>PVKB01001261.1:0-414861 GCA_004027205.1 Ctenodactylus gundi
AGAGAGAGAGAGAGAGAGAGAGAGAGAGAGAGAGAGAGAGAGAGAGACGCTGTCTCAAAAAAAAAAGCACCAGAACTGTACACTTGTGGGGTATTGCTGTTTGGTTCTGAAATATCCCCTAAAAGTCTCATGCATTTGGATGTTATGAATTATCTGTGGAACCATGTGCTGTTAGGAAACAGGGGTCTTGTCTGGAGGGGTGGATTATGGGTATGGGTATGTAGTGGAAGATAGAAGTGGCAACTGGATTATAGGCAGGTGGTGGGGGCTTAACCCTGGAAGGGGAGGGGCACTGAGGCTGGAACCGGAAGAGGCCAATCACTGGGATGGGACCTGAAAGGATATAGTCTACTTCCTGCTTTCCTTTGCGGACTTGACTTAGCTTCCTGTTTGGAATGCCATTAGAAGCTGCCTCCACCTCTGCCTCTGCCATGTGCTTCCGCTGTTACCATGAATGAACTGTGACTTTCTGAAACTGTGAGCAAAAAGAAACTTCCTCCCCAAATTTGTGGATGTTGGGTATGAAGTTACAGTGATAAAAAAGTAACTAAGATATGGCAATATCCTTAAACACACAACATATAGATTTTAATAATACCTGTAATATTTCTTAATGCAAAATAGAAAACTTAAGAGTCAGTTCATCTTTTCCTTGGACACTGAGTAAGACCCATGGATTTTGGAGTCAAAATACAAACTCAATCGAATTTCATTACCTCATATTCTACAGCTAAATAAGACTTTAAAGGCAAAAGCTGTCATCCAAATAGTAGTATTAAGTATATCAACACCTCCTCCTAATAGCTTTACCCTGTTCCTCTAACATGTTCCTCTTTAACCCTTAGGTAAAGGATGGCAAAAGAAGAGCTCTTAGATCCTCTTGTGACCTACCCAAGGAATTATTATGTTTTATTTGCCGCAAACACAGTACTCTAGGTGTATCCTTTTTCAATCTTGATTTTGATAGTGTGATACTATTCTAATGTTATATAACACTGATGGATTTTTGAATTCTACTCATGTGTGTGTGAACCCAGATACAGTGTTACTAAGAAGCAACTGAATCTCATAACCTTTCTTTGACCCAGTAGCTGAGATTTAGACTCTTTATTTAAATATTTCGGAGTTCACTAAAGGTAAGCGGGAAAAACCTACAGCAATTAGTAACTCTTTCCACAAGAATTTTTATTACTAGTATGAAACACTGAAATACATGTAGCACTTAATTCTCATATATACATTTATAGTGAACTGATTTTGGCTTAATAAACTTAATAATTAAAAGTTTTACTATCTATGCTTACAGTAGCAAAAAATGCAAAAGTCATTTAAAGCTTTGTGAATGAGGTAACTTTGGCAAGTTCCAAAATACGTGTAAAAAACAATATTTTCTAACTCTTCTATTTCAAATTACGAGACAATGTATTTCCTGAAATAAGGCTAAGAAGTAAACTTTAATGTGGTATTTAGAATAAACTGGATTAATAAAAATAAATTGGATTAAAGTTGCTGTTTTCTAAATCCTTTTGATACCACCCCCCTGAGGAACTAAACACTATTTTGAAGCAGTTCTTTAAAATATACTTCATTAGGGCTGGGGGCATAGCTCAATGATTAGAATGCTTGCCTAGGAAGTAAGAGACCCTGGGTTCAAACCTCCAACACCACATCATAGCTGGTAAAGCGGCACAGGCCTACAGTCCCACCTCAGGATGTCGATGCAGGACTGCTGGGAGTTCTAGACCAGCCTTGGCTACAGAGTGAGAACCTGCCTCAGAAAAGAAAAAAAGAAGAAAAAGAAAAAAATGGCTACAGTAGTAGCACAGCAGTGAGAGTACTTGTCTAGCAAGTGTAAGGCCCTGAGTTGATTCTCTAACACCATATTAGCTGAGCGTTGTTGTGCACACCTGTAATCCCAGCACTTGGGAACACAGGCAGGAGGACTGCCATGGTGAGTTCAAAATCAGTCTGGAGTATAGAGCAAGACCCTGTCTCTAAGTAATGAAAAAACTTGTGACCATTATACATTAAAAAATTTACTATTGATATCTTAAAGCACAGGGACATGGCTCAGATGGTATGGTGCTTATCTAACATGAATGAGGCTCTGGGCTAAATCCATGACACACTGAAATGAACAAACAAACAACATAAAACCCCTATCTGGTTGCATTTAATAATTCAACAGGTTTTCTTACCCTTTCTTGAAATACAAATGTTACTTCATTTGTGGAACTCTGCTGAAAATATAAGCCTTTCATAGTCACCTAAAAAAAAAAAGATAAAAGAAAGTCTTCCAGATCAAATGAAACCAAAACTGAAAAAACATTGTAGGCAAAGATAAAATGGCAAGTATAAATACGGTCTTTAAGTAAGTAATCAAATCAAGTAACACTACTTTCATATAAAGTGATCAAGTGTGGAAATACGTAAATATATCTGGGTTCATGTCTTACCGAGAAAGAGTTTACTGTTTAACTTTTATTCTAAAGGCAAACGTATGAGTAATTTCATTTTCCTATTCAATAAGTTGGTGTACTTTGGGAAGCAAAACCTTTATGAGGACCAGAAAATCTGGCCCAAATTTAAAAATTCTATAAGTCTTATCAGTTTTAAAATCTTAAACAAACAAACAATGGTCAAGAAACTAGTTAAAACTATATCTCTAATTCTCCCATATCAGTCTACGAACCATTTAATGGATGTATTTAAGTCTGTCTTATGTTGCTTGTTTGAAACATCTCTTTAAAGATTTCCACATTGCTTCTCCCTTTCTGTTTTACTTTGGAAGGTAATATAATTGTACCCAGGGCCTCTGCACTGAGCCACATCCCCTTTTACTTTTTACTTTGACTCAGGGTCTTGCTAAGTCACTGAGGTGTCCAGACTAGGCTTGAATTTGTGATCTTAACACCTCAGCTTCCCAGAGTGCTGAGATTTACAGGCATGTGCTACCATGGTCAGCTACTTTCATTTTCATAGTAACCCAATATCGCAAGACTATTTTTCAAATGTGAACTTTATAGAAGTATAAAATATACATAGAAAAGGACACAAATCCTAAGAGTACAGTTTATCCAATTTTAAGTAAATACCTTCATGTCACAGCAGGAGACACATCACTAGAACTCCAGAAGCTCCTTCATTTCCTTTTCTAGTTATTACCTCCACTTCCAATATCTTGAGTTTTAGTACAGTTTAGTTTTGTCTGTCTTTGGACTTTACATAAATGGGACCATACTCCTTTAGATCTGCTTTATTTTCTTAACTCTTCTGTGAGTCTCACACATGTTATTGCTTGTAACTGTGGTCCACTCAGGCTCAGTGCTATAAGCAGACATGCCCAACCTGCAGTCCAACAGAAACGTGACCCTCGAGAGCTGGTAATGTGTCCTCACAAAATTATAAGCTGTGCTGGGCCTAGTGGCATAGGCCTGTAAACCCAGCACTCTGGGAGGCTAAGGCAGGACGACTGCCAAGTTCAAGCTCAGCTTGGGCAACTTAGTGACTCGGTGAGACAATGTCTCAAAACCAAAAATAAAAAATAGGTAGAGGATACAACTCAGTGTGAAGACCCTGGGCTTGATTCCTAGTACAAGAAAAAAAAAAGCTAAAAACTTTTAACCTTATTACATGACTTTTAGAGGTATTTTTCACGACCTGATTGTGGGCAATGGGGTATGGACTGTGCAGATGACCGCAGCATGCTGTGTAAAGGAGGCCAGGGTACATTGCTAACTCTGCCTCCAGCCGGCCACTTATGGTTCAAATTTGCATGTATCAGATGTTACATGTGTTTTGTGACTTGGGAAGTAAAATACAGCAATGTCCAGTAATACTCTTTCTTTTTCTTTTGGGGGCAGGTACTGAGGACTGGGGCCAGGGCCTTCACATTAAGCTATATTCCCAGCCCATTTTTTAATTTTTGATTTTGAGACTTAGTCTCACTAAGATGTTAAGTTACCCAGGATGGGCTTGCATTTGTGATCCTCCTGCCTCAGCCTTCCAGGGTGCTTTCCGATTGTAGTCCTGCACCTGGCCAGGCCCAAGTCATTACTTTTAATGATTTTCGTATTTATGGTTTCTCACTGAGGGCTAACATGAGGTATAGCACTCAAAACCAGCACACTTTATTCTTTGAGTACCTGTTAATAAATCTGGCTATATAATCTGTATGTGCCAAGGTAAAATACAAATGTGAGAACCTTATCTAGAAGTTATTAAAATTTCAAGTTGGCAATAGCACAGTATTAAACCAAGCACAGGTTCTGGGTGTGAGGCCCAGTGAGAATACCTAAGCCTCAGTCTCATGAACTCAGTCCTTTAGTGCTAAATCGTAGTGATCTAGCTGGTTTCACATAACAGGGTACTGTGTTCCCCAAAGCCTAATGCACCCATGCATACTGTGTACTGTGGGGAGGCGGAACCTGCTGAAAGGAATGGATGCTTGGGCTTGACTTGGAAGGGTGTGCGCCGGGTCTGCCTTTCCTCCCAGACTCGTCTCTGTTCTGCCATATTGTGAGAATCTCTGTCTACAGCACTAGTTCTGGCTCCAGCTCCAGCTCTGCTCCCGCTCTGGCCCTGCCATGTGATTCTACCATTTCCAGCTGCCTACTTGGGAACAGACTATGACCTTTGGAAACTGTGTGAGCTAAAATAAATCTTTCCTCCCTAAAGTTGTGGATGTCAGGTATTCTATCCTAGCAACAAGAAAGTAACTAAGACAAAGGGATTTGTTTTTGCAGTGCTAGAATGAAACTCAGGATCTTGCATATGCTAGACATGTAGTACCATCGAGTTGTGCCACAGACTTTTATAAAAGACTTTTATGAAGTCCTCTCTTTTGAATCATCATTCTAGTGAAAGTCACTCTACTCCATATGTTCCTTGTCTAGATTTTTGCTACACACTAACAAACTAAATCTTGCTTTATTTACTAACAAATGGGCTTTCCCAGCCATTGTTTGTAAATCAATATACCTTTCTATTAGGTAAATAACCTCTGTTCTTACTCTTTTTTTTTTTTTTGAGACAGGGTCTAACTCTGTAGCCCAGACTGGTCCTGCACGCACTATGGAGCCCTGCCTGGCCTCGGAGGACTCAAGGCAATCCTCCTGTCTCAGCCACCCGAGGACTGGGATTACAGGCGTGCACTATCACGCCCAGCTTATGTGGTGCAGGGGAACTGAACCTGGACACTTAGCACTTGACTCAAAAAAAAAAAAAAAATGTAGACTGGTAAGCCCTGTGAAGAGCACAAAGATTTTACAATTTTACAAGTGTATCAGAATTATAATCTACAAATTGGGGATTCACTAATACTTAAAGTTTTTTTTTTCTTTTTTTGAGGCAGGGTCTCACTCTATAGCCCAGGCTGGTCCTGAAATCACTGGTGTAGCCCAGGCTGGCCTTAGACTCAGGACAATCCTCCTGCCTCAGCCTCCCTGAGTACTGGGATTATAGGCATGCACCACCACACCTGGCTTTATGTGGTGCCGGGGAATTGAACTCAGGAGAATTGAACTCAGGGCCTTGAACTTGCAAGGCAAGCACTTTAACTGCTGTCCCATTCCTCCAGCCCCACTTTAAAGTTTTATAATCACCACACAATAAACATACTGAAAAGTCTGTAGAAAAATTTAAGAAGAGCTTTAAAATAACTTTTCTTTCCTTTCTTTCTTTCTTTTTTTTTTTTTTTTTTGGTGGTACTGGTGATTGAGGCCAGGGCCTTTGCAATGAACCACATCCCAGGTTTTGGTTTTGAGGAGGAGGTCTCGCTAAGTCACTAAAGTTCCCCAGGCTGGGTTCAAGTTTGTGATCCTCTTGCCTCAGCTTTGCACAGTGGCCTAGGTCCATGTGAATTTTAAACATTTTTTTGGTAAAAGAATTAAAAAAAAACCCTTTGTATCAAATAAACACTTGACAATAAGAGAGCAGTTAATACAGGCACTAATCTGTTAAAGAATTTCTTTTAAAAAATCAAGGAGAATTTCAAATTTCTCTTGCGTTATAACAGCAATATGAAACTCTGCTGGCTTTTCTTCTGCTACAGTCAATTCCTCAAGAAGCTCATCTATTAATAATTGTAAATGAAACCTCCACAGATCATTTCTTATCTACACTTTCAGGCCAAAAGTGTCCTAAGTATCAGATCAGCCTCGAATTCAACATGCACAGAAGTGGTTTCATCTTTCCCACATACAAGTTTGTGCTGTAATCTCCAGCCATCAGAAGATATCTTAGATTTAGTCATAACTTCTTCCAATATATGTTATTTATTCTTTTATTTTATGACGTTCTGTCTGGACTGCTCATTTTAAGGCTCTTCTCCTTAGTAGAGGTGATATTCAAGCACTTCACAGCCTCAGGCCTCTAGCTTCACTTCTTAACATAATTCTAGAAACTGAAGATTCATTGATAATACTTTACATTCTTGTAATGGCCAAATAATAAACATACTAAAAAATGTATAGAAACAAATTTAAGAAACGTTTTAAGTGACTTCTGGCCAAATTAATTCCTGAAAATTCTAAACTATTTTTTTTGTTGTTGTTGTTTGAGACAAGGGTCTCACTCTGTATCCTACACTGGTCCTAAACTCACTATGGAGCACAGGCTGGCCTTGGATTCATGGCAATCTTCCTGCCTCAGCCTCCTGAGTGCTGGAATTAAAGATGTGCACCACCGCACCCAGCTTATGTGGTGCTGGGGAATCAAATTCAGGGCTGCGCACTTGCTAGGCAAGTGCTCTAAGTGCTGTGCCATCCTTCCAGCCCCCTAAACTCTTCTTATATGCTCCAATTTTTATTATCTTCCAACACTAACTTCACAATACGATGGCCCCCACAGGCTCAGAGCTCAATTATGTTTTTAACTCACCTTCATTACTAAGAAAAGCAAAGGTATATTGGCATGTTATTAGGCTATCAAAAAGCAGATGAAGTCAACTGAAAAGCAGTCCCATTTGTTACACCTTGTCCCCACACCAGACTGTCCTGGTATCTGTATCCAATGGCCTATTCCTTGTCTTGTCTCAGGATCTATGCCAAGCATTATAATACTATTATAATTGGATTGATTAGGGGAAATTTTCAGCTATATTTTGATCTTTTGGGCAGGGGTGATTTAGTATTAAGGTGGTTTTCTTTCCTTTTCCTCCTTCTTTTTTTTGAGACAGTATTTCACTTACAGAGTCCAAGAGGACCTTGAGATCTTCCTGCTTCAGCCTTCTGAGCACCAGGTTTACAGGCCTGCAGCACTTTACCCAGCTTAACTATTCCTACACTGTGTAAACGGTCTATAGAAATCCATACACTTGAGGGACACTTCACATAAGACATGAATACAGAGATGTTTTATTGCAAAAGCCACCTTGGTCTTGTTGGGTGAAAGCTGGGTGTGGAGGCGCATACCTGTAATCCCTGCACTCACGAGGCTGAGGCTGTGTGTTCAAGGCCAGTTTGGGTTAAACAGTGAGAACAGGACTAGCCTGGACTACAAAGTTAGACCCCGTCACAAAAAAAAAAAAAAAAAAAAAAAGTGTGCTGAGTGAGAGCAACACAGGGATCAGATAACTGCTAACGTCTCTTCTAAGTACGACACTGGATTTCTGTAAATGTTACCAAGACCATACTCTCCTGGCTTTATACAGGTGTGGAACATCCTCTGCACTTTTGCAACCTGAAAACTGAGGATAGACAAGCAGAAAAAGAAAACTATAGGCTTTAGGCAGAAACAAAAAGAAAAAAAAAAGGTATTTGCTTGGAGACATAAATAGTTGTTGATCTATTCAACAAGTTGTTTCTATTATGTGTTTATGGGAAGGATCTCAACCAGACCTTTTCAAATCTCAAAAAATTTTTCAAACATCTCCCCCTCTATGTTCTATGAATTTTATTTTTATTATCCACTGATTTACAGAACACATTTTCACTTAAGAACCTACAAATTTCTTGCAGAGGCACTATGCTACCAATACCAGCCGGGGTTTGGGGACTGGATGGCTTGAGATGTAGGCTGGTCCAGTTAGTATCTGATATACGGTCACTTAATACAGCATGATCAAAAATACTAGAAACTTAAATTTGTACTTATACTTCTGAATTAGCATATCACGCTACTGGGGAAACCGGAGTCAATGGTGTGACTTCTCTTTAAGTTAGTTGGCTTTATCATGTGACACTGGGCCAGTAGTGGTGGAGAACGTTGGTGATTAGGAAGACAGGCAACTGAGAGATCCTCTCAATGTCAGCGCTTTCTCCCTTCAACTCAACAGAATTGCTTACAATTACTGCAAATTGTAAATACTTAATTTTCCAATTCACCATAGCGTCTTGAAGAAAAGACTTCAAAAGACGCAAAATACGAATTGTGACTCTAATAGTTAATGAAAATTCAAAACCAAGAGAAACATGAATCATATAAAGTGAAAGAAAAAATTATTTTGCAAAATACTATATTTTACCGTGTTTGTACAGTCTCATTCTTGTACTAATAGAGTTAGTTCCTTAGTTCAGTGCAACATTATTCATTGGGACTACAAAAGGCATAATGGTGTCTTTCAAATAATCTATGAAGTTCATAAGGGCAAGGAAACATTCACATTTATCAACTTTTAAAAAAGTTAATTACAAAGACAAAATCACTATGATTCTACTGTAAAGCATTTTAAGGATTGTCAAGTTTCTTCATTTTCTTTCAAGAAGGTAAGAATACGAATCAAGACTTATTACTGCCCAGAATGTATGCAGTATTGACCCAGAAGCCCAATTATATCCTTCAGATTTTCAACAATCTTCTTCAATTTAAAAGTTGCATTTAAAATATGCATCCTGGAGAACACTAAAACTACTAAAATATTTCACGGTACATGTCAGGCAACTTGGTCTTTATGGAGCACTCTTTAAAATCTCAACATTTCATCCTCTACCATATGCTGAAGGAGAAATACCAGTGAAGAAAAATTAGTCATCAGAAGTAATAATTATATGATTCAGTGACTGATGAATCGAAGTTGGAAGTGACTATGGTTTGAGCTGTCAGTAACTTTCAAGTACTGCTGTAAGAATTACAGTAATATATGTATGGATACAGTAATATATGCAAGACACTCATTGCAAGATTTGGTTTCCTACATACATTAATTATTTTTACTGTTGTTTCCACAAGTTAGGAAGGGAACCTCTAGTGTAGTTCTGAAGCCAATATAACAGAGCACCAACCACAACCATATTCTTAACACTTTTGAGTCTACACAACAACGTGGATCTGCAGAGCTTAATAACAGCGGTCCAAAGCCACAGGTGGCCCCTTAAATTGTGTTTAGTCAGAACTGAGATGTGCTCTAAGTGTAAAATGCACATCAGATTTGGATGACTTAATACAAAAAACATACACAATCGCTCTCTTTTTTTAGTATTCGACTGCATTATTTTGAATACACTGCTTCAAACACATAAGGTTAATCTCATGTATTTCTTTTCGCTTCTTAAATATGGCTACAGGGAGGTTGAAGTGATTCAAATTATATCTGCATGGGACAGAGGTGCTGTAGAACCTTGCTTGTCATAACACAGCCAGGCAGCACCTGGGGCTGGTTTATAAAAATGCAAACTCTCAGTCCCCCATCTACAGACATCTGCATTTTAGCGTGATCCTGAGGTGGTTCCTAACTACTGCTCCAGAGTATTCCACTGTATGAGGTTTAAGGAAGAGGCCACATGAATGCGAACAGACTTACTTTTTTGGTAAATTGCTCACTGCAAAAGGTAAGTGAAGTGAGGAGCCGTTGCAGAGAACTAAGAAAGAAAAGGAAACTCAGATACAGGAGAAAAAAGGAAACAACGGGGAAAAATTCAGCCCAGAAGACCTTCGCCTCCATAAATACGCAGGGTACGGGAAGTGACATAAACGCGAAAGTCAACACCTATACAAGGCCAGGACACTGTCCCTCCTATTTGGTCTCCCCCACACCTCAGTGGGCCTCAGACCTGCTAGGCCTGAACCCGAGAGGGTCTGATGCCGGCATGAAACACGAGCCACCATTCTGCCCAGAGCTAGACAGTTCTTGGCGACGTTTCTCCATCTTCGCCCAAAGTCTTGTTTCCCCAGACGCACAGAGTGTTGACCCACACTCACCTGTGTGAGAGAGGCCCCAACGGTCAGCGGCTGTGTCTCCGCCACCGCCACCTTCCAGTTCCTCTGCAGAGAGCCCGCCTTCTCGAGCCCAGGCCGTGCCCCTATTGGTCATGTTGCTTGCCACCCTGCAGGGCGGGGCCGGGTTCTGAAAGGCTGTAGAGAAAGCCATAGCAACCAAACTCGGAACTACAACTCCCGGCATGCTCGGCTCCGGAGAGAAGCGGGACACTACATCGGGGCTACCAATAAATGGGCCAAGTTGTCGACGCCCAGATGGGTTCCGTTTCATGCAAATTTGAGTTGAAGACCACACCCTTTCTCATTCCAATTCTACTCCCTAACGTGTTCTTTGTGCTGTACTCAGCTTCTCTTTTTCCCTCCACGTTACCCTTTCCTTTAACATCTTTCAGAACTTAGTGGGTACCTACTAGCTACTGCATCTGCACGGAAACAAGCAGACGCACCAAATCGTGGAACAAAATCTTCCTAAACCCCGGGTTAAGCGGTCGAGGGAGAGGAAAAGAGCGTCCTCTTTGAGCTCGCTGATTGGTTTTTTTCGCTGCCACTCGGGGGCTCCCCTCCTTTCGATCCGCGGGGGGGCGGGGCTAGACAGAAGGGCGGAGAGAAGGCGTGGTCTCCCTGTTCCGATTGGCAAGCAGGTTGCTCCCACCCGTCCGTGGGCGGAGACGGAGGGCGGGAGAGACCGCGGAGGGCGATGAGGAGATAGGCGGGAGCGAGGGAGGGAGTGAAGGAGTAGAGAGGAGCGGAGGAGCGCGGGGAGTGAACGCAGCTTGGTTGCTCCGTAGTACGGAGGCTCGCGAGGGAGAATCCCTAGCTGGCTCCGGGACGGGCGGGGAGGCGGGCGGGCGGGGATGGTGCGCGGGGCTGCGGCTGCTGCGTCCCTTCCCGCGGCGTGTGAGCTGCACTGATTTGTGCGTGAGGCGGCTGCGTGGACTTGCCCGGAGATGAGGTGAGCAGCGGGCTGGCTGCGGCGGCCCGGACCGCGGGAGGCGCGCGGGGCTGGGGTCGCCGCGGGGGTCGCCGCGATGGCCGCCCGGAGCGCCCGTCCCGCGGCCCGGCGCGCGTCTCTCCGCCCGCCCTAAGGGTTGTACGGCGCTCTCGGGGACCGCGGCGCGGTCGCCCCTCCGCCTTGTCCTCCCATCCCCGCCGGGGCCGCGGCGGGGAGCTGGCTGGCCGGTGCCGGGAGGCCCGGGGCGCCCGGGTGGGCGCTGGGGGTGGCGGCCGCGGGTTGGGCTTCGGGTTGAATGGGCGACCGCGGCGCTGGCGAGTGGAGAGGGGTCCCGCCCGAAGGGGTCGGGAGCGGGCGGTCCTTCCACCGGGCTGACCTCGCTGCCCTCGGCCGCCGGAGGGTGGCGGGCCGGCCCAGCTCCGCCGCCTCCCCGGCCTCTTGGGAGCCCGAGAGCGGGGGAGCCGCATCGCGCCGCCCGCCCGTCCCCGGCCCGAGTCCCTGGCTCATTCCTTCTTCTCGTCTCCCGCGTGCCTGCGAAAACACTGTCATTGAAGGGCAGTCAATGCCGTTTGGCCCAGAGTGTTTGTGCTGGAGCTGCCTCTGTCGGCATTTCACCGCGAGCGGCTCGCGTTGCTGGGTGAGCGCGTCTCTGGGGTCTGCCGCTTCTCCTCCTTGACATGGACTCTGGTTTCTGGTGTGGACTCCAGGCACGATTGTGGTGTATTCTCGCTTGAATGAAAAAAATGTAATCCTGAATTCCCAGGAAGAGGAAACTGACGAGGAATAGGGTGCACCTTCCTTCGCTTAGGTTTGCCTTCGGATTAGGAGACAACTTCGTAGATTACATTGCCTGGGGGAGTCTTTTGTTGTGATTCAGACCAAAGGCTTGGCTTTTGAAGAAATTGATCAGCGGCTTCTCGCTGGAGTTGGAGGCTGTGGAGATTTTTAGTAGTTTCTTGAATATGAAAGTTCCTTTGAAACTTTGCCGTTCTCGGTGCTATGCAGCAAGCAGAACCAACCTGAAAATTTAAATGTATGGAGACTCCAACAAGATGTGGTTCTTTGTGCTTATCTATTGGCATCCTCCTTGCTGTTTCCAGGTCAGAACCGTACAGATGATGAAAGAGGTCCCAAAAAAGCCTACAGTTAACAAAAACAAATACAAAAACGAATGCATCCGAAAAAAAAAAAAACCCTGAATTCTGTCAGCAGAGCCAGGTTTACTAATCCCCTGGACCAGATGAAGAGAAAGGCTCAGAGACATAGCTCGTGGATTATGTAGTGGACAGGATGTGAGGGCAGGAACTGGGGCCAGCAGCCAGCAGGCCAGCTTGTTAGCAAAGGCCCACTCTAAACCCCCGCAATGGGAGAGATGTGTTTATTGGGATGCTTTTAGTTTTAGATAACTTTGAGTGTGCAAAAGCTGAAACAACCCTTTTTTTTTCTGTTCCTCTCTAAATCAGAATACCGTGTTTTGTTAAAATTTTTACTGGTTTGCTTGAAACACTTATGTTTCTATGGGAATTTGCTTGTAACCAAAACATCTTGGGGGAAAAAAGTTAATTCTTTCTGATAGAGGCTTGTAAAGACTCCAGAAACTTTTAATCTAAATTAAGAAACGAGGGGCTTTTGATTTGGTGATGAGACTACAGATATTTTGAACACTTTTAACTAGCCTAGTGAGCTTTTTTGGATAGTATGTTAAAAAATGATGTTTCTTTAAGAATGTATCTGCTGAAATTGCAGAGGAGCATGGTACCTCCACAAATTTCTATTATTATTCTGCCTGAGTAAGAGAGGAAATGAAGAAATTTTTGATGTACTTTGGAACCCTGTGGATTGTCAGATACTAAGCATTGTGAAATAGGGCATAAAATGAGTGGCAGCGAGTTAGTTCCGTGAAATGTTTGTCCCTCAGCATTTTTTTAAGTTGACCAGCAATTTCCATTTTCTCAGTGCTTATCTCTAATATTGATTGAACATTTTATCATTTCCCCAAATGCCTAGGTGGAGGCACACCCTCAAAGCTTTTATGAGTTATTAAGGGAGAGGTTGCTGGTAAATTCCTTTTACTCATAATTTTGGCGGGGGGCTCATCCTGGGAATTGATCTGGGGCCTGGAGCATGTTACCTACACACTCTACCACTGAGCTACACCCTCAGCTCATACCTACATCTTAATTTGCCAAAATTTATGAATTGTAGAGAATTCATTTCATGAAAGATGGATTTACGTTGTTGAGTTCACATTTCACTGCCACAGAGCTGTTCTCTGAGTGATGTTTCCTCCTGAATGGCTCTGTTTAGGATTGGGTTTGTCAAAGTCTGACCTCAGATCTCTTCCATCAGTCAGCAGTCACTAAGGTTGTTAGGAATACAGATTTCATCATCTCACCTTAGAATCAGATGGCTGGGTGATTTTTTTTTTCAACTGTTCTGGGGACGGGACTCAGGATTTCTCTTCCACTGATCTGTAGCTCCAGTCTTTCTGTCTTTCTTCTTTCCTTTGTATTAAGCTACGTTCCCCATTCTTTTAAAAAATTTTTATACAGGTTCTAAATTATTAAATTGCTCAGGGTGGGTTCGAACTTGTGATCTTACTGCAGCTTTCCAGATTCCTGGGCTTACAGGTTACTCCCTGTGGGCTTGACTTGATAGTGCAGGCACCATATCCTGTGGCAAAAGATGACAAGAAGAAACTCCTGCAGCAGGCCAAGGAAAGGCTTCAGGCGGAAACAACAAAAAGCAAAAAAAAGGTCAAGACCTTAAAAACAGTTTGCCTTCAGGTCATGGTGGAATTAAGAAATATGGTAAAAAAAATGTAAACTCTTCCTTGTCCCTATGATGATGGTGATCCCTGGCTTTATTTAAACATCTAATTTCCTTCTATAACATCTTTTGCTGTGTTTTGTTGTCTTGGGGTCTGTTATACATTAAAGAATTAAAGTTTTAGTGGTCTGGGTTGTACTGACATAAACCCCAGTACTCTAGTTGTGACCTGAGGGGGATCACAAGTTCAAGCCCAGCTTAGGGAATTTAGCAGGATCCTGTCAAAATCAAATATAAAAAATGGACTGGATGAACTTTAGTGTAATGGCCCAGACTTAATCACAATGCCACAATAAATAAAGTTGTTTAAAAAGATAGATTTCTAGCTGGTTACAGTGTCTCATACCAACAATCCAGCACTTGAGAGATTGAGGCAGGAGGATCTCAAATTTGATTCCTGACTGAGCAGCTTAGCAAGACTATCTCAAAACAAAGAAAACAAAGAAACAAACCAAAAAACAGTAAATAGAATGCCCCAGGGTTCAGTCCCCATTCCTATGGTAAAATTTTCTTTTTAATCATGTCACCTCAGAATCTAGTAACTGCAGAAGGAACTCTGCAATCTCTACTTAAAAAAAATAATTCCGGGAATTTCTTTTGAGCAATAAAGTTGGAGAACCACTACATGTGTGCTTTCTTCTTACTGAGTATCCCCTAAGGCCATCTTCTGAAATGGATAGCAAGTTTTTCAAGTGGCAGAATAAATTTATTTTAATGCCTGAGGCTGCTAATATTAAACGGTTGGGTGTGCCCTCAGATGTGCAGTTGTACCTATGATTTATGTTTCAGAAGGGTGAGTCTTTGGCTCATGATATCCCCAGTGTCTAAATATTTGTTGAGTGAACAAGAGAACTACATGGCAGAGGACCAATTTTTGAAGCCTTTGTCATATTAATTGCATCATTTTGTGCTCATTAATCTCATAAATCAGGCACAACCAGCACTATATATCAGTCATTTCTTTAAGTTTGGTTATTATTCAGTGAGTCTTCCCTCCGCGTAGAGGGCTCAAGGTGATATTCTGGCAAGAAGACTCTTAGCAGAATGTTGGGTTAGATACTCAAAATACACATTCAGTTCACAGTGTAATGTTAAATTATTATATCGAGTACCATTTTGTAAGCAACAACACACTCAGCATCATGCTATAAAAACTAGTTTCCAGGAAGTGCTCCCAATTGGTATGTCTTCTTACTTCACCTTCATGCGAATAAAAGGTGACTCACTCCGCCTTTTCAGAGCCTACCATGGGACCCCATAAATAAGAGGTGGTTCATGTAACTGAGACTTTGAAAGTTAAAAGTGCAAGTTGGGTAATAATGGACTTGGTCACACATTGTCAGTGACTTTGATCTAGTCATCTAACCTATCGATGCCTCAGTTTCCGCAGCTGGAAATAGAAACAGTGGGGGTAGGTAAGTTTCAGTACTTTGGTGCTTGTATAATATCTTGGCACATCCTGTTAATAGAGAGTAGTTAATGTTGATTATAAAGAATTGGAGTGTAGAAAAGTATACAGAATTCAAAAGCTATAAAAACGCATTTAATTTTTGTACTTCATGGTAGTAAATAGAAAACCCTTGCTTAAAAAAGATGTCTTACTGACTTGTACTAAATACATATAATTTTTAAAAATTGAGTAGCTAAAATAACACAGTATTTAAGCTCCCAAATATTATGTAAATAAGTTTTTAAATAAAGGTAAACTGGGCCTAGTGGCACACGTCTGTAATCCCAGCACTCTAGAAGGCTGAGCAGGAGGATAGCAAGTTCTAGCCCAGTTGGTGACTTGGAGAAACCTTCCATCAAAATCAAAAATAAAATAATGGGCTGGAGGAATGGCACAGTGGCTTAAGTGCTTGCCTTGCAAGCTCAAGGCCCTAAGTGAGATTCTGTACCACAGAAAGCCAGGCTTAGTGGCACACGCCTGTAATCTCAGCACTAGGGAGGCTGAGGCACGGGGATTACCTTGAGTCTAAGGCCAGCCTGGGCTCCATAGTGAGTTAAAAAAAGAAAGAAAGAAAGAAAAAAATGGGCTGGGGTTTTAGCTGAAGGTCCTGAGATCCACCCAGAGTACCCCACACAGTAAGAAAGAAAAACAGAAAGTAAATCACATCACTTCAAGTGTAATTTTATTATTGAGAACCAATTCGGTAGTTTATGATTATCAGCTAATTTTGTATTTTAAACTATGCATAGAAAAATGAAATATAGAAAGTAAATAAAACTAGAATGCCTATAATTATACTATCTGAACACACAGTCTTCAAATTTTTTATGTGTGCATGTGTCTATTCAAATAAAAGTTTTGATACTAAAAATGGGGATTCTGTGTGTGTTGTTTTCTAGCCTGTGCCTTTTTTCCCCTTTTGTTTAACATCTTATAAATGTTCTTCCATAGTAACTGCGTAATACTCCATTTTATGGATGTATGAGAGTTTAGTTTCTTTTTACTAGACAGCAGTTGGTTTCTCTTTCCTTTCACTGTCACAGGTAACCCTGCAGTGACTACCCTACACTGTATCTTCAACATGGTGATACCCTCTTCCTTGGCTTGGCTCCCAGAGTGCGGGGATTACAGACATGGGCCCGTGCCTGGCCACTCTACCGTTTTCTTAGCGCTCATCTTCCTCGGGTTACCAGCACTCCTCGTGTGCAGTGCAGGGCTGTACTGAGGCCACCATGTGGGACTGGTCATGAGTCCATGTCACAGCACTAAGTTGTGGAGCCAAGAGTTAAGCCAAGGGATGTGACAGACTTTGGATTCAAGTGAATTTGAATGTGAAAATAACAAGGTCATAGCAGTGTGCTCAAGTTTGAATCCTTGACTGTTAAATGTCCTCTTGAGAGGACAGTGCTCTTGATCTGGCGTTGTTATGGTGAGCATTTTACTTGCTCTTTGCCTGTTTGTCTGCATGTCCTCCTGGTATCTGGTGGCATGCACTTACAAGACATGGATGTAGTTTATGGAATTTATAGCCAAATATGCTGCACACCTGATACCCCAGTAATGTGGGAGGCAGAGAGGCAGGAGGTATTCAAGTTTGATCCCAGCCTGGGCAATCTAGTGTCTCAAAATAAAGAGTAAAATAAAGTATGGGGCATAGCTCACTGAGAAGGCCCTGTGTTCAGTCTCCAGTACTGAAGGGGGAAGAAAAAGATAAATTGAGAAGGAAGAAGCATGGTAGGGGTATGTCTGGGATGTCAGCTGCAGGAGGGCAAGGACTGTCCCCTGTGTTGTTCCTGGTCTTATCTCCAGGAACTAGAAACAGCGCCTTCAGCATGAAGGAAACTCATTTGTTGACTTGTTCGAAGGATGACAGTTTGAGAACCCGGGAGCCTGAAGGCCACGGTGATGGAGTGAGCGCGGTGATGCAGAAGAGATGCATGAGCAGAGGAAAGGCTGGCTTGGCCTTCATTCAGAATCCATGGGAAGTGCAGAGCTAGTAAGAGTTTTAAGCAGGACAGTCCCATGATTGTCTTTGCTTAGAAAAGCTCCCTTTGGATGTCACATAGGAAGTGAGAACAACAGAATATTGAATTGATTCCCCTTTTTCACTTAAGGATGAATGATGATTTAGATGAAGTTTTGAAATTCCCTGAGAGACTCCCATAAAAATCCAGATTTAGGATGGTTCAACTTACATTTTTTTTTTCACTTTGTGATGGTACAAAAAGTGTATGTATTCAGTAGATAGAAATGGTACTTCAGGCCAGGCTTGGTGACAAAAGCATATAGTCCTGACCACATAGGAGGTAGGAGGCAGGACGATTGCAAGGTCAAGGCCATTCTGGTCAGTTTAGCAATAGCCTGCCTCAGGATGAAAATGAATAAATTAATTTAAAAAAGACAAGGGCTAAGAATGTGACTGAATGGTAGATTGCTTGCCTGATGTGTGATGCTCTGGGTTCCATTCTCAATTTCTCAAAAAAATTAAAATTAAAAAAAGGTAAGTCCATGATCCTTGCATTCTGGGAGACCAAGACACAGGAGGATTGCAAATTCAGGCCCAAATAGGAAATTTAATAACGTCATGAGGACCTGTGTCGAAAAGGGAGTGGGAGGGAGAATGTAGCTCAGTGTCAAGTCCCTGGGTTCAAGCTCCAATAGCACAAGGAAAAGAAAAAACATAGGGTGAGCTAAGGTTCCTTTGAGTAGTTAATCCCTCCCCCACCCCCCAGGCTACTGACAAGTTCAAGTGTAATTGGGCAACTGAGTTGAAAAGAAAAGTAAAGGTTACTTTGAATTGTGAATTTTTGCTTTTGTTCTTGGATAATACCAAATTTAAGCCCAACTGTACAACTTAATGACCTAAGAACGTGCCTCAAAAAAAAAAAAAAAAAAAAAAAAAGCGGGGCAGGGGGATGTAGTTCAGTGTGACAGCCCTGGGTTTAATTTCCAGTACCAAAAATAAAGGAAAAAAATCAAGAAAAGAAAAGGTAAGGCAAGTAAGATTACTTCAGACTGTAAATTTTTTTTCCTGGGCTAGTCACATGTAATCAGATCCTCTCTTGGGATGGTGTAGTGGCAGCAGGCCACTCCCAGTTAGTCGCAGGCTCACAGAGAGAAATGACCAGTGCTTTGTAGTGTGCTGTGTTGCTGAGCTGTGGTGTTTGCAAGGTTGGGGATATTAAGTGCATTTTCTACCTATAGCATTTTCAATGTCCAATGGCTTTACTGAGAGAGAACTTCATAATTAAGGAGAGTCTCTCCTCTTACTGGTTATATAAAGCAGCAATGTAAGATAAGCATCAAAAATGACTTAACTTTGTATGCTGTAGGTCAGTCGAGGTTATCAGTGTAGGTTTCTGAGTGGAGAAATTTTCTGCTTGTTTTTCTTGGTGTAAGGAACTTTAGTGTATGAAAATGAATCTTTCAAGTATCAGTCTTGTGAGCTGAGTGTCTGCCTTAGTTACTTTTCTTGTTGCTGGGACAGAGTACCCAACATCCATTACATAAGGGAGGAGAGGTTTATTCTAGCTCACAGGTCTTGGTCCATTCATGGGCAGCCGGCAGTGGTGGAGGGGATTGTGGAGGCTTACGTGGAGAGAAACTGTTCACAGCATGGCAAAGCCAGAAGCTGAGTGAGCAGGGAGGGTTGGAGCTAGCATCCGTCCCTCCAGGTAACCTGCCCTTTCCAGGTCAAGCCTCAGTGTGACTAGGTCCCACCTTGTAACATCACCTGGAGGCCATAACTATTCCACGGCATCCAATAGATGAGGCTTTTGGCAGGGTGGAGGGTTTTTCAGGTCCAAACCTCAGCAGTGTCCGTAGATGCTGTTCTCTTTGAAGATAATCAGTTTTGTAAAATACTGTAGCTGGCTGACCAATCTGGTGTTTTAATTAGTATCAAAAGGAGGGAAATCCTGCAATGTTTATAGCATTACATCTTAGTTATTTTTATTTATTTATCTTTTTTTTTGAGACAGGGTCTTGCTGTAGCCCAGGCTGGTCCTAAACTCACTGGTGTGGCCCAGACTGGCCTTGGACTCACAGCACTCCTCCTGCCTTAGCCTCCTGAGTGCTGGGATGACAGGTGTGCGCCACTATACCCAGCTTTATGGGGTGCTGGGGAATTCAACTCAGGGCCAACTGCTTTGCCATTTCTCTTTTATTTTTATTAAACTATAGTCATTATCTGTTATCTGGAGTTGTTTTGATCCCTGTAGATGAAGTGATACTATAGTTGTGACTTGGTAATTTAAGAATAGGCTGGTTTTTTTTTTTTTGTATTGCAAAAGCAACACGTTTACTAAAGCTTTCGTAAATATAGGTAAGGAAAGAAGACACAAAGCCTCGCTAGCATCTCACCATCCGTTGATAATGACTGTTAATGCCCTGTGTGGGTCAGCGTGCTCATATTACCTGGCAGGTGCCTGCCATGCAGCTGTTCTGTCTGGGAGGCATCAGGCCTCTTAGGGACTGTGGGCGTTGAATGTGGTTCATCTTAGGGCAGCTCAGGACAAGTCGGCTCCTTTATGGGAGAATGCTGCTGTTACTATACCTAGAAATAGGGATTTAACATGTAAGCTCCTTTTTTCCCCTTGTGTACTGGGAATTAAACATTGTGCATGGTGGGCAAGTGCTGTACCACTGAGCTACACCCTCAGCATTTATAATCTCCTGATTTTTATGTGGGTCACAATTTTTATTATTAATGCACTGGGAAAATACTTGTACATTGAAGGGCCTGAATTTAGTCTTTGTTGGCTTGCCAGTTTGTAGCCTTAGGCTCAGACAGGCTTGTATTCTACATTTTCTACTTTATATATGCAGTGAATATATTTATAGTTTTTCAAGATTCACAATCATTTATTTAATTAGTCATTTACTGCTGGACATCTTCTTTATAAATAAAGTCTAGTGACTAAATTACTGGACCAACAGATGTTTCCAAAATGCTGGTAGCATGTTGCTACCCAGTGTCTTCACCTTTAAGTATGAGATATACCTATTTCCTGTTTCCTTATCAGTACTGGGTAAACCCATTCAAGTAAATCTTAGCTAGTTTTGTTTTCCCTTTTTTCCCCCATTGCTAGAAGTTGAATACAGGGCCTTGTTAGATATGCTGTCTATGACTGAGCTACATCTTTAGCTCATAATTTGCTTTTTGTATTACTGGTGAGTATGAATATTTATAAAATGTGTACTGGTCATATACAGATTTATTTTGTATCTAGCCATCTTGCTAGAACTCTTAATTCCAATAGTGTTTTGGGTAGGCATTCAATATTTCTCAGCCTTTTTAATGTCATAATATTAACACTGCATTAGTAGTAATAATTACTAATAGCCACAAATGCCATGCCACAGAGCAGAGGGCATCAGTATCTTGTTTACAGTAACCCATTGAAAGTATTACGGTGGGCTGCTCTGGGAGGCTGAGGCAGGAGGATGGTATCTTAGTTACTTATTCGTTGCTGGGATAGAAGACTCAATATCCACAGATCCAGGGAGGAAAGATTTGTTTTATCTCATAGTTTCAGAAGGTCTCATGTAGTCCGTTCATAGGTGGCTGGTACTGGTAGAAATACATGGAAGAGGTCTAGTTGGAGAAAAGCTTTTCACCTCATGGCAGGCAGAAAGCCAGGTGAGGGAGGAACAGTTGATGTTAAGGTGAAGGCCAGAGCTTTCTGAGGGAGAAGCTGTAATAATGCTTCTTCCTTCCTTCGTTTAGTTCAAGTTGCCATTTGGGCCCCGCACACCCAGGGTACATATTATTCTCTCATTTCCTGACCTGCAAGTCAGTTACACACACCTCAAAGCTCTGCCCTAGGCATTTCCTTGTCTCTACAAGTTGTCGTAATCCCTGGAGGCCAAGCCCCAAGTATCTACTCCTTCCAGCCAGGTCCCACCTCCCAAAAGCATGCAGTTCCATGGGTATCGCACCACATCCAGATACATGAGACTTGTGGGGAACATTCCGGATCCAGACTGTAACAGATGGTAAATTCAAGCCCAGCCTGGGCAAATTAGAGAGAAGCTGATTCAAAATCAAAAATAAAAGGGCTCAGGATTTAGTTCAGGTTGAAGGCCTAACCAGGTCTGGTAGGGAAGATGGAGTGCTAGCTAGTGGTCCCGTGAGTGTGTGTGCACTTGCGCTGTGTGTGCTGTCTGTTACTCTTCGTCTTCAGCCTTGGACAGAACCATTTCAGCCAATATGGTTTTTTTTTTTTGACTTTTCACGTAGACATCCTACTTGTAAAAGACTGTCTTCATTTCCAGAATTTATAATTGTGTAGTCTTTTTTCAAGAGGAATTGTTTTTATTTTTGTGGTGCTGGGGATTGAACTCAGGGCCTTCCATGTGCTAGGCAAGTACTCTACCACCACTGAGCCAAATGTACAGCTTTAATTTATTTTGGTGGCCTGAATGCCTAAAATAATGCTGAATGATAGTTATACTTTACTTTCTTAAATTGTGCTTAATTCTCATAAGTTACATTAAACAATAGACTTCAGCGACTATTTTATATTGTAAGAAAGTCAAGATAACAAAGCTGAAGACCTTGGGAACATCTGTTTAATCCAACATGAATTCCTTAATTGTCTTTCAGCCTCCACATCCAGTTTCTTCCACCCTCCTCCGTCTCACAAAAAGACAGTCTGATTTGAACTCAGGTTGGGCATGGAACTAAGCTGGCCAGTCAGATGTCCCTGGATATTTGAAAATAGGTCCCAAAAGAAGGATTTGGCCCCAGTGCTTCAGACCGTAACATTAAAGGCTTGGGACGTTAGGCATATATGTTCAATCCCAGTGTCTGGATACAAAGAAAAGTGATTTATTGGTGAGGGAAGGAGAACATGTACCTAGAGCAAAGCAGAGAGAATGCCACCTGAGTCTCTGGTAGCTTAGACCTGTCTTTTCACATCCTTCTGGGGCCAGTCACATTCTCGTTTCTGAGTGTTTTGTTTTGTTCCTAAGATTGTCCTCCTACCTGTGGTGAAAGCAGCTAGAGTTGGTTTCTGTTACAGTGACCTAAACTTGCTCCTAAGAAAGAGGTTAGACTCTGTGGAGAGGAAAGGGGATGGAGGAATAGTGAAGGAGTGAAAAGGAGAAAGGAAAAATGATCTAGATGTGAAATGTAAATACAAAAATAAACTGTGGTAACTTCAAAAAGCTTTCTCCTTATTGTCAGTGCTATATTCTTTTTCAAAAATGCACGTTGAGCATCCCTAATATCAAGATCCAAAACAATCTGAAATGCTGCAAAATCAGAAGCTTTTTGAGCACTGATGATTCTCAAAAAGTTTCAGATATGGAGGTTTTTGATTTAAATGTGTTCAGTGGATAAGCTCTGTGCAAATGTTCCATAGCACAGGAAACTCCAAAATCTGAAACATTTCTGGTCCCAAGAATTTTGGATAAGGGTTACTCAATCTGTCTCATCCTTGTCTCATGTTTTTTGATTATTGTCTGAGGAAGATGTGAACTTGTTATTTTCTCCTTGTAAGAATATGAAATTAGGGAAAGTAAAAAGTACAGAGACATAGACATTTTCTTCAGACAGTCTTGATTGGATTGGAAAAGTTATTCTGCAAATGTGGATACATGCTTTGACCTTTGTTAAACTAGTACAGCACTATAGCTGAGGGGAAACAGGACGGAAGAGATTTTGAACTTAATTTCCAGTGTCCTAGCATTTCAGTAGTGCTATTTCCTTTCACATATGTACAAAATGTTGACCTCATGCAAAAAATGATACTGGAGACATTCATAGCGTACAGTATTCTCTATCTTTGTAGTGGGTGTATTTGAAGTCTGCTTGAGACAGTGGCCACAGAAACAAGACCCTTGGTCTCTATTCGTGGTGCTAGGGGTCAAATCCAGGGCTTTGTGCATGCTAGGCAAGCACTGTACCACTCAACTACATCCCTGGCCCTAAGACTCTCAACTTTAATATCTAAATATAAAAAATGAATCACAAAGAAGTTACCTTGATCTGGGCTTAGTCCTTATGTTAGCTTTTCATCTCATGGTGAGATCATATGTCAGAAATCCTCAACTTGGAAAAAGAAGAAAAACTCAGTCTAAGTAGTCTGCTATCTGAAGTAGTTATGTGGAGAGAAAAAAGTGATAGGAACAGAAGAAAATGTTTATAGTAGAAGGAAAGCAAAGGAAGTTGCTCCAAAATGAAATTTTCATTGTATGTAATTATGTTTGTTTGAAGTTTTTCATTTGCAATAGGGAAAGGATAGATTGGATATATTGTCAAGTACAAAGATTCTGTTTGGCCTGATCTTGTTCCTGAACCAGTGCCTATGGCCAGGAGACAGCAGTGCACTCGATAGCTCTCTTGGGCCTTGTGTCCACTTTTTGCACCAGTTGTTATGATGTCAGTACTTAAACTGGAATTAATGGAAGGGAGAAAAAAGTGGAATCTCTAGGAGGAGAAGAAATGTGAATCATGACCAACTTAGTACGTCATACATGATGACCATGTAGGAGAAAATGGTAGAGATGGTCTTTTTCCTTTTAAATGATATTCTTTAATATGATAATATGAGCATATTACAGCAACCACAATATATGGATTTTCTTCTTAATGAAGTCTGCTTTCTAATTATAGATGTTCAGTCTGCTGCCTAGAGTTAAATTTTGTGTTCTCTGTCATTTTAATACAGAGTGTATCCTGATATACTCTGACCAGTTGATATAAAATGTAGTTTGGGAACTTTATATGATCTGATTAGGTCATCTGTGTAGATCTGTGAACATCATTTTTTACCATTTTAACTGCTTCTGTAATTATAAACTTCCTCAGGCTGGAAGAATGGCTCAGCGATGAAAGCGCTTGCCTAGCAAGCAGTATGTCAAATGCTAAGTACCAGAGTTCCATTCCCCAGCACCACATAAGCCAGGCATGGTGGTGCACACCTGTACTCCCAGCACTCGGGAGGCTGAGACAGGAGGATTGCTGTGAGTTCAAGGCTGGCCTGGACTCCATAATGAGTTCAGGACCAGCCTGGCCTGCAAAGTGAGACCCTGTCTCAAAAAAAAAAAAAAAAAATTACAAACTTCCTTGGTGTCTAACAGCATGTTGCTAGTGTTCTCTGTTAGTCTATATCTAGAAGCTTCCTGACTTAAGGTTCACCTGGGACAGCTGCACGAACATGCGTGCATGAAGTGGAGGGAACGGAAAGAGGTACTCCTTCTGTAGGCATCTGCTTCTCCTGCTAGGCCTCGGGAGCTATGCCCTGACCTTGTCCCAAAGGACACGGACCTTTTTATCTTTTTATTTTTAAATTGTGGTGTGTGTGTGTGTGTGTGTGTGTGTGTGTGTGTGTGTGTGTGTGTAGGAGGTGTGTTTGTATGTATTGCATCATGACCTACCCCTGAGCTGGATCCTCAATCCTTTATTTTATTTTGAGACAGAGTCCAGGCCTCAAACTTGTGATACTCCTGCTTCTGCATCCCACGTAGCTAAGATTACAGGCATGTGCTTCTGTGTCCAGTTGTTACATTGACTTTAAAAATCACGAATTTGTAAGGTAATTTACTTCACACCTGATTAAAGTAATTCCTGGTCATGAATCCCAGTTAGAAACACCCTTGACCTTTCCCTTTTTGTCTTGGGTTTGTCAGTTTCCACCTAGTTTCATTTCCCCCCACTCGCAGCTGAGACCTCAGAGTGGGTCACTTTGGCCCAGTCCTTGCTGTGTTGTTCTTCTGCAAACTTCAGTCCCTAGACAACCCCTATGTTCTGTTTCCAATTTTTTACTGCTGAAAGTCATTTGAAGAAAAACATACAACCTCAGAGACCTTTGGCCTTCACCCTTCGCTGTATTCTGCAAAGCGCTGTTTCTCAGCTTTCTGTCCATTTCTCACGGATGTTGTAGCACACGTGGCCCCTCTCCTCAAGTGTTGAGACACTTTGTTCTCAGGAAGTGAATCTTCCTGCCTGCGGCACACTGTCCAGATAGCTTGTGTAAATCCATCTTATTCACACGTAATCTTTGCGGCTTGAAATGAAAGGGAGAAGGAAGATGGACGTGTCTCTTTGCCCATGTTGGATCTGGCTGTCCTTACCTGTTTCCTCTGAGACTTTGTGGCATTGCTTTGTGCTTCTTGCCTTCCTTCACCACCAGAATCACGTTCTGCTTGATTGTCATATGCCAGGTGACACGGCAGAAGCAGGAGGATAGTAGTGACAGGGTTCCTGTCCTTACTCTATTTATATCCTACTACTTGGATGGGGATACACACACACACACACACACACACAATTGATACCCAGCTGTTACAAGTACTATAGAGAAAGTGTTCAAGAAGACCTAATGTATTCATAGTCCAGGGAAGATGACACATTTCCTTGTGTCTAAAAGTCCATGTAGAAGTTCCTCTGGGAAGGGAACAGTTATTTTCCAGGCCCGGGGAGCAGCACGTGAGCAGCTTCCCTGGCATAAGGAGCACAGGATATTTGACAAGAAGACCATGATAGCTGAAGAGGAGGAAGAGACTGGAGATGAAGGTAGAGCTTGACCATGCACGGCTATATTCATTGGTAATGGATGAAAAAGCATTTGGCTTGTGGGTCTGCAAGCCCAAATCCGATGGTGCTCATTTCTGTCGTTCTGTTTGTCCCCTTGTCCTGTGTGCCTTCTTTAACCTCCACTCAGCTTTTCTTTCCTTGACACTCTGCTGTAGTTGTTGACTCTCTGTTTAATGTGCATCGTTCTTAGAAGGTTAGTTCATGCTGGATGTCTCACAGTGAGGCTCGATCAGAGGAACCAGACATGCAACCACATGGGGGGGGAAAGAGCTTTCAGGCCTTCGCTGTCATCTCAGGGGAAGGGAGAGGCTCTGGCATTTGGATTCAGTCTCATCGTTGCCAGGTCAGTCAGTCATGGCTCCATAGTGGAATCACAGTGGAAACTACGGAATGACAAGGTTTGGATGGCTTCTGAGGTACACTGACAGGCAGGAAGGTGAGCACCTTGTCCCCAGAGAGAAGAGGACACAGAAACTCCTTCCCCCCTGCTATACTTTGCCCTGTGAATCTTTCTGAGTTGTGTAGTGCTTTACTAATTTTTGTGAGTTGTTGTAGTAAATTGTTGACTTTTGGAGTGGAGATCGTGGGAACCTCTGAATTTGTATCTAGCCTGGCAGAAATGCTGTTAGCATGGTGTTTTTCAGGCCTGATGCTGGGGCCAGAAATGGAAGAAATCTTGTGGGACAGAGCTCTAAACTTGTGGGTCACACTAACTCTAGTCTTTAGTGTCAGAATTGAATTTTAGAATACCTGGTCAGCTTTGGAGAAATGTTTTGAGACAACTCAAACAGCACCTATGCTATATTTATTTATTTATGTATAAAATATAGACTTAAGCCAGATAGATAGATAGACGGATAATTACCAAGTGGCCTTATAAACTTGCAGCCTACTGTATCTGATTTTGAAGTTGGTTGCTTCATTCTCTCAGCTCTCCAGCAAAATATCTTGAACGCATGCCTGTCTGTTCCCACTGCTGCTGTCTTCATCCAGGCCTTTGTCTGTTGCTCTTGCTGGCTGTTGCTTCCTGACTGGTCTGGCTTCCTTGTTCTGTTTCATTCCATACACATATTCACACATTGTTGCCAGAGAAATCTGTTGGTTCGTGTGTTGCATCAAAGTACTAAAATCTTTCTCTGTGATTTCATCTGCTAAGGGAGTTTAAGTTTCAAATGTTTTGCTGTCAGGATTCTTGTATAGGCCCATAGGTAGATGAGGATCCCAAGGAACTTTTCTTCATGTGAGTGAGTATCCATCCTTGTTTGCTAGACTAGAAATTAAACCAGTGAAATTTATAAAAGTATTTATTAACTAATTTAGATAAGTATTGTAAACCTACCACACATCAACACAAATAAACTTTTATCTTTTTGTTTATAAAACAAAAAATTGGGAGGAGTGGTTTTGTTTTACATTTTTGCAAATTTTATGTCTCGCCTAATAGAAAGCCAAATTCTCTTTTATCTGTTTTTATAGTAATTTTGTTGCAAAATGTTGTTTTGTTGAAGCAGATGAATAAAATCTAGCCATTCACCGATAAGCAGTTAGAAAAAGCAAGAATTTTGTTAGCATTTTCAGAAAATTGTGGTTATTGAATGGTACTTCGTAATATGCCAAAACTTGACACCAGCTAATTTCTTAATAGCTACTTGGGAAGTCGACTTCTCATACCATGTTCAGTAAGGTTTATTCACCCATTTTGTACTTTGAATGGGCATTTTACCCTTGTATGATATTAGAAAATATTGGCTTACCAAGTTCTATATGTTTTCCAAATGTTGATGGATGTTATTAAATAATATTATTGCTCATCTTTAAAAAATCCTTTAAATTCTGGGAAGCAGGGTAGCTCACAATGACAGATAGGATTTGTCCTACTTACTTTCTCAATGCTGGGGCAGAATACCCGACATATTCAATTTAAGGAAGGAGAGATTTATTTTAGCTCACAGTTTTGGGAGCTTGTCATTCATACATGGATGGCCAGCAGTGGTGGAAACATATGATGGAGACACAGCTGTGGAGCTCTTCACAGCGTGACAGATGAGAGGTAAGCGAGGAGGAAGGGTAGAGCTACCCTTCCAGGTCTTGCCCCAGTGATCTGACCCTTCTGGTCAAGCCCCAGTGTTCTGCCCCTCCAACCAGGCCCCAGTACATCTGTATTTTACAACATTCAAATATATAAGGTTTTTGAGGGACACTCCAGATCCAAACCATACCATACGTTTTCTAAATTTTATATTTTTTTGAGTTTTCTAAATTTTAATTTTTACTCACAAGCTTACATTTTATCATCAGATGAGCTACTAATAGTTGTTTTAGTTATTTTTCTCAAAGCAGTAAGCTTACTTCATTTTTAAGAAACTGTCTGTCAGATATCCAGGCCTGAATAACTGTAGTTTTTCTGCTGTCATTAAAACTGACAAAGTAAAGCCAGTGTTGCATACTTGTAATCCCAGCTACTCAGCATGCTGAGGCAAGAGGATCGTAAGTTTGAGGCCAGCTTGGGTAGTTTATTGAGACCCTGTGTCAAAGCTGGAGATAAAGCACAGTCACACAACACACCTGGTTTCAGTTTCCCACCATCTCCTCCCCCGCCAAAAAATAACCCAAAATAAACCTCCCAAATATTGGCGGAATGAAAATCGTATTCCATGAATATGGTGGCTAGTTTAGCTTGCACTTCAGTACCCCGTGAAGAGTATGTTGAGGAAAAGCTGTTCTTCAAGATAAGCTTCGTAGTTCTGGTTGCCATGGAAGTGCTTTAGGAAGACTTAAGTCATGTGAGTATTAAATGTGTACATAAGGCTGAGAGTTTTCACGATCCATCAAGGATACTATGATGTGAAATTGATGTTTGAGGCATTTTTACCATGTGAGTGTGTGGCAGTGAGGGGTACCTCAAGTGACTGCAAGTACACAGTTTGCTGCTGCTGCTGCTAAGGCAGCAGAGGTTGAACTCACTTTTAGTTTCATATTGGTTCGCAAGGAAAGGGCAAATGTATGGGTGTGCTGTTGTGACAGTCATCTTGGTGTTCTGGAACTCCAGGGATTCACAGATCACACTTTGAGAACTGCTGCCTGACAGGGTAAAACGTGAACCTGTGCAGTCCAGTCGGAGCGCCTTATGCTCGTCCCTCTTGGCTTTCCTATTAAGTTTCCTCTTCTGCTTTGCCCTCACCCCTTCAGACTCCTGCCACCCGCACCTCAGAATGGCCTTTTGTCACTTGTCAACTTTCCTCTTCTTCTTTCTTGCTTTCTTTCCTTTTGGTGTGGTGCTGGCGACTGAACCCATGCATGAGCTTGTATGCGCAAGGCAAGCCCGTTACCGCTGAGCTACTCGCCCTCCAGTCCCCTTGCCCTGTCGTGTTTCTTGACCCTTTTCCTTCTGCCTTGGCTACTGTCTGTGATGAATCAGGTCAGGCCGCATGTTACCTAAGCAAAGCCACGGAACCTGCTCCAGCTGGGAGTCATTTTCCCTTTGCATCGCAGTCCGGGATTTTGGTACCACTTCCCGTCTATTTTCTAGGGACCCTAATATATGCTTCTTAATTTTCTATCCTGTCATAACAGAAAGACCTGTTACATTCCTCTTGTTACTCAAAGTTATTCATGCTACAGTTTTGAATTTTGACCTTCCTATCATTGAAGGAGCCAAAAAGTGGTAGAAAATTTTTGATGCAGTCTCCTCTACCAGAAATTTCTATCTGTACCCATAGAGAAGAGAGAGAAGGTTTAGTGCAGTCTGGGAAATAAGTTGATTTCCCTTAAAAAACTATTTGGGTACCAAATTTCCTAGGCAGGAAGTTTTCCTGACACCATCTAGATCCTGGATTTTATGCCACTGAATTCATCAAATACATGACCTTTACACATAGGACAAGTCAGAGTTGGCTTCAGCTGACATGGACTGTGCTTTAGAAGGACTCCTGGTGTCACCTGACCCTTAGTGTCTTTCACCCTCCTTGCTGTTCAGGAATGTGTTCTGAGTACCTGCAGAATTTAGGGATTCTTCAAGTTTTCACCTATGCCATCTAAAGTTGTTGTTGTTGTTGTTGTTTTTAAATTCTGGGAGCTAGCAGGACCTTTATGTTACACATGAGGAAAGAAACCCAAGTTAAGTATCATTTATAGTAACGAAAACATTTCAAATTACATAGTGGGCAGAACTGGAAAAAAAGAAAAAATTTACTGGGCCCTGTGCACCTTCTAAGCTTCAGCTACTCAGAAAGGTGAGGCATGAAGCTTGTCTGGACAACTTAGGAAGCCCTTGTCTTAAAATAAAAAATAATAAAGACCAAATATGTAACTCAGTCCCTGAATTCAGTCCTCAGTAGTAGGGAATCTTTTTTTTGAGTTACTGTAAAGTAATTAACAGTATAATAATAAAACAGGATTGATATAAATGATAATTTTTTTTATCTACTCAGCCCTATTTCGGGGTCTTAGTCTGTGTTTTAGTTCTGTAAGGAGTAGCACTTGTTTGTAAAGCATTGTTCTAGACACAGCCTCGAGTACTGTCCCATTCTGAGGTCTCAAACTCTTTAGGCAGTAGCATCAAACCTGGATACAACTGGCAGTTTGGCCTGTAATTACTAGGCAGAGGACTAAATCTGTAAACTCTAGCATTATGTTCATATTGATTTTGAGATATATTACCCTTCAAGTTCTGATGAGCTGTATCTTTTAGATTCAGTTTGCAAAGCTGTTAGCTGATGTGAAATTGTACTGTGGATTACAGGTTTCAGCAAGATTGGCCTTTTGGCTTTGGCTTTGCTGGAGATTGCAGTTGAGATAGAACACCGACATTCTTGGTAATAGACTTTTGAGTCAGAATATCTTGTATAGTCTTTTGTCAATTCAGAACTATTGGGAAAGATCCAAATCCTGAAGACAAAATGATGTTCACCCGTGTGTGTGTGTGTGTGTGTGTGTGTGTGTGTGTGTGTGTGTGTTTTAATCCTGACCTGGGTAAGGAATCAAGTTTTAAAACCAAGAGCTACTCAAAAAGATTGAGGGTTGGAACTTCAAGAGACATGTCAGCAGTGTAACTGCAAGCAAACTTCAATCAGTCCTCATTTAGGCAACTGGGTGAGGTATGATGCTGTCTCGTGGTTGAGAGGCAGTGTAGCAAAGGGATTATAGATGCATACCGTGCAACTGCTAATTATACAACTGTAAGCTCTTCAACTTTTGTGTTACCTTGTCTGTCAAGTTGGATTGATCATAATTCTTGTTTTTTTTGTGATTATTGTGGGGATATTAAAGCCTTTACCACAAACCTCATTGAATTGTATGTACCAGATAAAAATGACTTACTGTTTTGTCATAATGTATGAGTCAAGCCTAGAGTTTATCATTTAAGAGAAAAATGAAGGTGTTTAAATAGGGTTTTATTCCAAGTTGCTTATGGGACTTCTTTTTTGCTCTCAGTTGCTCTTTCCATCATCTGGAATCTTTGCTATTTATTTTAAACTTGAGACCAAATATATGATAGGCTTACGTTGTTCTTATTTACTCATGAAAAATAACTAGACAAAACATTTACAACTCTATGGTAAAAAGGATAATGCAGTTAAAATGTGGCCGAAAATAAAAAACAAAACGAAAATAGAGATTATCCCAAAGAAGATAGGCAGGTGGTATCATCATCATCAGTCACTGTAGAACTGGAAATAAAAACTCCAGGTGCCCTTTTACACCCCAGGATGGATTTCATTAAGAAGAGGTGATGGCAAGGGTTGGCGAGGGTGCGCGAAAACTGGAGTGCAGAGTGGTGGCGCTGCTTGGGAAACAATTGTTTGGTTCCTCAATAAGTTAAATAAAAGTTATCTGGTAGCCTATCAGGTCTGTTCTAAGTGTGTACACAACAGAACTGAAAATTGGTGTTCACACAAGCTTGTGTGTGAATGGTTAAAGCAGCACTATTCAGATAGCCAAAATGTGGAAAGAACCTGTTATCTATTAATTTTTATGTATCAATGAACAAACAAAATGTGGACATTCATAGGATACAATATGATTCGGTCATAGGACAGAATAAATTATACATGCTAAGTGAAAGAAGCCGGAGACAAAAGGCCATGCACTGAGTGATTCTGTGTGCATGAGGTGTCTGTAGCAGGCAAACCTGAGAGACAAAAATTAGATAAGAAGTTGCCTGGGGCAAAGTGTGGGGGTTGTGGGTGGTGATCTTCTGGAACTAGATAGTAGTGGTGCTCATTGTTGTTACCAGTATATGTAAATGTCTCTGAACAAAAACTGTAATTAAAATGTTGCTGGGAGCCCTGGCCCTTGCCAGTAATTCCACCTATTCAGGAGGCTGAGACAGAGGGATAGCAAGTTTGAGGCTGAACAACCTAGATCCTGTCCTGAAGTAAAAAGAGCTGGAATGTAGTTCTGTGGTAGGGTGTTTGCCTAGCATGGATGAAGTTCTGAAATCAACCTTCAGTACTTAAAAAAGATAAAGTTATATAAAATTATTTTCAGTTAGTATGTTTCAATGAAATGTATCGTAAATATTTTACTGTCTTCTCAACCCAGAAAATGAAATCCATGGCTTTTCATACCTATTCCTAGTGCAGAGGTTCTCAAAGTGCCATAAACTATAACTGAAGCTCCTTGAGATCCTTAAAAGATCACCAAATTAAGGTTATTTTCATAATAATGCTTAAGATACTGTTAATTTTTAAGCTCATTGTTCATAAGTGTGCAGCAGTGTAGTTTTCACAAACTATATGACATAAAATGACCAGAATTCTTTGATGGATAATGGTCTGTGTGCTGCTATATGACTAATTCTTGTTTACTTCTTGTTAGAATTTTCTAAGGCAAGCTTTTTGGATTCTTGGTAATTTTTAAGCAAATAAGAGAGTTTTAGGTCAAAAAATGAAGAATTCAGTGCCTTAGTGAAAATGTTACATGGCAATAATGAAAACACATATGAAGTAACTATATTATGTTTTGGAAAAACAGAAAGCTGAATCACTCTTGGTTGGTAAGCCTTTATCATCACTTAGAAGGTATTCCGTTTGGAAAGACACTCTAGGTCTCTTGGTTATTGATTAAGCCCATTGAACACACTTTACCATGGGATGTTGTTAGACATGGTGATTAACTTTACTATAATCATCAGTTCCCGAAGCTTTTTCATAATGTACTTGAGGTATAAGAATGGCAGCTGACATTTGCTGAGTGTTTGTTGTATGTGGGCAGTGTTTTAAGTGTTATTGCATGTAGTCATCCCCACAACTCTGATGAATAGGTACAGTTACTTCCATGTTACAGACAAGGTTAAGTAACTTACTTGCAGTCCCACAGCTAGGCAGTGACAGATCTGGTGTTTAGAACTGTGCTGTGTGGCTTTGTTAGCATTGTGAGAGTTAGCACAATTACCACTGTGCTGTATACTACCTCTCCTTCTGCACACTGGATGATGCCAGAGTCCAGGAAAGGCCAAGTGAGCGTTTCCACTTGCAAAGCGTCCACTTCTACCTCATTGTAGTGCTCCATTTATAGTGCTTAGGGAGGGAGATTGGATTATGGTGCTTAAGGCAGGACTCCATCAAAGAGCTGTGGGGAGGAGAAATGAGGAGCAGGATAGGAGGATGGGGAGCTGTAGAGAATAACCTCATTCCTAGGTTGCATTTGGCCTGGTTTGCTAGGTGAACTTTTCCAGAGAGTAGCTCAGCGTATGGAATCCCCTTTTCTGTGGCCCTGTAGAGCAAGATCCAGTCTCACAATCTTTTCTCAACCTCTGTACATCAAAAGCATAGAGTCTTAGTGCTTGGTTCAAGCACTTCCTCCATTTGAACTTTCCTGAATGTTTTTTTCTACCCACCTAGAAATGAAATATTGAAGGTAGATACCATGTTAAATGGATCTCCTTTTTTTTTTTTTTTTTTTAAAGTAGCTTTCTTGTATTAGTGATTGAATCAGTCAGCTTCCTATTACAACAGAATACCTAAGACAGGCCACCTGTAAAGGAAAAGCTTTTTAGCTCATGGTTTTGGAGGTTCAAGTCCAATATTGGGTAGTAGCCCCATTGGTTTGGGAGCAGCACATCATGGTGGGAATACATGCTAGAGGTGTGATCACATCTTGAGTCAGGAACAGAGGAACTCAGGTTCCACAGTTCCCATTGAGAGCTGCCCTGACCCTGACCTAAGGTTTCACTTCTTGGTGTTCCACAGCACATTGCTGTCTTTCCTCCCTGGGGCTAAGCCTTCATGCATGAGTCTTTGGGAAATACTGTCCATAAATAGCAGTGGTGATGGGATTTCTGGGATTAAAGTGGAAGTTGTCAGCCTCAGGGGGTCCTGTGGGTTTGGTATGGGTTCCGCCAGCTTGTCATCACTCAGGTCATGATGAGTTCCAGAGCCTCTAGCTGTGGACTAGCAGGGAAGAGTGGGCCTGAAGGATGTACCCTTTCACCTTCTTCTTTTCTACTTGCAGTTGCATTTCCACAGGTCCCTCTGTAGGCCTGAGGTTTGTGTAAGGTAACGTGAGAACCTGTCCTGGGCATTGTGGATGGTCCAGGTAGTTGGCATAAAGGACAAGCTCCAGTTGTACTTTCAGTTAAAGGCTTTTACTCCAGGGTTTTTCTGTTAGGTAATCACATCCACTCTTATGCCTTGAACTCCTCCTTGGGAGGAAAAGAGCACTGTGCTGGCCACCCCAGCCCTTCCCAGCGGAGCAGGGGAAGCTTGAAGGTGGCGTGGCTGTGACCTTGTGCTCCTACAGGAGTTATACAGAGCAACGTGTGGGAAGGCATTCTGCCTGCTTCCTGAAAACCTCTAATTTCAAAGGTTTTGAAGCTGAATTCTCTAAAGAAGAGCATGAAGTCCTGCAGATACGTAGTTATGTAGAATGAATAGGTCTAGAGATCTTTTGTATAGCTTGATGAGCATATTTAGTAACACTGTTTTTTGTACTGGATATTTGCTGAAAAAGTGAATTTCAAGTGCTCTTAACCACGTGTACATAAAGATAACTGTGAGAAGATGGATATATTACATTACTTGACTGAAGTGATCAGTATGTTTGCAGGGCCCCAGATTTGTTCCCTAGTACCATCAAAAACAAACTCAAAATCCCAGTTCACTCTATATTTCTATATCAGAACACCATGCTGTATGCCATAAGTATATACAGTGAAGAAGAGCCAACCGTGGTGCTAGGTTGGAGGTTGGAGAGCGAGGGTAAGGCATGTCTGGGAGGGAATTGAGTTGCCTTGAGCAAGCGACTTAACCCTTCAAGGCCTCAGCTTTCTCCTCTTCAACATATATTAGATAAACTGTATAAGTGCCTGCCTTGAGAGATGGTTCCTCAGCCCACAGTTGACCAAGTGGACTGCTGGCTTCCGGAGGGCAGCACAGGCATCAGTTGCTTTTCTGACACTAGTTCTGTTAATAGCTAAGTACCTGGCTCTTAATCCATTGGATAAGCCAATATGACAGGAAATTTGTTACTGGCTTTATTTGGTATTGGATTGTGGATAAAGTGCCTTTCATGTTTATTGTGGTTAATCTACAGGCAAAGACTCTTACTAATCACTCTGTCTAACCTCAGTAGATCCCAAATGGTGTTATTTATTTGTTCTGGATACAAGTATCTCTGAGGATTTTTAATTTTTTAGCACACATGGTTATTGTATTTCTGTTTAAATATGGCTGGAATGTTATTGCTCAAGAGTGTGTGATATAGTGTTTGGTTGTTTAGCCTTGGCTCTGACTGTAATTAAATGAGTTTGCAGTTAGTCTTCCCTGAGGAAGCCAGGAGTATTTGAACAACACCTTGCAGACTGCAAGGCTGGACGTCATGGCTCCAGGACTTGTTGGTATCTTACAGCCATCCTTACAGGTATGATTTTTTTTTCTCATTTCCTTTGATAAGTTTTTCAGCTGCTGGGGATTTAGTAGCTCACTCCCTTTGAGTCATTTCATGTGCTGGTGCTGGAACTTTGAGCAAAATAGTTGTAAATATTATTTGACTGCTCTTAGGAGAGTTTCTGGATTCAGGAGGCCCAAAGCATAAAGTCTGGCGCTGAATGTTTGTCAGATGCTAGCAGGCTTTTACTAGCACCAGGATGGGGATTCAAGAATCCCCATTTTTAACAAGCTCTTTCTTAATGCTGATGCTGTTGGTATGGAACCTGATTTTGAGAACTCTAGGTTAACCTGTGGAAAACAAAAGTATTAATAGGAAGAAAAGTGTTAACACAGATGAAACTATAAGACCCAGTGTATTTTGGGAAAGAACCCCTTTGTATTTCCCAAAGAACAGTGAAGTAAAATGAGTTTTGGAACGTGAAAAGAAGGAAAACAATATTGAAATTTTTATAGTAGTTACAGTGATTTAGAAGTAAGATAACAAAAGAAATTTGGAAGTTTTCTTTTTTTTATTTTTTATTATGGTACTAGAAATCAAGCCCAAGGAGTGCAAAAGTACATCCCAATCCCCTTCTGTTTCATTTTTTAATTTTTGAGACAGTCTCTCTAAATTGCCCAGAATAGCCTTGAACTTGTAGTTCTCTTGCCTCAACCTCCTAAGTAGTTGAAATTAGGTACCAACATGCCTGGCTTCTGAAAATAATTTTTATACTTATTTGTTTCTCATTCTGTCTACCTATTTATTTAATTTATTTTACGATATTGAAGATCAAACTCAGAATCTTCACACTGAGCTACATTCCCAGCCCATTTTTATTTTTGATTTTGATATGGGGGCTTGCTAAATTACCTAGACTGACTGGAACTTGCAGTTCTCTTATCAGCCTCCCAGAGTGCTGGGGTGACAGTGACTAGAAGTTTGTGTTTGGCGCTTCTTCCTGAGCCCACCTAAAGAAAGCCCCTCTGAGAAGACACAGCGAAGATTCAACCAATGCACAGACCCAAAGAAAAAGAGAACCTGTCAAATAGTAGGAGGCTTGTTTGACTGATGCAGAATAGAATAGACAAGGGGAGTGTAGACAGAGAGAAATCGCTATCTGAAAGCTGTATGGAAGGAAAGAAGATTGAGGAGAGCCAGAGAATTGGAGAGGTAAAGAGGCCAAATAAATACTCTTTTGTAGTGAATCTGGATTTTATTTGTTTATTTATTGAGACAGGTCTCACTCTGTAGTCCAGGCTGGTTCTGAAGGATCGTCATGAAGTTTCTGGCCTGAACAACTATATAGATGATGCCATCCTTTACTAAAATGAGAAAGGTCCAGGGTATGTGTGTTAGGGTAGCGACAGCATCAGTGAATTCTCTTTTACTCAAGTTCATTTCGAGCAGCTTACTCTTCGGTCCCCAAGAAGATGTGTCTTCCAGACAGCTGAGCATCTGAGTTGGTAGTTCTCAGGAGAAGATGGAGCTGGAAATAATCCATACACTTGCTCAGCTTTCCTGCCTCCCCACCTCCCCAACGCCCGCTGGGTGTTGCAGGATTCCCAGCCTCCTCCTCCAAGCATTGTGAAACTGAATGGTCTATCTCCAGTTTGTATGCACATGTTACTGTTTGCACAGTATGACCAAAGTAAATATTAAGAAAATGTAGCTGTATTAAGTCACGATTGAATAGTGAAGTTAAAAATGTTATAAAAGTATTAAAAAGAAAATATTTATAAAAGAAAAGACTTTCTCCATTGCCACCGTAGACAGAAATCATTAAAAATGAAAAATATTAATGGTGAGAACAAGTAAGTTTTAAGCAAATAAAAAATTGGGAGCCAGGCATGGTAGTACATACTTATAATCTTGGCACATTGAGAGATTAAGGCAGGAAGATTGCAAGTTCAAGCCCAGCCTGGAAGACTTAATAAATGAGAAAGACCCTGTCTCAAATTTTTTAAAAAAAATTTAAAGAACTGGAAATGTATCCCAATCAATCAACTAAATGAGATAACAAAAAATTAGAAATGAATATCTGAAGCTTGTGATATAAGAAATTAGTATCCTAATGAAAAGCTTATGTAAATCAAGAAAAAGATTAACCCCAAAAGAAAATATGTTAAGAGCAGAAATAAAAAAGAAATAGAAATGGCCAACCAATGCATGAAAAAAAATGCTGAACTTCTTACTAGTAAGAGAACTGAATTCAAACAAGAAGATCCTATTTCTCACAATCAAGCCAGCAGATATTAAAAGGCAATGAGAGTAGACTTTGTCTGGGCACAGGCAAAGAGGTATGAATGGGAGCAGAAATGCCTGTGGACCATTCTGGAGACATTCTGTTGACATGTCAAACAACTTTAGTGGCTTTTAGTTTGTTCTTTATTTTGGTGCCTGGGGATTGAACTCAGGACCTCCTATTGCTAAGTAGATGTTTGATGACTGAGCTGCACCCCAAGCAAAAACATTAGGTTTTAATGTTCCACTTTAGGAATTCATTCTCATGGGAGGAGAGGAATCAAGGTTGTTTGAAAGGATTTGGATTAAATAGTTTTTTTCAGAATAGAATCCTCTGTGCTTGTTAAACATTGCATATATGGCTAGGTCTTAAGTGAAAACTTAGGACCTAAAATCACACAGTCAGGTCAGAGGATGGATATACCCACATTAAAGGACCACTACTAAAATGTAAGAGTGTTGTGTCTGGAAACATGGAGTACTGTTTAGGGTCGTTCCCTTTTATGTTAATGAGCATATACTCCTTTGATAATGAGACCTAATTTTATAGGAAAGGAATGTTATACATAAAAAAACTGAATGAATGAAAATTACACAAAAGCTGAGAGAAGGAATCTTCAAATGGTAAAATGTTTGAGCCCCTTTTTTTCCCACTCTTCTAGAATAGATTTTTTTCCTCCCATACACTTCCCATTGAAATTATTACTCATAATAAAAAGAGGTAAAATAAACTTTTAAAAATTAATTTATTTTCTGGAAGCCAGGCCTCGTGGCACAGGCCTGGCTCATGCATGATGGTAGGTACCATGTGGCCATGTGGGGAGCTGCCTCTACTTTTCTTCAGAGTAGTTCAGGTTTTCTGTCTTGACTGTGTGAGGTTTTGTTGTTTTGTTTTTTAATATAAAGTTTTCTTGGTTGACAAAAGTTTGAAGATATTTTCCTTAGAAGATAAGGGTTTATTTTTAAGGCTGTATGAAAAGAAAAGATTTAAACTTGCTGTTTCTGGCCATCTTACAGCTACTTCATAAGTACATTGCTAATATGGCTTCTGATATTTTTAACATTAAAGGATAAGCGTGAAAATAGCATAGTGATTTGAAAAGTTTTGTGTCTTTTTTTAACTTCTGAATTGTTTACTGAAGTTTTATCTTGTAATTAGGAACTTTATGAGTTTACCTCATCCCATATTTACTGTTTTTAAAGAGCACTTCTTAAATCACAAGTCAGAGCATTTGTATTGTCTTATTATGTGTATATTTATATTTCAGGTTTGTTTTTCATGCACATAAATGTACATCTTCCTTGGTCAGTATGTTTATGCATAGTATTTGTGTTCTATTTTTTTTTTTTATTAAACTGTAAACCAGGCTCCAAAGCACAGTCCTGTAGTCCCAGCACTGTGGGAGGCCGAGGCAGGAAAATCACAAGTGCTAGACCAGCCTGGGTAATGTCGTGAGTTAGTGAGAACCTGTCTGAAATCAAAAAAAAAAAAAAAATAAATAAATAAGAAAGAAAGAAAGAAAGAAAGAAATTAAAGATGGGTCAGAGATGTAGCTCAGAGTGAAGACTATAGGATCAATCCCCCAACACCAGGAAAAAAAATAAAAATATATAAATTGTAAACACTGTAGTTCATGACTTTTTTTTTTAACCTCCTTGCTGCGTTGATGCTGTGATGTACACGAGGCTCTGTAGATCTTGGCTGATTTTGAGGCATTGGTCTTAAGTCAGTGTCAGTATTTTAGTTTTTGTCTACTGTATTAATTAGAAGCTCATCTCAGTTGTGTGTGTGTGTGTGTGTGTGTGTGTGTGTGTGTGTGTGCATTTTAGCTTTTAAAGTGACTTTTAATTTGCAATACTTTTAGAGTTACAGAAAAGCTACAAAGTTACTGCAGAGAGTTCCCTTATACCATATCACCCACTTACCACACTGTTAATATTAGACATTACAGTGGTATATTTGTTGCAACTAAGGTGCCAGTCATGTTTTAAGTTACACCTTTCTAAGCTGGGTCTTGTGGCACAGGCCTGTTATCCCAGTACTTTGGAATGCTGAGGCAGGAGGATTGCAAGTTTGAGAGCCCAGCCTGGGCAACTTAGCAACTTAGTGAGACCCTGTCTTAAATAAATAGTAAAAAGGGTGTGGGGATATAGCTCAGAGCAAAGGCCCTGGGTTCAAAAAACAGTTTAAATATCATAAAAAAGTTACTACTTTCTACATTTTAGCCAGTAAATATGAAGACATTGTCCTTTGTTTTTTATTTATGAATTTCCACATTATATTATTAGAAGGATAAAATTTCACAAATGTTGATTTTATTGTAATTTATAAAATTTTATCATATTTACAACTTTTGCCTTCAAATGCTGCTTTATTAAATTTAGCATCTCTTGTGAATGTGTTTTTGATAGATCCTTATATTTTTAATCTGATTTTAGTTATCTTTCTAGTTATCTTGGCCTGCTTTCTTTTCCTAATTCTGTTTTTATTTAATTGATGTAATGGTCCATTCGCATCTTATATTTTTAAGCAAATATTTTCTCGTTTTGGAAAACAACTTTCAGTTAATTTATTTCAAAGGCAATTGATAGATATTATTCCTCTGGACATTTCTTGTTTTCTGTGTCTTGTAGAATATTTCGATTTCCATTGGTGCCAGTTTTCTAGGGTTTTCTTCAAGGAAGTTCATTCCATAGATGTTGAAGGGCTGTGGGAGACAACAGCTCCAGATGTTGGAAGTTCAGCAAAGGGCTCTGCTCAGACCTTTGGAACGCAGACAAAGCAAAGCAGTCAGTGAGTTTGTGATTATGTGGCTTGGGCAGCAGAGTGTGATCTGTCTAATGAATTAGTCAGCTTTTGTCAAATTGTGCTGCAGTACCAATCCCCGAATTTCTGTAGTTAACAACATTAGAGGTCATGTCAGTGTCCTTTGAGGGTGTCATTCCATGTGTTATAGTTTGGATCCCAAGAGCCTCGCGTGTTTGGAACTGTGTTGTTGGGAGGTGGCGGCTGGAAGGAGCAGATGCTGGGGTTTGACCTGGAGAGATCGTGTTAATTTGTTGAGACTGGGGTGCCCAGGGCAGAGCTTTCAGGTGTTTGTTACTGACCTGTGGGCCAAGAAATGAGGGAAGGACACCCACCCTGGGTGTGGGGAGCCCGATTAAGTAAAGAGAGAAGGAAGAAACGTTAGCAGTTTCTTCCTGGGAAAGCCCTAGCCTTGGCCTGAGGCTCCAGACCTCATTTGGCTTCTGTTTGCATTGGGTGAGCAGCTCTTCAGCTGCTGTCTCTGCCATGAGCCTCCATCATTGCCAGCTTCCCCAGGAATGGACTGTGTGAGACTTTCTGAAACTGTGAGCTAAAAAATCTTTCCTCCCTTAAATTGTGGATGTTGGGTGTTCTGTCCCAGCAGTGAAAGTAACTAAGACACTAAGGCAGGGTGAGAGACTGAGAAGACCCATGGTAGGACCTCCTGGTGCTTCTCAGTGCTTCTGCATGAAAGTGGCACATGCAGCAAGGTGTGCACCTGTACTCCCAGCATTCTAGGAGGCTGAAGCAGGAGGATTGCAAGGTGAAGCCCAGCTTGGGCATCTAGTAACTCAGCTGGACCCTGTCACAAGATAAGAAAAATTCTAAAAAGTTGTGGGCCTGAAGCTGAGTGTAAAAGCCCTGGGTTCAGTCAGTACCACATACACATACAAACACACCAAATGACATATATGCCTTTTTGTTCGCACTTCTGTGACCGGATGTAAGTCTCATGATTATGTGTGGCTTCAGTGGGCCCCTGTAGGAAGGGGGAGGTAGAGAAGGAACTGAGAAGGGACGGTCAGTGAATGTTTTGACTGTGATACTATCTGTTCCAGTACATGTATGTAGATATGATGATGTTTTAAAAGGCTTCCTAGGTTTTCTGTGGGGTGTTCAAGGTGAGAGGTTGGGGCAGGGAGGTTTGAAGCCTGCAGCCTGTTCTTTCCAGTACCCTGTGAATGAGAATTTGCTGGCAATATCTTTTATTACCGTTTTAGGGGTCTGTGCAGATCTGGGTCTAATGGATCTAATGCATGATAGCTGCCTAATAAATATTGAATTAGTGGTCATATATTTCTAACAATAGCAAGAAAATAAATTCTTTTCATATTTGGTGCCTTTTGTGGTTTAGTTTGGAACAGTTTTATAGAGCAGTTCCTATAATAGCTCCTATTTATTTATTTACTGGCACTGGAGTTTGAGCCCAGAGCTTCACATTGAGGTACATCCCCAGCTCATGTTAACTTCTGATTTTTGGGACAGAGTTTTACTTAGTGTTTTAGTTATTTTTTTTATTGCTGCAACAAAATGCCTCACATGCACAAACCTTGAGATGGCTGGCAGTCGTGGAAGCACATGGCAGAGTTGGAGGTGCTCGTCACAGCGCTGCAAACAGGAAGCTAAGTCAAGTCCTGAAAGCGAGGAAGTAGCATGTATCCGTCCCAGTGACCTGCCCCTTCTGGGCTCATCCTCAGTGTTTTCTACCCCTTCGGATTTAAGCCCCATTATATGCCTGTAATTTATAGTCCATCATACACCTGTAATCTGACACACATGCCTGTAGACTATAATCTCACACACCTGCCTTCTACCACACTCTGATAACCCACCACATGTCCATAATCAATCCCTGCAGACCAGGCCCCCATCTCCTAACAACAAATGGTTTCAAGCTTTTGGGTTACATCCCAGATCTAAACCACAATTCTAAGTCTCTCTGTAGCCCTGTGTGGGCTCAGCTTTGCACTCCGTTAGCCTTCCAAAGTTGAGGATTACAGGCCTGCCCCACAGGGACCACCTTAGCACCTTTTATATGTAAAATGCAAAGTACTTTGGTGGGTATTGTTTTGCCCTAGTAAACACTGGTGCTTTTTTTTTTTTTTTACTTTTTTTTCCTTCTTTTACTTTATAAGGACATATATATATATATATATATATATATATATATATATATATATATGTATATATAAAATTTGAAAAAAGTCACAAATACAAATAGAGTAAACATTGTGTGTTCTTTTTGGCTACACAGGACAATTGTTGATATTTTATATCCTCCTGTATTTTCTTTTTTCTCTCCTTAAAAAATTTAAACATTGTCTATCTTTGTGGTCATGTAATAATGTAGTTTTGTGCTTTTTAAAGTATCTCTTGCTTAAATTATAATATTGTAGATCAAAGATTGTAACGTCACACATGAAATAGTTTTTTTTCTGTCTTCACTCTTTTTCCATGTGAGCCATTAACTTAGTCAAAAGTTTAACCTTCTTCTTGTTCCCTTTCTCACCCTGGCAAGAACACAAATGACCAGAATGGGTAGAGTTAGAAGCTGAAGGATGAGTTGGGTATGAGCAATATGCTCTCTGGTGATTCTCGGTAGGTAGTCCATTCCTGGAGATCTACCCTTCCCTCCTTTCTTCTTTTACTCAGAGACCTCCTTTTCATTTCTTTGAATTTATCCAGTGTTTTGTTTTGTTTTCCATTTTTTATTAGTATATATGTAATACATAATGGTTACAATGAGCTTTGAGTATTTCGTGCACATATGTATCATATCAACATTACAATCCCTTCCCCTCCACGCCCTCCCACTATCACACCCATTTGCTTCTATAGAATGCCTGTATTCTTGGTTTCCCAAATCAGAGAAACCATGTGATATTTAATATATTCACTCTTTTGTGTCTGACTTGCTTCACCTCTCAAATCACCACTTTTTAGCTCAGCTTCCCACCCCGAGAATGGGCCACAGTGGCCACATCTTGATGCCTCTTCTCTGGGTCTAGCAGAGCCCTTTATTGGAATGGTTTTCCAAAAGTATTTCTTTCTTTTCCTTTTTTTTTTTTTGTAGCTTTCTGTATCTTTGTTGAGATTCTTTAACGTGACCTATCCAGTGTTTTGAATGATGTAAAAATCAAGAACTAGATAAGAAGTGGTTGATTTCGTCCAACCCTCTTTTGTGACGGATGTACCAGTTAAAGTGAGTGATTCTTCTAACAACCCACCCTACCCAACCCCTGCTTCAGCTTGTCTGTGGAGGGCTCTGTTTATCCAAGGCTGACACACTTTTTTTTAGCTTGCAAGTGATCTTTTCCATAAGCCAACCATTGTATAAATTCACCATGCCTTAATCATCTTTATATTCTAAGCCTTGGAGTGGCTGAGTCTTGAGTCATACGGCTCTTCACGGTACTGGAAATCCACCCTGCTGATGTAAATGTGTGAAATATTTGCTGTTTTCAATCAAGATGTGAGAGGTGGTTTGTCTCCTATAAGGCAGAAGATTAAATTTCTCATAGAGATAAGATATATAAGTAAACTCTTTGTTAAGAAGTACCTTTTGTGCCTGTTCAACAAAGAGTTATGATCAGGGTATAGGTGACATGACTAAACTGTTTATTAAACAATTTTTAATAGCTCCTGTTGTTAGTACAATTTCCAAAGTGTTTGAAATAGCCAATCTGTACTCAGGTTGCTCAGTGACTAGTTTTCTTTTGAATTTTGAATTTCTCTAGTTTTCTTAGCTGCTGTTTATTTTAGAAACATTCATTCTGCCAACTAGATTAAGAATGTGCAGACTGACAGCTTAAATAATACGTGTGTTTGCTGTGGAAGCTGATGCCCCTAAGCACCAGAGCAAAGATGAGCAAAGCACCAGAGCAAAGATGAGCAAAGGAAGAGGAGAGTGAGCCCCTCTTGTACCATCTGTTAGAGATGACGTGCGCCCTCCAAATTAGTTGTCCCTTCTCCTCCTAGAGTTCATTTTAATTTTCCCAGTTATATTGAAACATTCCCGTTAAGCCAGTTTTAGTAGTATTGGTAACTTTTAAAGAGTGTGATTTTTCCATTTGACATGTATCTCCATCAAGAAAAATATTCGTTATTAAAGTCATCTCACAGGTTAGACATTAATCCTGACTGCCATGTGCCTCAAATTATTTCTGGAGAGTGAACTTATCTTGATATTACTCATGAGAGTACTGGTTCTATAAAAAAGGTGGGATTGAGTCTCTTGTATTTAAGTTTTTTTTTTTTTTGAGTCTCAACATTTCACTCTGTTGTCCAGACTCTGTTGTCCTGAACTCAACATGCAGCTCAGCCTGTCCTGTCATGGTAGTCCTCTTGCCTCAGCCTTCCAGTGGATTACAGGTATATGCCACCATGCCCGGTTTATGTGGTGCTGGGGAATTGATCTTGTGCTTGCTAGACAAGTGCTCTAAGTGCTATACTATTCCTCCAGCCCCTCTTGTATTTTAATTCTAAGCAGGATCCAAAAAATGAAACTTTACAAATGTGGAATATCGTGATTTATGAGAATATTAAAATTAAAGTAGTATGTTAACAGTTAATCTAGTAAAATTAGCTCTGAAAAATGGACAGAAAGGACAGTTAAATGTTTAGTAAACATTTAGTTAAATGTTTAGTAAACATTTAGTTAAATGTTTAGTAAACATTTATGTTTACTGAAGAGTTTTCTTGGAATATAATTTTCTTTTGTTCTAGAAGTAATGTTGGTCGCCAGGATGTAGGAAAAGAAGAAATTAGGCCAGGTCGAGTGAGGCTGAGGCAGGAGGGTCCCAACTTTGAGCCCAGCCTGGGCAACTTGGCAACCCAGTGAGACCTGGTTTCAGAATCAAAAATAAAAGTGGGGAGCCGGTCCTGGCGGTGCAGGACTATAATTCCAGAATTCTGGAAGGCTGAAGCAGGAGGATTCTAAGTTCAACCCCAGCCTAGGCAATTCAGCAACTTAGTAAGGCCTTGACTCAAAATCAAAAATAAAAACGGGCTGGGGATTTACTTAACTATGAGGCCCTGGACACACACACACACACGCACACGCACGCACAACGCACATAGTCTTGAAAAGATTAGTCATCTGCTAAATCAGACTTGCTGAATCAACCTTATGCACTGGCATATAAGGAAGAAAACCTCTTAATCCAGAAACAGATGATTTCCTGACTTAGTCTTCTCATCTTGAGAGAGCAGCAAAGAAGTTTGCAGGGTCATCCTAATTAATTGTTTTTAACTGTCAGAAATTAAATAGCCATGTTATATTCCTTGATTCTTGGCGAGTAACTCCTACTTAGAGAAATAAGCAAATTGAGAGCCATTTTCTTTTCATTTTTCTAAAATGAACTCTTTTCTCCTCTTAATATTTCATTATGAAAAATTCTAGCATCTAAAAATTTCAGTATCTACAAAAGATAGGGGAATATAGTAAACCGCAGTTGTGGTATCTATTACCTGGCTTCAGCAACACTGAAATCTTGGCTTTCTTCTTCTATTCCCACCACCCCCCAATTTTGTAGAAAATGCTAGACACTGTGTCATTTTATTAAAGCGATTTGCACTCTTGACATTAGTGCAGACTCTAAGGGCTGAGTAAAATTGTAAAGTTCTGCCCTGGAGAACTTAACATTTGAAAACAGCTCACATTTTTACAGGATACTCAATGTTAAAGGAGTCAGGGACTCCAGTTTCTCTTGTCTTCCAAGTAGAGTCATATTGCAAAATTCTTATCTGTTTGGAAATTCCTGTAGCAAGTTCAGATTTACTCATCCTGTACTGCTTTGGCTGGGCCTTATCTAAATAGTTTTGAAAGGAAGAAAGAATTATTTCACCAAGAGTTGGCTTTATGAGAGTTAGATGTATTGGATATGTTTAGGAATTACCCTTAACACTGTAATAATATACCAAACTTTAAGGCTACCTTACAACAATGGCTCTTAAAATATCCAAATAAAACACCTGAAGCTTATCTTTTTTGCTGGCCATCAGTGAAACAAATTAATTCCTTTTTTGAGTCAAAATATTTTTTTTTCAAGTATCTGAGATCTCCAAGTATTGGTTAACTCATCCTTTGTTCTTAAACCTAGTGGTTTCCCAGGCCAGGGTATCTTTTTGTCTGCTTTAACTTTGCACTTTAAACTGAATTCCTTTTGTCCTTTGCAGGATAAAGCTGTCAATTCCTGTTAGTGAGTGTGGGAAATAGAATTTTCACTTTTCTCTGTAATTCCCAAATTTCAGATGACTTTAATGATAATCATAATAGCTTTCTAAATTGACTCCTAAAAAAAAGACGCATTAGACTGTTTCAAAAACTTGAAGTGCTTTTCTTCTGAAGCTAAGGCATGTTTTACTAGACCTGTTTATTCTCTGTGTTTAGCTCTTGACCTGGAAAACTGGTTTCACTTTATTACAGTATAGAAAGTTACTGGTGACTTCACAGGTGCTATATAAAAGCAAAGTGTTATTAACATCTCATCTTTCTCAGTTTATGTTTTTGACTCTACCACTATATGTTCTTCTTTCTTTTTTCCTGGTACACTTTCTGATAAATGCATTGAAATTTTGTTTTGCTCACTTTTTCATAGCTGAGATGTTATAAAAGCATTCTTGTGTCCTATTTTTACTACTTAGTGATGAGTCTGGATATGGCTGAGCTAATGGCAAGATAATTGAACGGGGCTAAGTGCTCCCTGCACATCCTTCTGGCCTCTCCTCTTTCAGAGTCGAGTTACTGTTTACAGCCACACGTTTTACTGTGACTGGGCCGTTTGAATCAGTTCGCCTGTTGCCTGGCCGTCTTGAGCTCACTTTTTGTCTGATCCCATCTTTCCCTACCAGTCCCTTTTGATCTTAAATTTCAAGATGGATGATCAACTCATCTGCTGCAGGAAAGATTAGTGCACACGAATAAAACTGAGAACCTTCATCTTATATAACTTAACTTAGAAAATCAGAAATAAAGCAAGCAGATCTGAGAGCAGAGTGCGGTCACCAGACCCCCCAGTTTTTCTGGCTTCACATTGCATGTTTATGGGTTTGTTCTCTTTATGGGGTCTGAGTTGTTTGTTATTGGCCAATATAGTTGAATTTTACACAGTTCAGCAATGTTTTATGTGTCGTTTGCAAAATGTTCATTTTTCTTTGAGTCCTAACAGTGGCTGATCAGCCTTAAACCCAATCTAGTTTTCCAAACCCACTGAGGTGCATGGAGACCTGAGCTTTCTGTGTAATGAGACAATTGTAATGTACTTGCGTTTTAGCCTTGTTAATTTACAGAATTTGAAGACCTTAGGATTTTTGCAATGGGGCAGGTTCTGGGTTCTGGCAACAGAACTCCTGTTCCTCACTGGTGGTCTCTTTTGGTACACTGTTACGTTGACCTACCTTAATTTTTTTATTTTTATTTTGAAAGTGTGTTAAAATGTAGGAACAGAGGACATGACTTGCTAGGATAGCTCATTCCAAGGAAGTAGGGACAGTTGACCGTGGCTTCTGGAATGTTTGATTGGCCTGCATTTCATCATACTACTTGAATTGACATCCTTTCACAGCTGTCTTTGTTTTTTTTTAAAAAAGGCCCTTTAAAATGCAAATCATGTGCTTTGATACCAAGAAAAGAAAATAAGCATGGAAACCTCTGATGTTAAGCTAAATTCATTTGATTTTTCAGGCCAAATAAATGAAGACAGCTTCCAAGAGAAGCTTGTGCTATGATCAGTCCAAGAGGAACTTCCTATACATTCTGAGTGTTACTTCCAAAATACTGCATTTCTAGATGTATTATTGATATGGCTACCTGGTTTACCTAAGGAAAAAAAAAAAGCCTGCCTTTCTTACTGAATTTTTACAAAAGTTAGGTGTTTCAGTTGATTGCTTTTTTTTCCCCCTAAAGTTGTCTAAGTTTAAGCTTCCGCCTTCCTAGTTGGAGTGTACTTGATATGTTGCTGTCTGTCTCCAGGTACTGACTTGTTGACGTGGCGGGTAGAGTAGCTCATTCTCTTGTTCCTTGGAATGTAATTTGGATCAAAAACCATCATTCATTCATTTGGATTTTGTTTGTTGTTTGTGTCTCCTTCTGTAGTCCAGCTATCCGTGATCTCACTATTTGTAAGGCTGGTCTCAAACTCAGTTCTCCTGCCTCAACCTCCTTAGTGTGGAATTATATGTGTGTGCCACCAGGCCAGGCTTTCAAAATCAGGTTTTAAAATCATTACTTCTTTTTTGCTTTGGTATTTAACTTTTGTTTTAAAGAGTTAAATTGGTTCCTGGATATTTGTAGAATATACTTGAAATCTGAATGGAACAAGGTTCCTTGTTTAGTTACAAATATATGTGGGTAATGAATGACATGGTGACTGATTGACCACTGAAGGTGGAAAAGTGATCACAGAGATTATTCAGTACTTCATGGATTGATGGAGTCATTCAAAAATATATTCATGAATAACACATGATGTATGTACTTTCTATGGTCTGCACTGTGTAAGAGATGTTGCGAGAGCAGAGGCAGGGCTTTGCTGTCAGGGGGTTAGTCTTGTAGGAGAGACAGTGAACACTTACAGTGGGCCTAGTGCTGCTACACCTAAAGCACACATGAGAATTGTAGAGGAAATCACTGAAGCCGTTCTAGGTCCCAAATAGGGCGTGTGACCCATGTTTAGAACGGCAAGGAGTGTGGAGACAGATGGTGTTCTGCAAAGTAGAGCGCAGTTCTTCTGTGGGCTCGTTTCCCAGTCTGTAGTTAGCAGTCTGTGGTAGTTGTGCAGTGGGGTCAGATATTTGTCACTGTCCAAGGTTGATGACATAATTCTGAACAGTTTTCCTTTTTTGTGTTGCTGTGTACTATCTACACTCAAATTGTTTCCTTTTCAATTTTGTTGTTGATGAGCAGGGTCTCTATTCTTTTCGCAGTTATGTAATGTGTGTCATTATAGGTTTTAAACTGTTGTCTCCTCCCAAATCCAGCTTCTGCGCTGTTCTCTAGGGAGCTTGCTTGGTTCCTGCTGTCTCTCTTTCGGCCTGCCTTCTACTGGCTGGCCCGCCCACCTGCCTGCCTGCCTCTCTATTTTTGTGGCACTGGGGATTGAACCCAGTCTTCACACTGAGGTTAGATTCCCAGCCAAAGTTTTTATTTTTGATTTTGAGATAGAGTCCTGTTAAGTTGCCTAGGTGAAGCTGAAACTTGAAATCCTCCTGCCTCAGTCTTCCAGAGTGTTGGGACTACAATCCTCTGCAACCAAGCACTACATTTTTTTTTGAGAGAGAGAGAGAGAGCATTCTAAAAGGAACATCTTGTCCTGATCTCCTGATACTCTCCTGATCAAATCTTCCAGTGACTTCCCGGCCAAGGTCCCAGGTGCTGTCTCCACCCTTGCCCTCTGGATGGTTCCTTCCACGCAGGTGTTCACCTTTCCCTGAGGGAGCAACTTTGCTCACTTCTCGTCATCCTTCAAAGTCTTCTGGTCACTGGTGGCCTTTCCTCCAGACTTAGTTCATTAGTTTCTCTTCTCTACTTATTTATATTTTGACCAATTCTGCATTGTAGCATGAAGCACACTGGTCTAGCAATGTTTGTTAACTGTATTCTAATTTTAAATGTGAGCTCTTTGAGGCAGGGCCTGTATTTTTCTCTCATAGGACATCAACAAATATAAAGAATGGGCATTAATTTAAGCTGAATGTTGTCACAATTAAACATTAATTTTGTTACATTTGTAGGATAATTGTGACTGAATAACAGCTAACATTTTTTTTGAGCTTTTTACCCTGTATATATTCAGTTGCAAGTGTTTGGATTATGTCTAAGGTTTTGTATCCTTACTACAAAAATTACTTTGATGCTTGTTAAAATGGTGAGGACTACTACCATTTTATTACTGTTCAAGACTGATGCATTAGGTGGAGAATTTGGGCCCAACTACAAATACAGCAAGGACAAGTAAGTATTTACACTGGGTGGAGAATTACCTAGAGGTGACACCAAGGATGGGGAGATTCCCAGAACTGACCACACTAGTTGGCTCACCGCGGGAGGCTGGACATGCAATAGAAATTTACTTCGTGCATTTCTGGAGGTGGTGTGGTACCAAATTAAGGTGTGGGGCCTGGAGAAGACCTTCTTTCTTTGTAAATGGCTGTCTTTCTGCTGTATCATGTTGCAAAGAGATTGAGAGATCTTCTCTAGTGTCTGTTCTTATAAGGGATTAATCTCCTTACCAAGGGAGGAGCTCCACCCTCTTGACCTAACTACCTTCCAAAGGCCTAATCTCCAAATGCCATTACCCTAAAAGTTAAGATTACAGCAAATGAGCTTTGGGGGAAAGGTTGCAAAAAATTCAGCCCATAGCACTGACAGGATGAGGTTGCTCCTGAAGGCAGGCTAAGGCCAAGGACACATCAAAAGTGAAGGTTGAGAAATTTGATCAGATATCAAGGGTGAATAGCTATCCAGCTATTTCCCTGACCTGTTTTAACAGGAGCCTTGCAAGTTTGGTCAAGGAGAGTAGTTGTTCTCTGTGGAGCCTTGTGAGTTAGGTACTATTATCATCTACATTTTATAGATGAAGTAGCTAAAGCTGAGAAAGAGGCTAAGCAATTCATGGAAGATCCATAGCTAGTACCTACCCGAGCTTCGTACTTGCAGGAATTCTTTTTCTCTGATGAGCTGTGTGCACCTTACCTCTGAATTATAACCCCAGTCCTGTTTGTATTTTATTTTGAGAAAAGGTCATACTAAGTTGTCCTGGCTGTCTTAGAACTTGGAATCCTCCTATCTCAGTCACCAGAGTAAATGGAATTATAGGAGTGTGCTGCCTTGCCTGCCCAGATTTTACTTTTTGAAGTGTAGTCACAGAGGAAGAAGATAAAAAAATTAGGATTTCAGATGTTCTAACCAAGAAGGATAATTTTAAACATTAACCAGTAATCCATTTGCATGAAAAATTTTTTAGATGTGGGTGAGTTACTCCTTAAGCTTTATGAATCACCTTCTAAATGGCAATAGTTTTTGAAATATGACTATTTTAATGTGGCTTTACTCAGTTTTCTAAGGAAAAATATTTAACTCGGATGGCTTGCACAGCTGCCCTTCTCTTGACCTTCTGTAGTGTATATGAAAAAGAAGACCTGTACACAAAAATTGGGTTCCTTAGATGGACCTTGGCATCCGCTGGATACAGTTGACCTCGTAGTCTCTCATCAGAGTTATGCTCTGTTTAGGCCTGGGCCTTGATGCATGGTGCATGTTAATGGAATAGTTTGTTGACGGTCTTCATGTGTCTTATCCTAGAATGCTGTTCCCCATTGTATCTGTATAGTGCTCCAGGCTTAAGCCGTATTCATTACAGCTTATTAAGGAAAGTGGCTTGTTCTCTAAATCAGGAATCCCTTTCTGTGGGGGCTTTCAGAATCCTATGGAAAGCTATAGAGTTACGTTGTTTGATTTAATACATATGAAAGTGGTGGTAACTATAAACCTTTGGCACGAGTTTTGGATTGTTGGTGAGAATATTTATGATACTTTATCCAACTTTTAATTTCTTGGTATATTTTATTTCTGGGCATTTTCAAAACAAAAATGTGATTGAATGCTTCAGAGTTATACACTTTCGATGAACACTTTGAATTGTTATAGGTGAATGTGTTTGTGTGTGTGTGTGTGTGTGTGTATGTATGTATGTATGTATGTATTTTTGCCCCCTTTTTGAGACAGCAGTGTTTTACTCTGTAGTCTAGGCTGGTCCTGAGCTCACTATGTAGTCCAGGCTGGCCTCAAACTCACAGCAATCCTCTTGCCTCAGCTTCCTGAGTTGCTGGGGTTATAGGAATGTGCTGTCATATATTTTATTACATAAACTCATAATTTACTTATTTGTATATCACTGAAAGTTTAAACTTAATTTTTAATTGTTAAAAATAAAGTCATGGTGCAGATCTTTGGACATTTCTTTGTATTTTGTGTTAGTTTCTTAGGGCAGATTCACAGAAATTGAGTTATTGAGTACAATGTAAGAACATTTTTTTTCTAGTTCTCCTCCCAATGTTAGGAATTGAAGCTGGAGGGTGCTGAGCTACATACTCAGCTCTTTTTTTGTTTTGTTTTGTTTTTGAGACAGAGTCACTGTAAGTTGTCCAGGCTGGCCTTGAACTTGAGATCTTCTCACGGACCCACCCAAGTAGCCTAGACTGGGCTTGAACCATTATCTGTGTCTGGCACTGAGTCTCACTCTTGTATTGGGTCTTGTCATATTGCTCTCTGAAGGAGTTAGAAGTTTGATCTCTCACTAGCATTGTGAGAGACGACTTTCTTTGCCATACCATTTCTAATGCATTTAACTTATTTATTTTGAAGCCTTGATTTATCCTTTGTGGTGGATTTTCCAAGGGAGGTTGATTTTAAGTAAGTTAGCTGAGTTTCCTAAGTAAAATTTCCCTTTGATAAAAACTTGATGTGATCCAATTTAGAAGTTGGGGTGTCAAGGGAATTCAAAAAGCTTGGCAGAGATGGAGTAGAAAGGGTAGTTTTATAATGTCCACATCTAGATAAATGTTATTCAGTGAAGTACATACTGAATGAATTAACTTTTCTTTGCTCAGTAACAATAGTTATCTTTTCAAAGCCTCATTTTTTTGGAATTCTAAAACTTAACAACCCAACTGGATTTCCCAAGAATGAAATTAAATACCATCAACTTTGAGTGCACAGACGTGTTTAACTGCAATTTTAAGTGAATTGGATGGTACTCCAGACATGTTCCAAGTATAAAATTGGCTTCTACAAGGTTTTCTTATATTAGGAGAAGTTGAACCTTTCTAAAGAAAATATGAGACCGAGATAATCTGGGATTTTCCCCCATTTTCTTTTATTTCAAGTTACAGTGTATTTGTTATTTCTAACAGAAATGTCCAAAAAATTTTTTTTCTGTACTTTTGACCGTGCAGCTGGATCCACTTAAAGAAATTGAGTGAAATTCCCAATAAAGAAGATCAGCAGCAGGATTCTTTTCAGCTTTTCTCTTTTTTCTCAGACTTAAATATATTTTGATGTGTTTTAGTCAAGCAGAGTAAAATTAAATATTTGAATCACGTATGTATCTGTTACCTTCTAAAATAGGCTGGTTTGGTGCTAATACTATACTTGAACGATTTTTAGTTCTTAGGCTTCTTAGTGCTCATAAGTCTTGAACATAGAAGTCCTCCAAATCACTCAACAGTGTGTGGATGGTTTTTGTTAATGACTGCCCTGTCGTTTGCTCTCATTCCTGACACTTGGTGACGTTTCATTGAGGTCGAAGCAAGACTTTATTTTCTTGGACTTCACCCAGTCATACTGCATTGGTTGATGATCTCAGTTCTAGACGAGGCACCCAGTGTCTGTGCTGATCACATTGTCCCTTGAAGACTTGCTGTGTCTCCTCTTGGAATAATGCTTAAGGGTCCTTGGCAAAGGCTGTTAAGAGATTCCAGTGTATCTCCTCCATTGAGCTTTCTACTTGCTCTACTGGTGTTAGGAGTCAGGTATGTTGGAAAGAGGGTCAAGTTTTTAGTACTTTTCATTGTGGCCCCCCCCCCCCCATCCATGAAGACATCAGTGATTTGAAGGGTTGTCAAGCCCTCTGTTGTGTTGTCAAGGCTTAGGCTTAGTTGGTTTAATTTTGGTGAATATATTCACTGTAGAGCATTTTTATGTAGCACATACATGTTTCATTTATTCTCCTACATTTTATTAGCCAGTATTTAATTCATCCCGTTGCAGCCACAGTTGATGAAACAGCTTAAAAATCAGGCAGGGCTGATTTTTGATTTGCTTGTGTGTGGAGTGGGTCGGCGGGGGGGGGTGGTTCATTGAAGGTTTCAGAGCTGTTTGGACTATTGCTGTTTTCTGTGTAGTTTCTTAAGGCTCTGAAACTTCTCTGCCTACTTTTGACCACTCTTCCTAAAGGTGAACTGTGATAACTCCAGCCGCATTTGCTGGTTGTGTTTAGAGTTCCACAAGTTGTTTTAGAGATAAAGGTCAGTGCGCTATGTTGACTTAAGAGTTACTGTGATATCAGATCTTACGCTACAGCAGAGAAGCTGTTTAATGTTTTCCTTAAAGTGTGTCTACCCTTTACTGTTGAGACTTTAGTTTTTCCTTGGAAGAGAACTTTTGGGTCACCTACTTCTTCAGTGATGATATATATATCATCATATATATTCACATTATAAGGATGACAGTGTTGTGTTCTCTTCAAGTGTCAGAATAACTATTTACAATCACTTGTGGAATGCCAGGGTTTTTGTCACATACATTCCCAGATGAGGGTGCTCTGAAAAGTACGTGAGTTGAAAGTAGGTTAAATTTTATGACCTCATTGTGAGTTTGGCTGATAATCTTGAAATTATTCTATAATGTTTATATTTAAAATAGAAATTTGATTTGAGGTGGTCTTCACTCATTTATTGGTTTTTAAAATTGCTATTTGCTTCTTGGTTTTGAATTACGTGCTTTTTCCAGGAATTAATTTTTCAGCTTTCATTACCTTGAGATAATTTTTTTTAATAAGGATCCTCTTGAAAATGGAAACTTGTAGAAGAAATAGTGTTCGTTACTTTAATGCCCCCCTATGAGTAGGTATCCTACTCTCAGAGCTTTACAGTCTGGATTTTCTTTTCTTTTTCACTTTGTTTTTGCTTTCTTCAGTACTGGTGATTGAACCCAGGTCTTGCACTGAGTTACAGACCTGTATCTTTTTAGATCTTCCTGCCTCAGCCTCCCAAGTCACTGATTTACAGGCATGGGCCACCATGACCAACTTACAGTGTGTTTTTTTTTCCAAAAAACTTTTTTTTGACAAAGTACAGATAATGATTTTTCAAGTGTTACTTTGCAGTAAGCAGTGAGTGGTGTAGAAGAGTGGTAAGAGCTCCAAAGAGGGAACTAGGAATGTCCATTTTGGTGCTAAACAGGAATTCTTATCTCTGTTACCGTTTTTTTTTTTTTTTTTAACTTGTATTGTTGGCCAAGTTTGGGTTTTATTTTTATCCCAATGAATTGTCTCTTGTGACAAATGTAAAGTAAGGATGATTTAGAAGAATTGAGGTTAAAATCTGCTTACCAAAGCTCTCCAGGCTAGATACACTAGCTTTTCTAGTGAGCAAGAGAAAAGGGATAAATCCTCTAACATGCCAGTGAGTGTTGCCAGGTGATACGCTGACAGCTGGGCTTGACAGTGTTTGCTGGATATTGGCCATTCCTAACTGTCCCCTTCTCACCTCTTACCCCCTGCCACTACTCCCCCCTAAACAACAGTGAACAAATGCCCTGGGAGGAATGTCTTTTCCCTTTTTAGAAGAAAACGTCAGTATTCACTAGTGTTTTTCAGACCGATGTGTATAATATCTCTAAACTTTTTTGGTTTTAGCACTGAGGTTTCCTCTCTCTCCCTCTAGCTCTTCACCGTTCGTGCAGTTTGAAAACCTTACTTGTGAGCAAGCCGACCATTCCTTTCAGATCTTTAGCAGCAGATGTAGGGACCACGCTGGAGGCTCCTGACTTGAGACATGACAATAAGGGATTGATCAGGGTGACTATAAGTTTGGGAATTCTCAGCTCCTTTGTGCATTTTTTTGTCTGGCTTTCAGCACCTTTTCTCTGTGTTTGAAAAGAGCTTTGTGTGCCTCCTGCCTTCTGTGTAATCTTAGAGGGCAGCTTTCTGCCCTTTGCTCCTCCCGGCAGCCTCCCAGGAGGGGGATTCGGGAAGCCTCACTTCACTGGCTGGGTGCAGGCTCTGGGAGTTGTCTCCATTCGTTCCAGACTTTTTTTTAGACTTTCTTGAATTACTCTTTTTAAAAGTTTTCCAATTTTGAATTATGTTTGTGCATGTGATTTTTAAACAAGTTTACTTTGAAAGTTTATTCTGTAAATATGAACGGAATAATAGTCCAAATTGGACCTTTACAGCCTAAAAAAGATAATAGGACATGGGTAGACGACTTTATGGGTTGTATTCCTGGGGAGTATTTTTATATGCTTTGTAATGCTTGAAAATACAGTTTCCCTTTCTCACACACTTGGACATTTTTTTCTTTTGTTCCCTTCAATTTTTCAAAAATGGTGCAAAATTTCTATCAGTTTTAATGTTCTGTTATGCATGTTACTATTCTGTGGATCCTTTAAAACTTTTTAAAAAACACATTTAAAGTGAAATTTAAAAACTATTTGTAAGAGATGAATGTAGTTTAGTACTAAGTGCCATGAAAGTCTGTTTCAGTTGAACGAATTTGAATATTGAGAAAAATCACTCTAACTGGGCTTTAGACAACAGAACTGTTAAGTTGCCAGCCCGCAGTGAGTTGTAGGTTGCCTGTGAGGGAGCATGGGCGCAGCAGCTCCTCCGAGCGCTGGCCTCTAGACCTAGCAGCTTGCCTTTCTGGTAAGGGTGCACATTTAGTTTTCCATGCTCTAGAACTGCTGGACTATTTCAATTTTAAGGAGAACAGGAGGCAAATATAAGCTGATCTGTTTTTAAATGTTCCATTGTATTTAAAAAAAAAATAGCCTCTCTTCCAAGAGTAGGTCCTTAACTGTTGAAACCAAGAGTTCTTTGGTTGTGAGTCCAGCGACATAGTTCAGTGGTATCTTTGTACTGAGCAGACTGGGTGCTCTGTTTTTAACCTTTGCTTGTCTCTGGTAGTTGGGTGCCTTCCTTATTTGTATTAGAGGATTATGAGATTTTGTAAGGATGTGGCCAATAATTCAGTGAGAAGCGGATAAAGTATGTCCATAATCATTTTATTCTTTGGGTCCTTAAGCCCAAATTAGCCTGTCCTGGTATATTAGAAATCTGATAATTGTTTGAGATACATAATCATTGAAGATTCCTTTCTCTCTAAATATGTGTTTGAATTACTACATTTTATCTTGCATACTTGTCTTTTTAGTATATCTTTTTTATTTTAATTTTAAAATATTTGAAAAGTTTCAAACCTTCTGAAAAATTATGAAAAATTAGCATGATGCTTATTTTTATTTTTGATGCTTATTTTTTAAAGGACAGTTAAAATTTAATTGAATATGAAGTTAGTTTTTAATTAGATCAATAATGTAGACCTTAGAAATGTTATTTTAAATGATTAAATTTTGCCTTTTTAGTGTTTATATGCTAATTACACATCACTGTTCTTTATTTTGGCTTTCTATAATATATTATCATATGACTTCTTTATTTATGATAGCAAAACATTGGAAGTCAAATTATGAACCTGTTTTTACAATATTTTTTTAATCACACAAAATGACATTCTAATGAATAGTGTTTAAAGGATAATCATTCTTTTCCTAAGTGTAGGCCTATAGAGGACTCCTACTGTAACTATATAAACATTTGAGATTGTTAAGTTTGTATCCAAATTTCAGGTTACTATTTATTCTTTCTGCTTTCTGTAGTTAACTTTCTGAAGCTCAGATGAGGAAAGATGAAAGTTGTCTTCTGCATATTCTAGCTTTGGTTTAAAAACTCTAATATCCAAACTTTTTTTTTTAAAAAAAAACTACTCTTCACCTGTTTCTTTATTGCACAATATTGTTTTCCTATTTTTTGTGTACATAAATAGTATAGGATCTCTGCCTCACTGAAACTTACTATGTCCAGCGATATGATCATGAAAGATTTTGCAAATAACATGGTATAAAGTATGTAAAAGAAAAACAGTTACTTATCATTTGGAAAGAGTAAAAGAAAATACAAATGGCCGGCCGTTTAGAGGTTCCCTGTGGTTAGTGGAGTCATGGGCCCTCCTCTTCATTGTCTTTTCTCAGGTGTCTAATTTTGCCACAGTGATCATCTATCCCTGTTTCTCATTGAAGGGGAGAGTGTGAACGGTCATGGTATGGGCACTGTTGTAAGCTGAAAAATGTTTCAGAAGGAAGAAATAGTAATGAAGTGGACAGGGCATATTTACCTATGTGGTGGCAGATGGTGGCTGCCCTCCATCTGTGTTAGTCCTGCTTAGAGAAAGCCCAGACCCTCAGGCTCCCTGAACACCATCCCACCCACCACTCTTCTCTCCTGATTTCAGACCTGCCTCCCTGCTTCCTGGTTTTCTGCTCATTTTCAACCTAGATAACATACTTGGTGTTACAGAAATTGTGTCCCGTAACAGGACTTTTGTTCACTTTTTTTCTTTTAAAGCTGCTGTAGATTTTCTTTAAATTTTTAAAAAAATACGTGTTTTTTCCCAGTGGCCATTATGGCATAATATAATTGTAATCTTAGGTTTTTGAGAGACTGAGGCAGGCAGAAGAAACTCAAGTTCAAGGTCAGCCTGAACAAATTAGCAAGACTGTTTCAGTCAATTAGGCAATCAATAAGTAAAGATAGGCTTAGGATGGAGGTCAGTGGTAGAACTGCTTGCCTAGCAGCAAGTGTTGAGTCCTTGGTTCTATTTCTAGTACCCCAACACAAAACAGAAGTGACTTTCACCCCCTGTGAGATAAATACACCTCAGAAAGTTCCTGTGTTGTATGAGAAGCGGATGCTCTTTGGACTTACTTGTCACTGTTCCTATTAGTCTATTCCCCCGCCGCCCCCGCCCCCCCCCCCGCCCCCGTGCATTTTCTACTGTTATTTGCACTTTAACATCTTCTTGTTTTTCCATTCTTTCTCCATTTTGTGTTTCCCACTCGTTTCTTCATTTTGTGTTTCAGGGTCTTTGTTGCTTGGACTAGCATCCCCACCCCTCACCTCCAGCTTTACCTCGTTGGTTTACCAGGATTTCTCTGCTGTAGTATTTGAAGTTGTTACTCTTGAAAATAAGAAGTTGTAATTGTGGGATTTGAAACTAAACTGACTCCCTCTCCCAGCATTTAATAACTGTTTGAGCTGTATGTTAGTTTCTGTATTCTTAAGACAGAATAAGAATATTATAAATAGGAATACATTGGCTAATTAACATAGGTTAGGTGTGCTAGTAAGCACTTCAGGTTTTTGCTGGCTCTTATTTGGTGTTTATTATTTGTGTCTCTAGGTGTTGTTGTTGTGCATTTCCAACTTATATTGAATTATAAACTTGTAAATAGTGAAGATTTTACCAGAAAATCCTCATGGAAGCTAATTTTATTTTGGCCTTCCTTGTAGACCTTGTCTCTGATTCTGGGACTAAGTAGGACTTGACATTTGAAGAAGATAAGGACCTAGATGTCAGCTTTTAAGATAACCTTAAAATGTTTTCATGAGAGGCAGGCCAAGGCAGAGGATCTTGAGGCCAGACTGTACTATGTAGTGAGACCTAGTGGTAAAACCAAACAAAACCAAACTAAATAAGCAAGCGAGCTTTGGGCTAGGGCCTTATCTCAGTGTTTAGAGCACTTGGTTAGGAGGTGAGAGGCCTCAGATTAAATCACACAGCGCCAGTCACTAGCTGGATTTGGTGGTGCAAGCCTTTAATCCCAGCACTCAGGAGACTGAGGCGGGAGGATTGCCATGAGCTCTAGGCCAACTCTTTCTATGTAGTGAGTTCAGGTCCAGCCTGTACTACAGAATGAGACCGTCTTAAGAAAAAAAAGAAGGAGAGAAAGAGGAAAAGAAAAAGCTTTGTAATGAAAAGGTAAAAATCGCTGACACTAGCCTGCTGTTTTCTTCTTTGATTACTATAGCTTTGTGTTGTATATGGAAATAAACCTTTTTCTGAATAAGATAATAGCACCAAGGAAAGATATAAACAAATGTTTATTTTTGTATGCATTCTTCATAGAAGAGATAAGTTGATCATAAGTGAGAGTATGAAAAATACTTAGTATATTGACGCTTTTATTAAAAGTAAAAAAACTTTTTAAATTATTAACATTTGAAAATTGTATGTGTGAAAGTTTAAATGGGAAGGTCTTAGTACAGTGTATTTTTCCTTAGCTATGGCAGTAAAGCAATTGGGAGTATGGCATCAGTATCCAGTCTGAAAGCTGCTTGCTGCCAGGCCTTCATCAGCTTTACCTGCTGCCCATCATTGTACCTGGGAGACTGTACCGGAATGAATGAATGAATTTCTTTGTAGAGCTATACCCCAGCCCTCTGATAAATACTGCATCGTCGTGTGTTATTAAGCATAAAGGAGTGAAGTTTTCATAAATTTAAATGTTGTATTTTAATTACAGGCGCCGGTTAGCAAGGTAAAAGTGACAGAACCATGGCTCAGTTTCCAACACCTTTTGGTGGTAAGTTTTTGGAAATTTATCTTCTTTAATGCACTTTGGTACTGGATTTTTAAAACTTAGTGGGATGGCAAATTTTAAATAAAAAATACATAAAATGCTGCAATCAACCCACTTGTGTTCCATCCAAGGGTTTCGGTGATTATCAACTCATGGTCAAAGCTGTTGAACCTGGATTCTCTTGAAGCAGGTCCCAGGCATTACCTCATTTCAGCTATAAGTGTTTCAGAATGTGTATCTAAAAGATAAGAACATTATATAACTACGGCAGCGTTGTCAAACGTATGAAAGTTTGTGTATCATGTTATTTAAGCTTGTAAAATTTACCTTATATCCACTTTCCCTGATAGTTGTTAGATGTTTTTTGTTAGTTTGTTCAGGTTTGGATCTAATAAGGCAAGTGTAGTACAGGTGGTTCATGTTTCTGAATTTAACTAGTTCTGTACCCCTTCCCTCCATTCCTGTTTCCGTTGGGCAATTAGTTGAAATGTCTGGACCATTTATTGTTTATGTTTTCAAAACATGAATTTGAATCATCATAATTTTGTTTTAATTTTGTTTATCTGTCAGAAATAGGGATTTGTGTAAGAGTGCCTTTCCAGGTAGTTTTCTGACCTTACAAGGAAATCGCTAAATGTAGTTCCTGCTTACCGGCCCAGTATCTTTTCAGTAAAGTGTGCCGTACTAACAGATTACTCTTGACAGCTGTCCAACCTGGTTGTCATGAGGAGAGTCAGAAGGCCAGATCACAGTCCTTGGATCTCATCTGTAGAAGTCACTGTGTGATTCCAGTGAAAACATCTGCTGTCTTTTCAAGATCTTTAGTTATTTTGTTTGTTTTGTAGGTTCCTTTTTGTTGTTGTTTACTTTCTAAATCATTATACAATTTTTGTTTTTTTTTTCCTTTTGTTTATAGTTCTAGGGATAAATTCTGACAGGGGATAGAAGTTGCAGGATATATGGCCTATGAGAGAAGGGATTTATCTTTCTCAGGCGCTACTTTATTCCTAGAGTTTTGATGTAGTTCCTGGAAGCATTTTCTAAGTATTTTTTCCAGTGACTAAATGCATCACCGCTACTGCTTTCATTCTAGATCATATAGAAGGGAAGATGAAATCTTGAGACACCTCGTGTAACATATTCACTTTTTCTTTTTCACTTAAAAATTTTTTTTTCTTTATTTTGAGACATGGCTGCACTAAATTGCCCAGAGGCTGGGTTCAAATTTTTGATCTTCCTGCTTCAGCCTTCTAGAGTGCTGGGATTACAGGCATGCACCCTCCCAGGCAGCTCATATGCACATTTTGTATGAGACATATGCATTGCATGTTTCTGTCGTTTTTAAAAAGACCAGGAACAGAAGTGAGGGGAATCTGATTAGTTGAAAGGCTGAAATTGAAGGCAATCCTAAATTTATTCTCTTTGATTGGCTATTGTTTTATCAGAGTATTCTTTGTAAGAACAGCCTTAGGGGCTGGGTCATAGTTCAGTCGTTAAAGTGCTTCTGCAGCATGTACAAAAGGCCCTGGGTTTGATTCCCTAGCACTCCGTAAAAGTCAGCCAGGTGTGGTGGCACATGCCTGCAATCCCCGCTTTCAGGAGGGTGAAACAGGGAGGTTGTCCTCCATTAGAGGCCAGCCTGGGCTACAGAGCAAGACTGTCTCCAAAAAATAAAAAATAAAAAATAAAAAATAAAAGTAATGAGCTGCAGTTATTTTAGTAAATTGACAAAGCTGTACACATACATCAACATCATGTATTGGCGTGAGAACATTTTTATTATGTCAGAAGGATTTTCATGGAGTCATGGGGGTTTGTGGTTCCATGTGACTTGCAGCCGTGTGCACGGGGGACTGGCCCAGGGTTCAGGCAGTGCATGCACTCAGCCTCTTTGTCATAACGTAGTTGTGGCACTTAAAATACCTGGGAGAAGTTTTAAGTTAGCTTAGTTCATTGCTCAGGTGTATATAAATAAACAAATAACTTCCTGTGTCTTCATGGAATCCTAATTGTAGGATTATGGTACAAGTTTCTGAAAAGGAATGTGTGTTAGTTTTTTTCTAATTGGTCCTGCTGTACTCTTAATTTTGTAACTTCATGTGCAGACCTTCCCAGGGAAATCATGCTAATTTATGAAACCATTTATAACAGGTCGACAGAACCTTAAAGTACTGTGGAAATTATATATGTCATGTTTTTCTCATTGAATAACTGGCTTTTCTTTGAACTGTAGGCAGCCTGGATATCTGGGCCATAACTGTAGAGGAGAGAGCGAAGCATGATCAGCAGTTCCACAGTTTGAAGCCGATATCTGGATTTATTACTGGTAATTGCAGTCAGTGCTTGCACGTTCTTACTTGGCAGTGGTGCCTGTACCTGAGGAGGTCTGTTATGCCAAGCACACGTGGGTACACGTGTCCAGTTGGAGGGACATTTTCATTAATTTGCCTTTGCGTTGTTCCTGTGTTTTCTTCTTGCTTTTCTCGTAATGCCTTCAAACCTTGTTTGTAAACCTGAACGCAAACAGCCACTTGTTGGGGGGCAGATCACTGAAGAGAATTGGTTACAAAGGATTCTACTCCTTAAGTATTAAGTTAGGGTCAGTCCATGATCCTGGGCCTAAAATACCTGCTTGATTCTTATTCTGAACTAGTGTAGGAAACAGTTAACAAAATTTGAGTTTTAAGAATATTTCTGTCTCTCTAAAGTTCCTTTTGTACTCTGCCTTTTCCGTTATCTTTCCTGTTTGATTACTCTTCTAGAATTTGCTTTAGTAATAAATAGGATATGGATTTCCTGGGGAAATGTTATCTATCATTCATGTGATTCTTTAGTCATTTTTACTTATTCTCTGTAAATACATCAAATGTACCCAAAATTTAGAGTATAGGTATTGGAAACAGTAATTTTAAAAAATAAGTTAGATATGTAACTGGGCTTGGTGGTGCACACCTGTAATCACAGCCCTTGGGAAACTGAGGCAAGAGAATTGCCATGAGTTTGAGGCCAGCCCAAGCTATACAGTGAGTTCAGCACCTGGCAGGACTACAGAGTGAGATCCTGTTTCAGAAAAGAGAGAGAGAGAGAAGGAAAGATAGGTCTTATCAGTTACTTCCTAAGGGCTGCTGTAGTTGTGCTTTGTCATGTACTAATTAGCTTTCCATTAACAGAGTACCTGAAATAATCAACTTAAAAAAGAAAAAATTTATCATGGTTCACAGATTTGTAGGTTTCAGGTCTTGGTCTCTTGGCCCTGTCACTTTAAGCCTCTGTAGCTCAGAATATCATGGTGAGAGGAAGCCTGCTTATCTCATGGCTCATTTGAAAGAAAGGATGGGAAAGGACCAGGGTTTCCCTGAGTCATGTCCTCAGTGATGTCAGACCTCCCCACCAGGCCCTCGTAAAGGTTTTTCTACTGCCCGAGAGCACCACGTTGGGGATTTTTAGCCTTTAACACATGGCCCTCTGGGGGATATTTGACATCTAAAATATAGCAATCATGATGTATAGCTAATATTTTAGTTAACAGCAGATGAAAGTGGACAGTGGATCCCTGCAAATAGTAGGCCCTTTGGGAGATGATGTTTTAAAGGGTTCAGTTTTCTAGTCAGTTTAGTATTTATAGAGTTAGCAGCTTTTTTTTCTTTTTAAATCTTGCTGTTAGAGAATTTCCATCAGCTGTTGTTGATGTTTTGCTTGTCTTTTGAAATCTTTTTCATTTAATTTACAGGTGATCAAGCAAGAAACTTTTTTTTTCAATCTGGATTACCTCAGCCTGTCTTAGCACAGATATGGTAAGATTTTTTCATAAGCAGAATATGAAATAAAATATTGTGTAGTTCTCTTTAGCTGGAAATATGATTTCTTCTGCTAAATTGAAAGAACATGCATTTGTAGCCTGGAATACTCTAATGCGTCTTACCAGAGAAATGCTTCTGAAAAGTGTCTTTCTGATGTTGAACTTAAAAAAAGAGGGGATGACATTTGAATGGCAGTGCTATGTCAGAAAGGTGAACTTGCAGTTGAAATACTTACATTTTGATTTTTCTCATCAATTTGTGTTGTCTTTATCAGTCATACCCATTTGCGTGTTTCATAGTTTTTTGCTTTATTGTGGAATTGTACTTTGTGTTTTGTTAGTTGAAGAATAAACAGCTAAGAAAATATTTGAACTTTAGTAAAGGTAAGAAAATAGCCAGTATGTATAGATACTGTAGGAATCTTTTAGTTGACCATCACAGGTAGGTGTTGAGTCTTTTGAAGCCACAGGGAAAAGAACAAATAAAAAAGGTGACACATAATGTTTCTGGGTTCTAGGTTCGTGTCTTTGGGGAGGAATTCTGTCTTCCTATAAGAAACAACGTTTGGTTCCTACAGTAAATACCTTATTTCCCTGAGTTATGAGTGTTAGGGAGACAGTTCACCGTCAAGGAGAGAGCACAAGATTTGTAGCCACGCCCGTGCATCTGAGCTGGATCTCAGCTGTACCATTTTTTATCTGTATGGTTTGGAAGACACATTTACCCTCTTTGGTCTCAGTGTTCTGATCTAGAAATAGGAAATACGTTTTGTATTTTTGTTACAAAGTTGTTGAGGGGATTAGCAGGAAAAGTATACAGAAAGGGGTTTAATGAGTGGGTTGGCATATAATAGTCCTTAAAAACAAAACTCCCACAATAGCTATTAGCATCAGAAATTCCATATTCCACATAACTAGATTTCCCAACTAATTTCTTATCTTAATGATCAGTATGTTTTTATTTATAATCTTATGGAAATTTCAAGATCAGTTTAGGTTCATGTTCTTTTAGCGTCTTCAGAACTCAAATGAAGCTTTTTCTAATTAATAGTCATCATTATGGAAGTTATGTACTGAAATAGCAAAGCTTTCATGGGATATGTGGGTGTTCTCATTATTGTGTTGATACATTCAAGTAGAAAATAAAAGCTAGCAGGTTCCTCTGGGATGTTGGGGTGTCAGCTGCCTTTTCTTTTACTAAGTTGTCTGCATGGTGGCTGCCAGACTGTTTCACTAGTGAGCTTGCTTCTGTGAAGCCGTTCAGGTTTTAACTTCAGGGGCTCAGAGGGGGGGACACCTGAGTGAGAAGTTGTGCAGTGCAGGCACGCGAGCGCTGTCCTGCTTCGCACGTCTTCTGTGGCACCTGCCTAAGTTGTAACCAGCTTCCTTTTGCTTTGTGTCCTGCTATGTGGTTTTCCTGCTGCCGTCTGTACCTCTCACTGGAAACTGCATTCAGGCCTTAACTCCACTTTCCTCCACGGAAGTGTGTTTTTCTGTAATATTCCCAATTTTCGATGTTTCTTTTCCTTCAAGAAACCTCATGTGATGAGTACTGCACTGCCTGTGAACTTCACATTTGTCCTTTCAGATGACTGTTACATGAGCCACTGGTTCTTGTAGGTATGGGAGGTACGGCAGCAAACAAAGTAGGATCTGTCCTTTCATTGAAACTTCAGTATAGTGGAAGGAGATAGCCAATGACAACAACAAAAAAATTGTCACATGGGATTAAAATCATTTATGGAGAAAAGTAAAGTATTACTAATGAATTTCACTTCCATCAATTGAGATAGTTGTTAACTTTCCGATTTGTTTTTAGCTACCTGGCTACAAGGTTCTGGTTTTAATCGTTTCTTCTGCCATGCTGGTGGTCAGCCTCACATCCCACATCTTACACAAGCTTGCACTCTACCACTGAGCTGTATCTTGGAAGTCATTTTTGCTAGTTTATTGTAATTTCTTATTTGTATAGTGAAAATTTTTTATTAACAGTAAAGATGATTTGAGGGTCTTAGGGCCAAATGAATTAAAAAATGTTCTTCATGTCCTTAATGTTTTTCTGACATTTTGCTAAATTCACAGTGGCATATTTTACTGTCAACAGTTGCTGTTAAAACAACAACAACAACATTTCTAAGTATCTTTTCCCAAAAGAAGAATCTCTGAAAAGTGGCTTGATTCTTTATGAACCAGACATGTCCTTAGATGGTGGAATAATGTAGTGCAAAAGATACGCAAGATCCATCTTCCAGCTATGACACTTACGTGGCAGTATTTGACTCCTTCAGACCTAGGATTTAAAGATTATTAGCAGTAACAACTGATTTAAAGAAAGTTTCCCCTTCCTCTTCCTCTCTGTTCTAGTTTTTTTAATGAGCTGCTTCTGGGGTGCTCCAGGGGCTGGCCTTTGCTTCTTTTGGTAGAGAGAATTGTGGGGTAGACTGAAGTTTTAGGTGTCAGTCGTTGGAAGAAGAAGAAAATTTTACATTAGGAATTGGAAACTTTGTTCTCAGGCTCCTTCTCCTTTTCCCTTCCCCCTCCTTCTAGTCTCCCTTCCTATCTGTCTGTCCCTCCCGCCCTCCCTACCTTTCCCCTCTCCTTTCCCTGGCTGTCTTGGCTCTGGGCTTCATTTCACATTCATGTAGACTGATGAGAAGCATACTGTTAGGAACCTTTCTAGTGTTTCGCTAACATGTAGAAAGTACATTCCAGTTAACTAGTTTCTTAAGAACTGCAGCCTATTCATGTTTTGAGGACTGTTTGTCTCTCCAGTCTGGTTTCCAGTGAAGAATACAAGAAAACTTGAATTCTCAGAAGATAAAGTTTGGCCAGTGTTTATAATGCCAAACAGCAGTGGTGGCCAAGATGACACATCTTAGAAATTGCCTTACCAATAGGGAACTGGAACGAAAAGGCAAATATCCTTTTGGCAGTTGAACATTTAACATTGTTTCAGACTTGCTCTGGTATGAAGGCGGGAGAGAAAGAGATGGGGAAGATAAGAACTGGAAGTTACTGGAAAGAAAAAGAGGGTGGGGCTGAGAGGTTGGATGAGGACTTGGGAGTCCCAGCCTTACGGCCCATAGAATCCCAGAGAAATGGGAAGGGAAGAGCACTGCCTAGAACTGGGCCCCAGAGAGAAAAGAAGGGAGCCAGAGCCATTTTAATGGATTGAATAGGTTGGTGATCTTGTTCCAGGATGGGATTATGCAGGATAAAGTCCACATAACTTGTGCTGTTTATGTTAGAAGGGCTTTCCGTCCCCATCTAGGTCAACTGGTTGGGGCTTGGAGTGTAGCTCAGCCATTAGAGCACTGGCTTAGCAAGCGCAAGACCTTGAGTTGGATTCTCTAGCACCACGTATGCCAGGCAAGGTGGTGTACAACTTTAATCCCAACGCTCAGGAAACTGAGGCAAGAGAATTGCTGTGAGTTTAAGAGGCAGGGTGAGCCTGGACTACGGAGTGAGACCCTGTCCCAAAAAGAAAAAAAATATTTGCCAAACTCATTTATCATTTCCCTTTTTTCTCTCAAATTACTCTGGACTCTACCCTTGCCCCTCCCATCACTTACTCCTGAGTCTTCATCATCTCAGCTCATGGCACTGAGTGTCTGTCATTATCCAGCTACCCAAACAAACGCCTGGCAGGCATGCCTGGTTCCTCTCTTTCCTAAAATGACTCTAGACATCACTGCATCACTGTGTACTCTTGACTCCATTTACAGACTTATCTTCACTGTGACTACTTTCTGTCTCTGCTGCTGTCACCCTGGTTTGCCATCTCATCTGGTCCCACTGTTGCAGTATTTAGAATGGATTCTCTTTCATACTTGCCCTTTGAGATTTAATTCATTCAAACAGCAGCTGGAATGATCTTTTCAAGAAGTATATCCTTCTGGCCAAGTGCTACAGGCCTGTGCCTGAGCCCTCAGGGAGGATGTCAGGAGGATCTCAAGGTTGAGCCCAGCCTGGGCAACTTAAATTTGAAAGTAAAAATAAGCTACTGATGTAGTGTCGGGGTTCAGGGGTCCCTGCCACCTTTGGCCACTGGTGATCAGGAACCAGTGAAGTCTGGAAGAACAGGGTCTCGAGTGGCTTGAGTAGGATGGAATCACATCAGGGAGGCTGAATCAGTGTAACAGCTCTTTTATTGGAGGTGAGGGCCAGGCTTATATGCAGTTTAAGGGAGGTGGGTCAGCCAGGGTAACAGGGCAAGGGTCACTTACTGATTGAAGGGATTTAGGGATCTAAAAGTAGCTTAATTTGCATGGCAGGTCTGATCATGTGATTTCTGGTAAGGGTCTGGAAGCAGGGGAAAATTAGGAATTTGGGTATGAAGCAACCTGAGCTGCGGGCCATCCTGGGCCTGGGATAAGAGGGAGGGGCTCCATTCCTGCCAGTGTCAGAAACGAGATTATGGGGTATGAGCTGCCTTCTGCCTACAGTCATCCCAGGCATAGTCAGCGTCCTACAGTGTAGCTCAGTGTGAAGACTTGATCCTCAGTACTACCCTCAAAGGAAAAAAAAGGAAAAATAGTACTTACAACTCTCATTTGAGAGGCTTGTCTGATATAATTCCCTCTGCCCACCTTTGTTTTTTGTTGTTCTAGGCCTTAACACTTGAGCTACATCCCTAGCCCATTTTTTATTTTTGATTTTGATGCAGAGTCTTGCCAGAATCACTAAGTTGGCTAGGCTGGGCTTGAACTCACAATCCTACCTGAGCCTCCCAGAGTGCTAGAGTTATTGGCCTGTGCCTCCAGGCCCAATTTGGTCACCTGTTGTTGTCGTCTTTCTTTTATTCCCTGTATCTTGATAGCACTGAACACCATGCAGAATGGTCTGATTTGTTCTCTTGTTTAATGCTTCCTTCTACTACAGTCTGAGCTTTGTGAGGTCAGAGGCTTTGCCTATCTTCTTCAGAGTTAAAATTCCAGCTCCTAGGTAGTGCCTACACCTTAGTCCCTCCCATAGTTATTTTTTGAATGAATAAGTGAATGACAAGGGGTTTTTATTCACATTGTTGCCTCTCAGTTGCTTTAGCTCAGTGGGCACCGAGTGGGCAGTGTGTGGAAGAGATGGGCTTCTAAAGAAATCTGCAGTTTTCTGCCTGGTAGCAGGAAATGAGATGGGACGGAATAGTCTGGCCTGCTTGCTGGTCCTATAACATACACTAAGTAGTTCTAAAATTGCCACACTTTCTAGTACAAACAGAAACCTATTAGAAAATAGTGTCCAAGATTTCTTAGTAGCTCTTTTTACTTTTAAACTGAGAAAATACAAAGTAAAATATTGAGAAGTTGCTTGGTTAGCTTTTTATGCCCTTCTCCTAATGTGGATATGTTACTTATTGAAAATACTGTACAACTGTTAGTGGGCTGGGGCTGTAGCTCAGTAGTAGAATGCTTGCCTAGCATGTGCAAAGCCCTGGTTTAATCTTCAATGCCACAAAATATAAACATTGAAAAAGATAGTATTTTTCCCTTCATCTTTGTGAACCTGACCTTTTAAAAATACATAGTACATTAACAAAATTCTACAAGCCAAAGTTAACAGAGGTATACCTAGAAAAGACAGTTATTCTGTCTCTTCCCTGTCACCACCTCTTTTTCTATTTTCTTGTTACCTTTATTTGTTTTTCCAGAGGGAAAAAGCAGATACTAATGTATAGTGTCTCTGTGTGTATTTAGATTTAGATTTTCTTCACCTTTCTTCTTATATTAAAGGTTACCCCCTATAAATGTGTCTTTGTTCTTTGTTTTTTAATTTAATAACATGTCCGAGAAACCACTCCTATCATTCCATGGAGATCTGTCTTTTTTCTTTTCCTCTGATAGAGTACTCATTGTACAGGATATACTGTATTCAACCAATGGCCAGTGTTCGTGCATTTAGGTTATTTTCAACATTATGTGATTATCAATTACACAATAAAGAATAAGCGTATGCATATATACTATTGTATTGCTTGAAATATATCTTCAGGGAAAATTTCCTAGGCATGCAATTACTAGGTCACGGAAAATGCATATTACCTAGTTTGCCTTCCTTTTTGGACTCACACAGTTTTTCCCACGAACAGTATGTGAAGAACAGTGTACGATTTATTAGTACAAGTCAAGTAGAGCGGCTCGTCCTGGGTCTCCAGCGTGGGCTGCGCACTTTCTCGTCTCAGTCCCACCTGTTGCTACATGAAGCTTTTCATTTCAGTCCAACACTAAAAATGGATTGGAAAATTGGTTTGTTTACAGAGTCATATGCAGCAGTTGTTTGACATTTTAGCATATATTTTTGCTTTGTGAAAATTTTGCGAATTGAACTTCAGAATTGTTAGACTTGTACTTGGTATTTTGGGGAATTAGTAGAAGCAAGTTAACTGGAGAAATAACTGTCAGTGGGGAGATGAATGGGATAGCAGAACTGAAATGATTTTATTTTACATTTTTTTTGATGAAAAAGCATGAAGAAAGAGAATACCAACTCTTCTTAGTGCTTTGAAGACAGCGAGAGAGACAGTAGAAAGCTGTGCTTTGTAGGACTAGCTTCCCATATATTCCTTTGAGTGCTCTGTTACCGAGGAGTTTTAACAGTTACATTTTGTTAATGGAAAAAAAAATTCATTTGAAAAATATAATAAAACTCTCAACCAGCTGTTGGAATTATGGTAGGTGGTTTAAAGTTAAGCCCATAAAACCTGAGGATTTCATATTTAAATTATTCTAATTAAGTCATTATTAATAAGTCTTTTCTTTTCTCCTAACCACTCATTATGCCACGCTAGATAGTGATGGTTTTAACTAGAAAATACATTTTTTGGCAGCAGTGTGGAGAATAGAGAATGGTCATCTGCCTAACTTAATTATTTGAAAATAAATAGTAGAGTATGTATGCTGATGTTAATTACTGACATCCTTTTGTCGGAAAAACATTTGAAGTAGCTGACTGTTTTTTAAAAATACTTAATAAAAATAAGATAAAAATTTTAAGGGAGCTGGAGGAATAGCTCAGCAGTTAAAAGCACTTGCCTAGCAAGCACCTAGTACCCGTGTACAATTTCCCAGAACCACGTAAGCTGGCATGGTGGCACACGCCTGTAATACCAGCACTCAGAAGGCTGAGGCAGGAGGATTGCTGTGAGTTCAAGGCCAGTCTGGGCCACATACTGAGTTTGGAATCAGCCTGGACTACAGAGTGAGACCCTGTGTCAGGAGGAAAAAAAAATTTTTTAAACAATAAAAAAATACTTCGTGAAAGTAGGTTGCCATGCCATTTATTTTCCTAAGTCCCCTTTGTATTGATAAAACCTGAGAGACTGTACAATGATTAAGCAGCGAGTCCAGGTTCAGTTATGAATAGACATGCACACATAAATGGAAACAAAACCTTAACAAGTAGAATTTCACAATGTTAGAAAAGAATACTATACTATGACCAACTTGAATATATGCCAGAGATGTGCGATTGGTTCAGAACCAGGAAATTCTCTGTCTTCATTGGTCTTTATATCAACTAAAAAGGAAGAAGAAAACTGGTGATCTGTTCAGCAGATCTAGATGAGGCCTTTGATTAAAAAAATACAGTAAGCTTTTCTACTAAGTTTAAAGGAAGCCATTGAAATATGTAAGACTGCCTTCAGAAAATCGCTACCAATATTATCGTATACAGTAAAATACTGAAACCATTTTGTTTAAACTCAGAAATAAGGAGAAAGCTTTTTAATTGCGTCTTTCAGGTAACAAGACCAATAAAAAAGGAAATTGGTATAAATAATGAAAAGGAAAACTAATGTTCTTTTTGTTTCTAGGGACTGAGATGGTACACTTATTAATCCAAGATTTTTGTTTAAAATAATCTATAGAAATTTCATAAGATAGCTAAATGTAGCATAAGTAATTTAAAAAAAAAACAAGCTAAGACATCATGGGTATCCAATCTTTTGCCTTTCTTTCAGTGTGACTTGCCTGGCCACATTGAATAATGTCTAATATATTTAATGTGGTTGAATTACAAAAACATCACAAAAATCTCATAATGTTTTAAGAAAATTCACGAATTTGTGTTGGACCACATCCAAAGATATCTTAGGCTGCTTGTGACCTATGGACCACTGGTTGGACAAGCCATTAAATATTGAAATGTAGTGAAATAATATAGTCTTAGCTGAGGGATGGGAGAGGTGGCATGCATCTCTAATTCCAAGTACTGGGAGGCTGAAATGGGAAGATTATAAGTTCAGTGAGTTCAAGGCCAGCCTGGGTGACAGGAGGATCCTGGTTCAAAAAATAATGGCCAGGCTGAGACAGGAGGATCACAAGTTTGAGCCCTGTCTGTGCAACTTAGTGACTTAGAAGCCTGGTTTCAAAATCAAAAGTAAAAATAGAATGGGGGTAGGGGACCGTATAAAGACCCTGGGCTTGATCCATGTACCACAATAAATAGACAATAAGTAAACAAAAATGTGATACCTTATAATCTTACGAAATTAAAGACTGAAAAATACAAACTAAAAAAAGAAGTCTTATATAAAAAATTAAGTTTTCTGTGTTGTAAGTAAATACATATAAAAAAAGACAATTTAAATTTTAAAAAAATCTTTGAACAGTTCGCAAGTAAGCAGTTAATATGCTACATACAATGAGCATTTATAAACTGAAGAAAAAGACAGATAACCATCAGAAAATTTGGCAAAGGATGTGAATGAGCAGTTCATAAAAGAGAAATTAATTCATATGCTAAGAAATACAGGGGAGGTGGCACCCAGGGGCACTGATGGGGAGTGGAGGACAGATCCCACTAGTGTGGCTCATCTGGGGCCAGGGATCAGGAGGAACTGGTTGCGCCTGTCTGAGATAAAAACGTGTCTGTGGCCTTGTGGCTCCATTTTTTGCTTGGTGATCCTTTTTTTCTTTTTCCTTAAAAATAATTTGTGCTTTTGTAGGCAAATGGAGGCAACTTGAGACCATCAAGCTTAGAGAAGTGAGTCAGAAGCCGAAGGTGAAATATTAAATGGTTTCTGTGATATCAGAAACCCAGATCAGTTACTTCATGGAACTTAATGTGGGAAATAAATGGGAACTGGAGGGGCGGGTGGGGGGAGGGTGGAAAGGAGAGAGGGGAAGGATCTGTAACTTTGCCATGATATGTATGTGTGCAAAATGCTTAAGACCAGTGTAAACTTTAAGTTTTGCACTTATACATGTCAATAAAATGGAAAAAATAATGCTTTCATGGCTTTTCGAATCTCTGGAGATGATTGATCTTTGTTAGTAGGAAGCTTTTTGTTGTGTTGCGTGTTTTTATCCTTTGACTCCAACTATATACGATTTTCTCTGTGAAAGCTAATTGGACGAAGTTTAGTTTGAAAGATTGCCAATGATAGCATTTTCATTGACTGAATGGTGTTATTTGATGGTTCAAGTAAAATTTTTCATAAGATTGATTTAAGAATAAATCTTTATACTCTTAATATCTCAAATAAAAGAAATGAAACCCAATAACCATTTTTCAGGTTAGTCATAAATATGCACAGTGTTGGTTGTATAATATATTTTTCTGTTGGAAGCACAAAGCCTTTTATTTTCCTTAGTGTCTGAGAGAAAGTATTTTACTTAAAAACTCATACTGGGATTATGTATGTTTGAGTATCATCTTCAAATGGCAAGCATACTCGTAAGTTCAGTTTCATTCATTGGTGAGTGTACAGGGCAGGTTTTTGAAGAAAACCTTATTTAAAAGTTTTAGGAGGGCTGGAGGAACGGCTCAGTGGTTAAAGTCAAGTGCTAAGTACCTGAGTTCGATTCCCCAGCACCACATAAGCTGGGCGTGGTGGTGCACACCTATAATCCCAGCACTTGGGAGGCTGAGGCAGGCTGAGGCAGGCGGATAGCCCTGGCCTCCATAGTGAGTTCAGGACCAGCCTGGACTACAGAGCGAGACCCTGTCTCAAAAAATAAAAAAATAAAGAAAAGTTTTAGGAGTGTATTTGTGTCTGGTGTAGCCTAGCCTAGCCAAGGACAGCCTGGCATACTATGTCATTTCCCCATGTTAAAGGTTGTAAAACTCAACAGTTAGTGTAATTTAATGTCATCTTTAGAAGTAATGCACTCTTTCTGCATCCTTTTTCCTCATAGCTTTAACAAAATTCTATCTTTTAAACTATAAAATATGTGGTTTGTAGTGTATTCATTCACAAGCTTATATATACTACTGTCACCACTATCTAATTTTAGAAGATTTTCATCAAAAGGAAACCTCTTTAAAATAGTTAGCTTTAAAATCAGGTAGCAACTTACGTGATGTTTCATACACAGAAAGAAAAAACAAGAGATAGTTTGTATTCACTTAAGACCTGGCTGGTCTTTATATGCTCCTCCCCATTATTTGAAAAACAAGTTTTGTTTTGTTTTGTTCTCTATAAGGGCAGGGGAACTAATTATCTTGTTTCTGTGTCATGGGAGCCGTGGTTGGAGCTGTTCTTTTGTGGTCACCGTTTTCCTGAGTCTATGCCACTGGTTTGCAGGGCACTAGCTGACATGAATAATGATGGAAGAATGGATCAAGTGGAGTTTTCCATAGCGATGAAACTGATCAAACTGAAGCTACAAGGCTATCAGCTCCCCGCCACACTTCCCCCTGTCATGAAACAGCAGCCAGTTGCTATTTCTAGTGCACCAGCATTTGGTAAGTCTGAAGAAGAGTTGGTTTCTATATTTCATTGACTTTTTTTTCTTGAGAGATAGAGTCTTACTCAGCAGTCCAGGATGGTCCTGAACTCACTGTGTAGCCCAGGCTGGCCTTGTACTCATGGCAATCCTCCTGCCTCAGCCTCTCAAGTGTTGGGATTAAAGGTGTGCACTGTCATCCCTGGCTTATGTGGTACTGGGAAATTGAACCCAGCGCCTTGTGCTTGTTAGGCAAGCACTCTAACTGTTGTGCCATTCCTCTAGCCCTTCATTGAATTTGTAAAAAATAGGTATTTCTCTATGAGTTTATAACGTTATGAAATCCTGCCTGGGGCAGGGCAGGGAGAGGAGCAGGTGATTTTGTTTGGAAATCCGTGGCCCTTGGCTAGAAGATAAGGCTGAGGAGAAAGAGCACTTAGAATGCAAGCCAAGCTGCAGCTCATTCTGCAGACTGAAGGAGCACACCTGCCCTTTGCCGACGCATCGCCAGTTTTCCTGCTTTTCACACGGACTTTTCATGTTGTCATGTACCTCCTTTTGGTTTACCGTTTCCAGAACACCTTTATGTCTCCTGTGAGTTTCATTTTGATTGTGGTACCTAAAGGTACACTTTGGATGTATAGTGTTGAGTCATTTGGCCACTGTTTGCATGGTTATAATGAAATACCCGTGATGGGCTAACTTTATTTTTAAAAAGATATTTACTTAGCTCACAGTCTTGGAGACCAATGGGCCACCAAACGCCACTGTTGGCGTGGCTCAGGGCACAGTGGTGGAAGTATGTGTGAGAGGAAGGCCACATCTTCAAACAGAAAGCTAAACAGCAACCTGGGTGTTGGGTGGGTTCAAGGGTCAGCACCTTTTGCAACAGCTCCCTCTCAAGAAAGCTTGGGGGAGTGTGTGGGATGTACACTCAAACCAGAGTAGGCCACGGTGTGGTCTTCTAGAAGAAAATAGAATAGAAAAACAAAAGAACATTATCCCCTTAAAAACATAATTCTGTAGAATCATGTTCTTCATGCAGATACCTTTCTTTCTTTGTTTAGTTTTATTTACACATTGCATCCGTTTGCCCTTCCTCTCCCCCTCCACTTTTTCCTTCTCCATTTGTCTTACTTTCTTCCATGTCTCTTAAATTTTTTATGGCCCTTTCTTATAAATTGGTAATTAGTTGATTGAGATCACCAACAGTTCTGATTTCTTCTCTGTTCTCACCTTAAACTTTGATTATTTACACTGAAGTGAAGATTATAATAATAATAATATCCAATGAAACATGATTCTTAAAGTTGAAAAAACACCAGAATTTTGGATATAGTTTCATTTAATTTATTCTGATATATCTGTTATAGGTGATAAAGTGAAGTAGGGAACATAAGTAACAATTACCATCAAAATGAGAAAATGATCTTCCTTTCATTAAGTAATGCATGTCAGTTGACATCTAGATATCATCTTATTGTATACATAACAGATGTAAATTGCCAGCAGAAAATGACTTGAAGAAAAAGGTGAAAATTGGGGCTGGATTAATGGCACTTGCCTAGTAAGCGCAAGATCCTGGGTTCAATTCCCCAGCACCACATAAGCCAGGTATGGTGGTGCATGCCTGTAATACCAGCACTCGGGAGGCTGAGGCAGGAGGATAGCTGTTAATCCAAGGCTCGCCTGGTTTCCATAGTGAGTTCAAGACCAGCCTGGGCTACAATGCAAGACCCTGTCTCAAAAGAAAAGACAAAGAAAAAAAGGTGAAAAGTACGATTAGTCTTGTTACCCATTGTACATAAAAATGCTTCTTTTGCAGCGTAAAGGCAGCACGTAGGGTCTGGTGCTTGCCATTCAAGTGCTGTACCACTGAGCTGCATCCCTGGCCCACTGTATTGTTTTTAAATCTTAAAAAGAATATTCTCCCTAAAAAGAAATACAAACTCTCACTAAAAATAAAATACTCTTACAAAAAAAAAAATACAGATATAAGTGTGTAACAAACAGAATAGGAAAAAAACACAAACAGTATAAGAAAGAAACACAAAATAGCTAGCAAGTCCTCTTACGAACGTGCAGCCAGCCAGCTCGAGAGCAGGAGCTGCTGGGAGGGTGGGGCTGCATTCTGTGTGGGACTGGGTGAGCTGCGGACCAGGATGAGGACACCTACAAGCTGTGTCCAGCTCTTGTTACCTCTCAGCACTGGCTCAGCAAGGCTTCCTTTTGGGACAGACCCCCATCCTAAGGGGAAATGACTGGGAGCAGAATCAGAATTGAGCAGTACAGGACCACGTAGATGCAGGAAGGAGAAAGTTCAAATGAAAGTGGGGAGGAAAGGAAGACTGGAAATCCCAGGAGGCAAAAGGGAGATAAAAATCAGCGATAGAAAGTATCAGGCAAGGCTATATCCCACACAAAGTTATTATTAGAGAAAAGAAAATACAGCTAGAATCACCCCAGTGAGCAATGAAAGCGAGCTGACAACCCACTATATCAAAACAAGCTAATAGATACTATGGAAGTAGTGCAGTACTTCCAAGGCCAACATAAATCACTACTTAAATTTCAGAAAGAAGATCACAAACTTAGGAAAGTTTGAGAAATGAAGGAGAAACTCATTTTAGAAATGAAGGCTGAAGTGAAAGCACTTCAGAAAATTACTGTCTGATTAAAACAAAGGATGTTATTTTCAATTAAAAGGTAACAGAAATATAGAAGGAATTGATGAATTGACAGATACTGAAAGCAAAGAAGGCTTAATACATCATCAGTAGAAGTTCCTGAAGTAGAAAAACAAAATCAGATAAAAAAAGAAATAGTAAAATGAATTCAAGCCAACTTTCTTGACATGAAGAATTGAAACTATAGCTGAACCCAGTGGTGCAGGTCTGTAATCCCAGCACTCTGGGAGGCAGAGGCAAGAGGATCTCTAGTTCTAGCTCAATATAGACAGCTTAGTACCTGGCGAGACCCTGTCTCAAAATAAAAATTAAAATGGGCTGGGGATATAGCTCGGGATGAAGGCTGTGGGTTCAGTCCTCAACACCACAATAAATAAATAAATAAATAAATAAATAAATAAATAATAAAACAATTAGAACTGTAATTTGAAAGGGAAGGTTGTGTGTGTGACAGTATCAACCAGCACCAAGATATCCTGAAGTAAAAAAAAACTCATTCGGGCAAGTAGGAAAAAAAAAGCACGTGACCTGTAAGGGAAAGAAAGCTAGACCAGCTTTACAGTTTTCAGTGACAGTGCTTAATGCCAGGAGAAAGATGGAGTAACATACTTAGGATTCTTATGGAAAGAATAAGCCACGTATTTTACCTCCAAATAAACCTTTCAAGTCGAAAGAATATGGTAAGCTGTTACTGACCTGTTACTAACTCAGGGTGTACCAATATGAGCTCTCTTAGAGGAATCTACTAAAGAATGAGCCCTGTTCGCTATTCGTCTACTTACTCCCTCACGTATTCATCTGTCCATCCATCTCCTAGCCCTGTCCACTGAAGGGGCTTGGAAACAGTGGTCACTACAGTGACGGTGAGCATTCCTAGTGCCTAGATTGTGGACTTGAAATACCATCGCTCACAAAGGGGAACCCGAATTTCTTGGGGAAAGGGGGTGAATTGTACATGATGAGCCTAGAAGGACTCATTTCATAATATTGGTCAGCAAGGAAGCTATCAGAGATTAGTCAGGTCAGACCAGAATTTCTCAGGACTCAATCTGAGGAGGCTCAGATTAATGAAGATAGGAGATTTGGAACTTCACTAATGAAAATAAATGCTGTAGATTAAAACTCAGTATGTTTAAATACATAACTCAATATAATGATACATATTTTAAGAGTTATTCATTTTAGGAGAATCACAGAGAATTATTCATTGTTTTACAGATAAGAGGAAAAGTTAAACATTCATCATCATTCTTTTCTTGTATCAGCTATCTAGTTGAGTATTAGCTTATAGAGCCTCATTGAAAGTACATCTTTTTAAAAGTATTCCAGCTTAGAAATGACTAAGACATGGTAGGATTAGAACATTGGTACTTTGCAATTCCCCATAGATGAATACGTACAGGCATTAAGTATCAAGCTGTGATCACAAAAGATGATACGTGTTCTGTGCTTCTTGTATTCTCAGCAGAGAGATCCAGCCTGCTTGTGATCTGGGCCTCTCGTTCTAGCTGCCTATTGACAGGAAATGGGGAAGACGGGAAAATACTGAAATGTACCACGAGATCAGGATGGGCAGAATCCACACTGGGAAAGTGCAGGAGACATGGCTGGCGTCTTTCAACAGATAAATGGTGAAGAAAAGACACAGAGGAGCCTTTAGATTAGAAAAAAAAAAAAAATTAACCGACATTTCAGCTGTAGGATTTTCAATGGCAGCAGGATGAGATCCGCACTTCTTGCCCAGCTGGCAACTATAAGAATGGACAGAATTGATGAAACAGTGTTTGCAGTGCCTGCCAATTAACCAAAGTTATGTAACTGAGAATCCTTTATTCTTGAAAGGTGGCTGAAATTCAGGTGTGAACAGTGGAAACAGTAGAAGTCGGTTGTTCTTTCCTGGGTGTTTTCCTGTCTCCCGACAGCTCATCATGGTTACCATGGCGGCTCTGCCAGGGTGAGGCAGGTTGTGGGTACCAGCAGTGTTGCTCTTGCTTCGTCCATGTTTTAGAGTTAAGATTAGTGATTGTGCCCAACAGCTTTGTCAGTGGAGGTGATGATCCTGGCAGCAGTTGGCTGGTAGGGCTTTAGCTTGAAGATATATGTGGTTGTCGCCAGGTCAAGTATACTCTTGGTTGAAGGTTTGCACGTGTGCAGTTGAGAAAAGGGCGGGCCTACACCTGCTGCAAATCCTTGACCGGTCTCGTCCATGAGCATATACAGGGAGGTGTGAAAGGGCCCTGCAGAAAGAAGGTCTTGAAGTTGAGACAGAGAAATTAACAAGAAAGAAAAACCCCATGTTGGTTTGATCACTTCTTCATTTATTCCTTAATACACATTTGTGTTGAGTATGCCCGTTCCCGTATCAAATATTTAGTCAACTTGCGGCACAGTGTATATAGGAAAGACAGGTCAAGTATTAAACTTTTTCTTCTTCTTTGTTTCCTAGTTCTCAAAATAATAAATAGATTGCCTGCCATCTTCTTGTAGGGACCAGAGAAGGTTTTTGTTTGCTTCAAATATCATTCTGAGGGTCTAGAGAAGTAGTTGAGTGGTTAAAGCACTTGCCTGGCAAGCTCAAGGCCCTGAGTTTGATTCCCTAGCACCACATAGGCTGGGCGTAGTGGTGCAAGTCTGTAATCCCAGCATGTGGGAGGCTGAGGCAGGAGGATTGCTATGTATTCAAAGGCTGCCTGGACTACATGTTGAGTTCAGAACCGGTGTGGACTACAGAGGTGGACCCTGTCTAAATGAATAGATACATATTGATCTTCATCTTGATTTATCCCTCTTAGCATTGAGTCAAGAGTCCTTCTGATGTCATCTGTGACATAAGTTTTGTTATTCTTCAAAATGATTATCTAAAACAATCTGTATGAGAGATTGACCCTGTTGCATACGTGCTAAGCAAGTGCTCTGCCACTGAGATATGCCCAGCCTTGAAACGATATTTTATGTGGAAATATATTGCAACAGGAGTATGATTTTCTTCTTCTTCAAGCAGTGCTGGGTTCCATGTCCCTGAGCGTGAGGGTGCGGGGGGATGTGAGCGTTGTTGCACTTTGCCTCTTTGCAGGTATTGGAGGTATCGCCAGCATGCCGCCGCTGCCAGCTGTTGCTCCCGTGCCAATGGGATCCATCCCAGTCGTTGGAATGTCCCCACCCTTAGTATCTTCGGTTCCTCCGACAGCAGTGCCTCCCCTGGCTAACGGGGCTCCCCCTGTCATCCAGCCTTTGCCCGCATTCGCTCGTCCTGGTATGTGACCTGCTGAAACTGTAGGATGAGTTTTTGTAACTTACAGTATGCAGTTCATTCTTGTTAAATTATTTGTTCCTAATGAGTTTTAAATGGTACTTCATTTCAAAGGAAAAAAGTTTTTTCATTTAATTTCTCATTTCAACCCCTCAATCTTAATGCCATATGCTGGAGTCAAGAGAGGGCAAAGGAATCTCTGCGTGCCTCAGTGGGCAAAGGTGAACTTAGCTGGAAAAGCCAAGAGCATGCTTTCCTCTCAGGGGCTTGATAGGAGCAGCTGAAGTTGAGTGGTGTTTGAGCATTTCCTGTTTTCATGTATCAGTTCCTACTTTTCCCTAGCTGCTCTGAATTGCTAATCAGTGAGCGAGTCCCCTCGGAATAGAATTATATGGCAGGCAAATGAGCATTGCCTTTGTTTTTGAGGAGGTGGAGTGAATCAGGCATAATAGGGAAGGCATGCAATCAAATGCCTGGAGATGTTAAGCCTGGTGTGCTATATTACCTGTTTGCCTAATTAAAGGAAGCGTTTTAAAGTTCCTGGGTCAACTAATTTTATTTTGTTTTGTCGTAGCTAGTTAGCTAGATAAATAGGTACTGGAGATCAAGCCCAGGGCCTTCACACTGAGCTACATCCCCACCCATTTTTTATTCTTGATCTTGAGAAAAGGTCTCACTGAGTTTAGTCAAAATCTTTTCCTATAGCTAAAGAAAACATAGGCTGTAGATGTAGTGTTAGGCTAACAAATCTTAATGAATTCATATCAACATGGCAAGTGTGTATTTTGTTCATAAAAGCAAACTGGATATGTTGTGACAGGATGGGTTTTTAGCATTGTATTTGAAATATATTTGTGCCAGAGGTGCCTTGGGTTTATCATACATGTCAGGTTGTATTTCCAAGTTATGGCCCAAAATCTGACACATCACTGTTGTTTAGATTTTGTCGCATGTAATCTACTGTTAGCGCATGACTGTGGCTGCAGTTGTTGGAGCAGCCAAGAGACTACGCTGTTGCTTTTCCAGATGGATCAGTGAACCTGCCGGCCTGGAGTCTTCATTTTCTTGTGTGGCTAATGGCAGATGTTGTAAGACAGGAAGCAAGGATGAGGGCCATGTGGCTCAGGCTCAGGGTGTTTTTTCTTGACACACAACTAATCAGGTTAAGTGAGAACCAGACACAGAAGCTGTCTGTCCCCAGCATCACGTGTTATCTGGCGAAGACTTGGCAGCCTTTGGCTTTTTGTCTCTTAGTCTGGTACTAATACTTCAGGTCCTTCAGTATAACTAAGAAAATACCATCTTACATATTTAAGCTGTTACTTCTTTACTGGGACAGAGCCTGTAAGTGTGATACTAAGTGGCAAAGAGCAAAATTGTCTGAATTCTCTGTATTAGCGCTCAGTATGGTGCTTGGCAGAGTGAGCCTAGAAATGGTTTTGGCAAGAGGCGGAGGGGGAGGGGGAGCGCACCCACACTGGAAGGAAGGGAGGAATTATTTCTGCCTAAGTAATATTTTCTGACTGTGCATTTTAGTTTTGTAAATAGGCAACGCTTCTGATCTCTGTAGAATTAAAATGATTCAACTTTTATTTTTACAGCAGTCACATTGCCAAAGAGTTCTTCCTTCAGTAGATCTGGTCCAGGGTCACAATTAAACACTAAATTACAGAAGGCACAGTCATTTGATGTGGCCAGGTAAGCTTGTTTGTTTTTAGTAAATTTGGCTAAAATTATTATCTGATCCGCTCTTAAATTTGAAAATGAATTATATACATCCTTAATTTGTTACCTTTTAAACTTTAGTAGACTGCTAGTAATTTTAAGTTGTGGTTAATGAACCTCAATTTTTGTCATCTAATGTTTCAGAGATCACCAAAATCAAGAAGGAGCCATTTCCTTAAAGGTCATATATATATTAAAGAATGACAGAAAGGTAGTTGTAGTTCCTGGGGGTATAACTCATTGTTAACACTTGCCTAGCCTGGTTTTCAATCTGCTAGCACTGTCAGACCCCTAAAGAAAAGACAGTATTAAAATGGTGAAATAGTAGTAGTTTTTAAATGGTCAAAGATAGTTCTAAAATGGTAAAATTTAGAAGATTAAGTATCAAGTTTCTCTAATATGAAGAACCAAGATCACAATTATTTCATAAAACTAATTGAGGGGAATAATGGGAATTAGAAGGGAGGAGGAGAGGAAGGATCAAAAAGGGAGAGGGGAAGGATTTGTAATTTTGCCACGATATGTGTGTATATGTGCAAAATACTCAAAGTAATGTAAACTGTATTGTATATCAATATCATATCAATAAATTGGGAAAAAATAAAATGGTAAAATTCTAGATAGGGGAAAAAGCAAGTGAATCATTTTGTGTTAGTCATTTAAAAGTTCAAGTATACAGTTTTTATATGTAGATCAGAGGCACAATTTTTTAATTCTGTCTCATAATCTCATGGAATCTATATAGCTTAGTAAAATCTTATTAGACACTAATTATAAAATGTTTTATTCAGACTAATGGGCAGTTTACATTAAATATGATGCTCAGATAATAGGAAAACTCACTGAGTTAAAACTTACGTGACCTTATTTATATTTTGGCCAATCGTGGTTTCGTATTATCTTTCGTATTTGTATTTTCTTAAAGAAGACACTACCACACACTTATGCTCATCAGTCTTGCCCATAAGATGACCCTGTTATTTTTTTCTGTTATAGATGAAGAACATGCTCAGAGACATTAAATAAATAACTTGCCCAAGATAATGTGACACTCATATGTGACAGTGCTGAATTGTACTTTCTGATTTTTAAGGTCTGTCTGTCCATCTGTTTTTCCATTCATCCTTGTTTCTTCTTTCTCTTCCTCTCTCTATCTCTCGTTCCTTCCTTCTCTCTCTCTTCTTTCATTCTTTTGCTATTTTGTTCGTTCGTTCTTTCTATGATGCTACAGATTGAACCCAGAGACTTGTTCTGCATTACGTCCCCAGCCCTCCCCTATTCCATTATTTTGTTTTCAGGAACTTCAAACCTATGGACAGATTACAGGAAAGATACAGTTAGTTACTTGTAGATGTGTCATATATATTCAAGACTTATTAACATGTTGCCAAATTTATTTTGTAATTTTTTTTATATTGTCCTCTCAGAAATAGTTGAGAATAAGTTGCAGAGGTTAGCACTTTACTTTCCCCTTATACTATGCAGCATATATCTTCTAATGAAAAGGAATTAGATACATAAAATATACATACATAACATATACACATAACCACAGTACCTTTATTTTTCACTTTTGAAACAAATCTCAACTAAGTTTTCCGGGCTGGGCCCAAACTTGTAATCCTCCTGCCTCAGCGTCCTACAGTAAGCTGCGATTCCTTGTGTGCACCACCACACCTGACTTAAGGTGTGTGTCCTTAACTGTACAACTTTTCTCTAAAAGCCTTCAGCTGGTTGGGTTGGATGGACATTCCTGATCCCTTTAGCTAAGATTTTAGTTTTCTTGTGCTGGAAGGCTTTTTTGAACTTGTGCTTTGCCAGGCAACTGATGAATCTCATTCTACCCCACAACTCCCTGTGCAGTCGATACTTTTTCAAGATCGTGATGAGAAAGCCAACTCAGAGAAGCGTTCTTTAGTCATGCTTGACCACTTGGTACAGCTGAAACTTAAACTTATATCAGCTGACACTAAGTTTCATAATTTTTTTTCTCCTCTACTGTGCTGAAGTTTAATTTTTTTTTCTAACTTTCCTCAAGGGATGTTGAAGTCTGCCGTAAGATTGATTTCTGATATTACAATGGGTGTCATTCATTGTTAGCCAGGGTTAATGTTAATGTCTCAGGTTTTTATCATGTCATTTGACATTTTTTTTCCATGATTGAAATTTCCATCAGATGTTTGCAGTGTAGTGTTTAAGCTTTGGTTAGCATATTGGTGAGTTTTTAGTCTATTTAAATTTGACAGATGACCACAACTTGATAAGTCTTATCTAGGATTCCTTCTGTGTGTAACACCCTACACCCCTGGGGTGCGGAAGTAGATAGGTGGCTTCTGGACAAATAGGCTCTCATTGGAATCAGCAAAATGTTAGTTTGTTAAAATGAGAGAACTGTTGCAGAGGTGTGCACAGCAGAATGTACCACGGTAAGTATTTTTTATTAAGAAAATATTTAAAATTAAAAAAGAATTTATAAGGAATTTATAAAAATTGAAAAAATTATACAGGTACTCTTCAAATATTTAAGACCTGTTTCCTATGTTTTATGAACTATTTACAGTAAGCCCAAATACATAACACCTGCAAATGATTACTCTGTTAAAAGTTTGCTGTTATATAAGGGAGACGTAGATCATTGTTGGAATAGAAGTATGTAGCCCTATATCTCTTTAATCGTAATTTTTCCTGAGAATGGAATGCCAGTTTTTACTGTCAGCTCGACCATTGTATTTAAATTACTTGATTTAGACATCAGACTCTTAACATACTGTTAGTGCCGGTGTTGTAACCCATGTGGGCTGTGGCATTTGAGGAACACACCTCGAGGGGTTCTAGACTCAGACTGACTGCTTGTACGACTTCCTGAGGTCAGTCTCGGCACATTGGCAAGGAGAGGCTGGTGCTGGATTGCAGTCTGGGACATGGCACTGTCTGACTGCTCTGCTCTGTCCACAGCCTGGAAATGATCTGTTCTGTGTCTGGGAAACTCTCCACTTAGTGAGAATTTATATCTCCCAGAATGGAATAATTTCGCTTAAATGGATCCCATATTTTAATGTATAGAAAATTAAACATTTTGAAGAGTGAATGAATGAAGAATGAATACTTTTAGATGTATCCATTTACCTTTGTTTTGTTTTGCAGCAGGATCTTGTTGTGAAGTCTAGGTTAGCCTTGAATTCACTATATAGTTCAGGTTGAACTTGTAATCTCTATGCTCCTGCCTCAGCCTCTCAAGCGCTAAGATTACAGAGTTTTAATCTGCTGTGCCTGACTTGTCAGAATTGCTCATTAGCCAAAGGAGAAATGTGCTCGCTGCTTAGGAAAATGTGGGCTTTAGTATATTCTCAGAGATTTTTCATTTGTTTTAGAGATTTTACATCATTTTACACACACACACACACACACACACACACATGTATAACACTAAACAGTCTCTTGGTCTGTTGTATTACCCTCATTTCTAGTTTCTAGAAAAATAATGACCTCATTATCTATTATCGTTATCTATTATCTATTCTGAGAGAAATGTGTATACCTTAAAAAAATGGGAAAGGCTCCCTCTTGGAAAGCGCTCACCTAGCACAATCTTAATTCAGTTCTCAGCGGTGAGAAAATAAAAAGGAAATACAACTAAGCATAGATATGTAAAGAAGATCTTAGTAGAGTTTGCTGTTCTGAAAACTTCACGAGGCTCTCACTTAGATTGAATCATCTTTTTCTTCTTCCGCCTTCCCACAGTGTTCCCTCAGCAGCAGAATGGGCCGTGCCTCAGTCATCAAGACTGAAATACAGACAGTTATTCAATAGTCATGACAAAACTATGAGTGGACACCTAACAGGTATGTACAAATGAAAATTGACTTAATGAAATCTGATCTGTGTTGTAAGTGCAGATTATTCCTAGATACTGCATCAGAAATAATTTCCAGATGACTCTCTTTGTTTGCCTATTTCTGAGTAAGGTTTTCATTATCTTTGTTATCTCATGTTCTCAACTACTGATAGCTCCATCAAAAGCCAGAGGCCTTTGCCCCATTGCTTTTGGTAAAATTAGACACAGGCCAGGAATCTTCCTTCACACTGAAAGCCCTTTGTATACAAGTCAGAGCACTGGCAAAGGAACGGTATTGTGAACCAAAACCAGTTTTAGGTGTAAATGCAGCTTGGTCACAGTTTGACACTGCCAGGTGAAAGGTAACTGGTTAAGGAACACTGCCACTGACTCACTGGGAAATACCTCTTTGGATCCTGTTTTTTCATCTATAGAAGGTGTTTCTCTTATTCATATTGGAAAGATAGGGAAGAATTTCATAATATCATTCAAAACTTTTTTAAAGAAGGGCTAAATATTTAAAGCTGACTTAATTACTTTCTCATTGCTGGAACAGAATACCTATCATCCCTAACTTAGGGAGGAAGTTCACAGTTTCAGAGGGTCACAGTCCATTCACAGGAGAGTATCTGGGAAAAGGTGTAATCACATGGCAAGAATGGGGCCAAGTCCAGGGCCAGAGCTGGAGCTGGAGACAGAACTCCTCATGGTATGACAGAACAGACGAGCCTGAAAGGAAGGGCAGAACCAGTACACGCCCCTCCAGGTCAAGCCCAAGCATCCGCCCCTTCCAGCGAGGCCCCACCTCCCAACAGTGCGATACCAGTACTTATGTGAGGCTTTTGGAGGATGCTCTCGCTCCAGATCACAACAGATAGGGAAGAACTTTAGAATGTCATTCAAGACTTTTTTCAAGAAGGGCTAAATACTTAAAATTCATCAACTTGAATATTATTAAGATAACTTTAATAAAAGAAAATAGAGAATCTGTTATGAACAGACTGTGAAAGGAAGGAACTATAACAGTCCTCTGCCACATATGAAAGAAAAACGAAAATGAATTTTCTTGGAGTGAGGTGGGAAAGTTACTATGTATATAACACAAAAAGTACTGATGGTTCTTCCTATTTTTGTCACTATTTAAGATTGCAGTATTTACTTCCCAAATGCATCACTGTTTGAAAATATCAGACTGGATGACACTTTCAAGGATTCTGAACTAGTTTTGAAGGCTTTCTCCATAAAGGATTCCAGCAGTCACCCCAGATCAGCATATATTCCTCTAAACAGGCAGATAGTTCTCAGTGTGCCATATTCACTCTCACTGGTGTGGCAGTGAGCATTTCTGTATGTAGTGTAAGTATAAAGCACCAATCTAGTTTCTACAGGCAGTGAAGGGGCAGCCAATAGTATATTTTAAGTCCTTTTATAATTCACGCCCAGAACTATGTTACTACCAAATGTGAAAATATTTTCAACATGCTGTTTGCTGTGAGTTAATTAAAATAACATTCAAATTTAACATTTAGTTAATCTCAGTAGAATATATGAGATGTGATCAAAATACGAATGTACATTTTCAAAAATGTATTAGAGGAATAGACACACTTAGTAATTCTCCTGTATGCTGCTCCCTTTACCTCAAACACATGTTGTCACTCTTTCTTGCAGTTTCTGAAGCAGTTGTAGAAGTCCCTTTTATGTCGTCACAGGGTATGATAGAAAGAAATATATGGCAGATGCTCTTGCCAGGTACTATCCAACAGAAAGGCAGCAGGCACCATGTGTCCTCACTCCTCTTACTTACTAGCTCTGGCACTGTGTGTCATTTTGCACTTCCCCGTGGTCCAAATGACCATGGAAGATAAGCATTTTTAATTGTCTCATGACATCAGCGTAGCCATGACAGCATATTAGTCACTTTCTTATTCCTGCAACAAAATATCCAACAGCTCCAACTTAAAGGAGAGGGTTTTTTTTTTTTTTGGCTCATAGTTCCAGTGGGTTAATTCAGAATTTGCTGCTTTCCAGGGAAAAATGACATGGCAAAGAGCATGATGGAGGAACAATGCGAATCACATGACTTAGGAAAAAAAAGAAGAAAAGAGAAAGAGAAGGGAGATTCAAGGGGAAAGAATTTACTCTTTTCCAGAATATATTCCCAGTAGTCTATGTTCTCCACCCGGTCCCCACTTCCAAACATAAGGCTTAAGGGACATTTTATTTATTCATTATTTTTCTTTTTCTTTTCTCTTCTTTCCCTTCCTTCTTTCCTTCAATCCTTCCATCCTTCCTGTCTTTCTGTCTTTTATTGAGACAGAGTCTCACTTTGTAGTCCAGGCTGGCCCTGAACTCACTGGTATAGCCCAGGCTGGCCTTCGAGTCAGGACAATTCGCCTGTCTCAGTGCTGCAATTATAGGTGCGCACCACCACACCAAGCTTTATGTGATGCTGGGGAATTGAACTCAGGGATTTGCGCTTGCTAGGCAAGGGCTTTCACTGCTGTGCCATTCTCTCCCCACCACCCTCCATCTGCAAAAAACTCATGTCCATTTCACTATGCAAGATGCATTTAGTCTATTTCTAAGTTACCACAGTCTTAATATTTCCAACATTATTTTCAAGTGCACAGTTTTCTCTGAGACCCAAGGAGAACTCTTAGGTTGTGAACCTCTATAAAAATAAAGGAAAGCAGTTAAATACTTCCAACATATAGTGATATGGGATAAACATTCTCATTCCAAATGGGAAATAGTGGTATATAAAAAAATGAAACCAAAATCAGACTGGTACCCCAAAAGGCAAACATTACCTCTTGTGTGCGTCTAACACCTGGAGCAGGTTTTGAGGAGATGCAAAGTCCAGATAGTTGCTGATTGTAGCCCACATAGCCTCTCTGTTGGGTTGCTCTACTGATTGATTTATTAGATTTTCTCAGCACGTGATGTACATTACTGGCATCTCCATCTTTCTGAAATATTCACCAAGCATTTGACTGTATTCTCACATCTTCATATATTACCCTCTCACGGGCTCCTGTCAGCTTCTGTAACCCTGTCACAAATTACTGCCTTCTTCTGAAATCCAGGTGGAAGCTTTGTGACCCCCGTAACTCTTGCATTTTGCATGCTGGAAAAATCATCCTCATGTGAACACTGCCAAGTTTAGCTTTCAGCTCATGCAGTATCCAGACTCCTTGAACCATGGCTGTGTGGCCTCTGAGGGCCAGGTACCTGAACATAGTGAAGTGAATCCTAGGGAGCCAGTTCCCATGAAGCCCTTTCTGAGTGGGCATACCAGGGACTCTTCTCAAAAGGAAGGTGAACACTTCTGCCTGAACACATTGAGCCTGCAGTTGGTGAAGCCTTGCTGATTTCTGAGATATCCTTAAGGCATTTTTCTTCCTGACCCTGTAGAAAGCGCTTGGTTCTTTTTAATGCTAATCTTTTCAGCACCCATGCTCTGCTGGGCCCCAACTCTACAGATGTTCCCTTTGTAGCGTAGCTGCAGATTGTTCACATAGATCTGGCTAAAAGCAGCAATCACCATACCATAGGCTGGACCTTGAGGCCCTTTGAAGTTCCCTTTGCTGGATTAATTAGTCTGACACCTTAAACCCAACCTCATACAACATATTTGAACATGGACAAAGTGTAGACAGATTCTTTGCTGGAATAAGACATAACATGATTTCTAGTCCATTCTCCGGTACTGTCATTATTCCCATCAGAAGCCTCATGAGCATGGATGTTACTATCTACATACCTGTCAGCATCCTGGTCTTCTGAGCTCCTCCTGGACTCATCCATACAGTGTTGTATGTCTCCTCTAGTGAGCATTTCCCAACCTTTCCAACTCCTGACCCACATGATGCAGTATAGTCATAGCAGTCCTCCACTCCTCGTACTAATTTTCTGTATTAGTCACTTTCCTTTTGCTGGGACAAAATTCATTCATGGTTCCACTGGGCTTATTTAGTCCGTGGTTGGTGTGCTTATAGACTGAAACAGCGTGGTGGAGGACAGCTGCTCACCCATGGCAGCCATGAAGCAGAAAGGAATGAGAAGCCAGGGACAGGCTCCACCTCTGAATACAAGACTTTTGGAGGACATTTAAGATTAAACATTGACAGCAACTAAAGACACTCATGAAAGGAGGACTTGCAGAACTGCTTCTGAAAGTGGCAAGAACTATGAGAAAATTTTTGGAATCAAGTGAGGATATGCTAAGGGGATCCATAGCAATTTATATTTTAGTATAATAATTTTAAAGTTACGTTTGCCATTTTGTATCACATCTTGTATCTGTTATGAATAAAATGTAATATCTAATCCAGAGATAATGACCCTGACTCTTGAATAATTAAACTTTTAAAATATCTAAAACAAAATTAAATTTGAAATATACTAGAGCCTAGTGGAGTGGTATACATCTATAATCCTAACACTTTGAGAGGTTGAAGTAGAAGGATCAAAAATTCAGGTCTAGCATGGACAACTTAGCAACTAGAGGAGGCCCTATTTTAAGATAAAAAGTAATAAAAAAGAGCCAGGAACATAACGCAAAGGGCCTGGGTTCAATCCCCAGTAACCCGCATGTGTGTGTGTGTGTGTGTACACGAGAGAAGTCTGTATGAAAAGAAGTCTACAAAGTGATTAAAAGTATGGAGATAAATAAGCCCAAAGTCGACTGAAAGAAAGCAGATTTGGGGCTTATTTATCTCCATGCTTATTATCACTTTGTTCCAGCAACAATTTCAGAGACAAATTTTGTTTTCAAATCATACCTTTGTATTGTCTTATCAGGTATAAAATTTATTACAGTAAAATTTAAAAGGGAATAAGTACAATAAATTTCTTTGGTTTCCCTTTATGTACTTATCGGGAGCTTATGTTTAAGATGTGTGTTAGGCTGGGCTTTTAATTAAAGTAGAGCTAGTTTGTTGAAGTGTATGAAATAGATTATTATCTTGATCACAGTATAAAGATAATCATATCAAATCAGAATCCCAAAAGCAGTTGTTCATTCAGCTGAAAGGTAAGAGTGGTATCTACAGCGTTGAGCAAGCCAGGCCTGGTGGTGCCTGTCTGTGATCCCAGCTACCCATAGTGCTGCTGAGGCAAGAAGATCACAAGTTTGAGGCCAGCCTGGACAACACATCCAGGTCCTGTCTCCAAAGTAAAATAAAAGACTGAAGGTGTAGTTGGCGCACCCTGGGTTCAGTCCCAGTGCCACACACATCATGCATACCCATATAAGTTGAGCAGAGGTTCTAGTATATAGAAGCCTAAGTGAAATACACAATTCAGTACTTCAATCTGTGTTCTGTACTCTGGGTGTTATGGGGGGTCTTATTTTAAAGAAACTTAAAAAGGATTTTTACAGATGTATACAACTGGAATTTTTAAGTCTCATGTAATATTCTCAATCAAGTAGCTGTGCCGTCCTAGTTACAAATACCACTTAAATGCGGGAGTTGTAAATAGTTCGTTGTGTTCTAAATGGACAATCCTGGTTATTCTTACACTTCTACTTTCACTCACTAGTGTTCACATATGCTTTTGCTACTGGCCTTCCGAGAATTGCATGTAACCGTTAGCCTCGCTGATCCTTGCTAAAGCGTGCAGCAGATGCCCATATTTAGTGTACTGTGCGTTTTTTTCCTGTTTTCGTTTGTTTTTAAGATTGGGGGTTTTGCTAATTTGCCTAGATGGGCCTCAGTCTTGAACTCTTAGCCTTGAGCCTTATTCCCGCCTCTTCCTCCCTAGTGCTGAGACTGTAGCAACACTACCATACTTGACATACCAGTGGTGGTTAAAAGAATTCTTGAGTACCATGATTTCCCATGTTTCTTTTGGATACATCACATTCTCTATCTGTTGGAATATTGCACATAGAATACTATTAATTGGCTCCAGCTCAAAAAATAAGGAGGTCTGGTCTTGTGATATGAGCTTAGTCCACCTTAGGGATGGAAGAAAATCTAGCAGCGAGTGCGATTACTTACCCCTCGGCTTATTTGGTTGATTTAGGTGATACGCACCCCTTCTCTCACAAATTGATTTGTATGTTATTACATGCTTGTAAAAATAACGACAGCTAGGCTGGAAGAATGGCACTTTGGTTAAAGTATAGGCCCTGAGTTCGATTCCCCAGCACCATATAAAGCTCGGTGTTGCACACCTGTAATCCCAGCACTTGGGAAGCTGAAGCAGGAGGCGGGAGGAATGCTGAGTCCAAGGCCAGCCTGGGCTACACAGGACCAGCCTGAACTATAGAGTGAGACCCTGTCTCAAAAAAAAAAAAGAAAGAAAAAGAAAAAACATCTTATAAAATAGCACCCTTCTAATAAGTTTATTCAAGTGCTGGGGAATTCTTTTATTCTTAAGCTTAGCCCCTTCCTCTTCTCCAACAGGCCTTTTATTACTATCTTCTTGCATTCTGAAAAAGGGACTATGCTTTTTATTTATTCAATATTAATCAGGAAAACAAAAGTTTTTGATAGTTCAAATAAACATTAATTCAAGTAATTATTTCTCTCCTGTTCATTCCCTAACCTTGAATCTCACATGTGACCTAATGAGCTTGGCATTTTTATCTCCAGCACTTTCCTTATAAGCCAGTACTCTAGCACTGCTACCCTATTGAATACCTAAGTTTTCACAGGAGAGTTTTGTGCACTAAAGCCTCAATTTTATGATGTCCGTGTGTACTAAGATGGCATCTTATTTGCTGGTCTGTTTAATATTTACGGCATTGTTTTGAGACAGAACCAAAGTAGAACTGCAGAAGCAAGACAGCAAGCATTTTAGTTATGTAGGCTGTATGTTCTCCGTTGGCGGCTGCTTTGCCATTTTAGCATGAAAAGAGCTGGTTTTTATGCTTAAATGAATAGACAACTAGGTTTCCATAAAAAATTATTTACAAAAACAGATGATGTCCCCGTATGACTTATGAGATGCAGATTGCCAGCCTTAGTTCTAGGCTATTCCTCTCATGGCAGAGAAAAGGCCCTTTATTTTAAAGAGTTACAGTAGTCTTTTTAGTGTCACCTGTTATTTGATAGTCAGAACTTTAGAATCCAAGTCTGAGTGAAGAACAGTGCTAGTTCTGCAGTCTTCATTGTTACAACTTTTTTTCATTTGATCTTGATGAAACATAAACTTTCTTCCATATAGTTCTGGAGCAGAGAGAATTTTTATAAATATAAATTAAATCATTCACTAGTTTTGGTTTAAGACTGCCAACATTCTAAGTAGTCAGTAAACTTTGTTCAGTCTAATATACCATGGAACCTTTAAATTCACTGTGTTAATTCACTAGGAATAATTTTTTATTATTATTATTATTATTATTATTTTTTGAAACAAGGTCCAACTTTCTAGCCCAGGCTCGTCCAAAACTCACTGTGTAGTCCAGGCTGGCCTTGGGATCAGGACAGTCAGGCTGGGATTATAGGGATATGCCACCACATTCAGCTTTACTGGGGAATCAAACTCAGGGCCTTGTGCTTTGCAAGGCAAGTGCTTTAGCTGTGGTGTCATTCTTCCAGCCCCTATTTATTATTTTTAAATGCTCCCACTGTGTGGACAGGTACAAATACATGCATGTATGTACGCCCCTACCCAACAGAAATGTATTTTTCTGTGTTCATCAAAGCAGAATATTCACTATTCATTAAGACCCCAAAACTGAAAACTGCTCAAGTACCCATTGAAGTAAAATGGATAATAAATTATGAGTTACGATGCGTTCACATAGTGATGTACTATAGAGCAGGGAGGGGTAACATGCAGCTACATGTAGTGATGTATCGAGCAAAGTGAGCCAGACCTAACGAGATGTAATAGGCTGTTAGGAGTCAGGTAACAGTTGGGAGGAGGCGATAGTGCCAGGGAGAAGAGGGAGTCCTGGGTGCTACTGTATTCTGTTATGTTATCTGGCCATCTTTTGAGCATTTTCACTTTGGAAAATCAATCTGTGAACATGTGCATATATGTATGTATATGTGTGTTCAATGTTTTCCTTGCAATATTTTATATAAAAATAAAGGAATATCAGTAATAAATATTAACTGCCGTTTATTCGGCCCTTTTTATGTGCTAGCTCTATGCCATGCTTAGTATTATGGTTTCTTGTATGATTGATCATAGATTTGTCAGTCTGGAAAAGACCTCTGAAATGAGAAAACTCATGTCGAAGAGGGTTAAGGAAGCTGCCTCCCCACGTCACACGGCAGTGTCGGTGGAGCGCGGACCAGAGTTCGCAGCTTCCTGGGCTGTGGTGTGCGGGCGCCTCATGGTGACCCCTGACTCCTACTGCTTACTGTACACAGATACATCTACTTCTTTGGATTTAATGAGGTGACAGTTGAAACCTGAAATCGCTAAAAGCAAAAGTTTTTCCACAGGGATCTTCCCAACGTAACCACTGCAGCTTTCCTTTCCATGGTCAGTAGATCTTTTGGGTACCGTTGTAGTTACTTTTTTTATTGCTGGAACATTTTTACCTGACACTCGCAACTTAAGGGAGGAAAGGTTGATTTTAGCTCACAGTTTCAGAAAGTCCCAGTCTGTTCATGGGTAGGCGGCGATGGTGGAAGCACTTTGCAGGGACCTAGTAGGAGAGAAGTGGTTCATGGCATAGCAGACAGGAAGCTGAGAGAGTGAGGAAGGGTAGAGCCAGCACATACCCTTTGGGTGTTGTCCCAGTGAATGACCCCCCCTGGGCCAACCCCCAGTGTTCTTCCTACCAGACCCCACCTCTTCACAGCACGTGGACTCTGGATATTCTACAACATCCAGATATGTGAAGCTCGGGGGGACATTCCATATCTGAACCATAGCAGGGACCACACCTTGAGCAGCAGTGCTGGAAATAAGATATACTGGTTTCTTTCTCTCTGCCACTGTTTATTCAAACACTCAAAATCTGTTGTAGCTATTGTATGATATCCAAAGCTAATTTCATGTCAGAAATGAAGATATTTATGGGTATTTTAAGAAAAGAGTAAGTTTTGAAAAGAGAATTCAAATCTGGGATTTTATTATTTTTTGCTAATAGAGGAAATGTGTTCTGATTCTAGCTTTGATTTTGTAATTAGCCATTTGTGCTAATATCAATTGCTTTGAATAGTTCTTTTTTTAAAGTTTATTCAATAAAATGTCTTCCTGCTGTAAGATTCTGTATCTTCCCTGAATTAGTATGGTGATAGTCATGGTGGAGACCACAGGTGTTAATAGTAACTGTGGTGGAAGATGTTCATTTTATAGAGATTAACTCTCAGCTTTGTAAGTAAAAACCAAGAATAAGTAGCAGTAATAACCTGGACAAAATGACTAGGTTTATTTTCAAACCCTGACCTTAGATATTCATTCTTTACATCCATGGATCAAGAATTGAATCCTGGGTATGGTCACACATACCTGTAATTTCCGCTGATACTCAGGAGGCCGAGGGAGGAGGACTCCAAGTTTGAGGCCAGCCTGGGCAACTTAGCAAGACCTTATCTCAAAATAAAATGTTTTAAAAGGAGGTGGAAATATAGGTTAGTGGTAGACTATTTGCCTAGCTTGCATGCGGCCAGGAGTTCAATCCTCAGCATTGGAGAGAGAGAGAGAGAGAGAGAGAGAGAGAGAGAGAGAGAGAGAGAGAGAGAGAGAGAGAGAGAGAGAATTCTTAAATTTTTTGAGTATGTATCAAGCGCTGTGTGTGCTTTGTGTTTCTTCACTTTGTTGGGACTTTATTTCCTTTTTGAAAAAGCCCTGGGGTAGTACAAATACTGTGGAAAGCACGTGAGCACATGGGATCAGCATTCTAGTCTTCCGGAGCAGGGAGTGTTTCCTGACTCATCTTCATTGCCTGGTTTCTGTTTAGGTCCCCAAGCAAGAACTGTTCTTATGCAATCAAGTTTGCCACAGGCTCAGCTGGCTTCAATATGGTAAGGACAGTCATGTTCCTTGGTTTGTATTGTATAGGGACTTTGTTTTTTCGATTGGTATGGCTTTATGGATTTTTAGATTAATGTCATTTAGAAGGAAAAAATAGCCTATGCCTACTTTTCATTTAGTTGTCATGATTCCCCCTGTTATCTTCTGCATTTATTTAATTTGGAAAAATTCAAAAGCAAAAGATGAATACAATGAATTCTCAGGAATTCATTACATAGTTGTAAATGAAGTTTTATTATAAAAATAGTCTTATTCACCTAAGTGTTGTTTCTGGTTACTTTCCTGCTGCAAAGGCAGAATTCAGTATGGTAGAGTTTGTGTGACCTAGAAACTTTCAAGTGTTTGCTATCTGACTCTACTAAAGTTCTGTTGATCCCTAGTCTACAGCATAGGAATTAAAGATACATAGAAAATGGGTGGGTCGTGTTTTAAATGGGTGTGTAAAGATTGAAAGGTGCACCATTACACAGTTATCATTTGTTGAATATAGAACACCATCCCTGGGATAATCTCATTTCAACCTTGAAATGGTGCTATTTTTACAAATTGAGGCACAGAAAGGCTCGGTTGCCCTTGGATTAGAATTAGAACACAACTTCTAAATCATTCTTGAATTGTAAGAAACAGACATATCCTGAAGCTGTATTGCAATGAGCTTTTTGTTGAATTAGGAATCTTTCTGACATTGATCAAGATGGAAAACTCACAGCAGAAGAATTTATCCTGGCTATGCACCTAATTGATGTTGCGATGTCCGGCCAGCCACTGCCACCTGTCCTGCCTCCAGAATACATTCCACCCTCGTTTAGGTAAGGAACATTTGGCTTGTGTAAGAAATTGTGTCTTGAGTATGTTAATTCCAAGGACTTGGCTTTGTTGACTATAACTTACTGTAATTTCCATTCCTGGCCAGTAAACGAAATACCCATGAATTCATCTCATCCAAGTTCTGTGCTAAACCTGGGCCCATTCTGTTCTTTAAAGTATGTACATATTCTATATAATAAAAACAATCAAGTAAAATATCAAAAGATTGTTAACTTTTGTACCAATGTATGTAATTAAAGCTCACTGGAAATTGTAGGAACAGAAGCTTATGGTGAAAAAGAAATTGAGTGGGCCTATGTACAGGCAATAAAGCAAGGAGGTCACACCTGTGGATCATGTACATTCAAGAGGTAGCAGAAACCCTGGCACTGTACAAATTATGAATCAGGAAGATAATTAAAGAAAATTATCCTCATCTGAAGTCAGTTTCAGTAGAGATGTCACCTGAGCTCCCAAGGTTTAGTTGGAAGTCTGCCATGGCTGTCACCCCATGGCATGCTTACATAAAAATACACCATCCAGAATGGCACCATCTCCTGGCTTTCAGTGTAAAACAGGAGTATGAGATCTTACAAACCAAAGAAAGATAAGAGAAACAAAGATAAGAATTTCTGTTCTGAATCCTCAAGCTTTAGGGAAGGACTTCTGGGAAACCTTCCAGAGATGAAGAGAAATAGAGCCCTCAGTATGAGCGTGTACATGGTGCAGGAGCAAGATGAGGGAATAGGAGGTCGGAGGAAGAGGTGCTGAGGCAGTTTGCCTGTGAAGTCGCACTGTGGCAAGAGTCAGTACAAGAGAAACTTAACGTTGGAAGCTGGCTTTAAAAAATAACAGTAAAACACAAGAGAAAGGATGGGAAGATGGTACAAAGAGTGAGGTTGCCAGGCATGTGGAACACATCTGTAATTCCAGCACTTGGTAGGCCAAGGGAGGAGGATTCCAAGTTCAAGGCCAGCTGAACAACTTAGCAAGACTGTGTCTCAGACAAAAATGAAAATAAATGAAAGAGTAAGGTTGACCCTTTAAAGTGATACCAATGAGTAAACTACATGAATTGTTTTCAGCACTGTGGAGCCTAGACATCTTACATGTCTAAGAAGGGAAGGGAGGGTAAAACAGCTCTTCTCAGCAGCAGTGCTTCTGACCTTTCCCGGGATGAGGGAACAGCAGTAGCAGTGAATACTTAGTGAATTCTTCCACTTTTTGACTAGCAGCTAATTCAGCCCTTTGGAATTGTCCTCATGTAGGGAGCAGTTCTGAATGTTGTATGAGACTTTTTTTTTAGGGGTGTTGTAAGGTTTTTAAATTTTTTTTTTCCTGGGGGTGCTAGACATTAAACCCATACTACCATAGAGATACACCTTCGACTCCAACCATTTGAACAGGCTTAGCACACAGAATGTGATGACATTCCAATGTCCATTTAAAACAACTCTCTGTAAGTAGGAAAGTCGAACTCCTTCTTGCTCTTACTATAACCAGGTTGTGATAAGCATATTCTACAAGTTGTTTTTTTCATAGCATGTCATTTTATGTGCAGAGCTTCATGTGGCTCTTTCTTTTTTTGCATATTGCAGAAGAGTTAGATCTGGCAGTGGGGTATCTGTCATAAGCTCCTCGTCTGTAGATCAGAGATTACCAGAGGAACCAGCTTTAGAAGACGAACAACAACAATTAGAAAAAAAATTACCTGGTAAGGCAGCCTCAAGTCATATCTGAGATTTTCTATCTATATGGCGAAGATAGAGGTCAAAAGAAATTCAGCTTCTGACATTTTTGGCAGTTTCTTTGCCTGACTAGTCAGGGAAAGATGCTTAGGTGATAAATGTTTTTGGATGGGTCTGTGCACTCTGTTAATGCATCCTTGCTTTCACTTTGAACTTGAAATCTGATTATATTCTACTAAGCCAAGTATTTGTAAATATTATATAATGTAGAACACTAAAACATTTGGCAGTTGTTAAGATTTTCTTATAATAGAACATAAAATTATCTGCTGTTATTTTCTCATGTTGCTGTAGGAGAATTGGAAACTCCTTAGTAGCAGAAACCTATTTCAAATTTAATGTGAACCTGTTTTAAATAATCCTCATTTACAATGGCAAATCCATCATACTATTAAATTAGTGTAAGGTGGCAATGAATTATTAATGGTGAGATGATGATGCTAAGAAGCAGTTGAAATTTATTATGAAATGTCTTTGTGTTAAATACTTTATTCATGTCATCTCCCTGTTATTTAAGTACTCCGCAGTTAATTGGTTTGCCCAGGACATTGGCTGTCTCCATTCCCTAAGCTAAATTACTTTTCACTTAGTTGAGTGATAAAATGCTTCCTGTAAGTGTTCTATGCAAGGTTGTACGTTGAGGTGAAGAGTCTATAATAATACATCATTTATGTCCTCCAGAAATGTACACAGTTAGAAGATTTAAGCAATATTAAGGATAGGTTCCTCGAGTTTCCTAGATGCACAGTAGAGCTTGCTTGTGTTTAGTTAGTGTCATAGGCCACAGTTGCTTTGAGACTTGAAGGTTCATAGAGTCACTACCAATAGAAATGCAGAGCATTGTAAGTTTTAGTAACAATGGAAAGGAAGCCTCAGCGGTAGAAAATGACAGGAATCTTTAGTATTTGGAATTTTTTTGTTGGTTATAGAAGAATATTCATTTAAGATTTTGAATAGGAAGTGATTGCACCAGAATATTTTGTTTGTGCATCCATTCTTACAACAGCTGTGTATTGTATGCTTTCTAAATATCAGAAGTTAAAAAGATGTATAGAGATTTTCAGGGTTTTTAAGAGTTGAAATGAAATTCATGTAATACAAAATTGAGCTTGGCTGCCATAGCCAAGCTGCCATACTTTAAGTGGTTAAAACAGTAGACATTTGTTTCCCATAGTGCTGGAGGCTGGCAGTCTAAGATCAGTGTTCCAGATGATTTGAATCCTGGTGAGGGTCCTTGTCCGGGCTTGCAAAGCAGCGTGTCTTCTTTGTGTCCTCAAGTGGCTTTTCCCTGTGGGTCTATGCAGAAAGAAAGAGATGTCTGTCTCTTCTTTTGATATGGCCAGTAATGTCATGAGCTAATCTAACTCTCATTACCTCCCACAGACCCCACTCCATATACTTTCACACTGGGGTATTCAAGTCTTCAACATCTCAATTTGCTGTGGGGAGAACACAAACATTCAGTCCATGACCATGGCATAATGCTACAACTGGCACTCCTGTTTCTTGTTCCTAAGGAAAATGACTGTAGCAGGCCTCCCCGTTCTTGGTCACCAGTGGCCCCAGCTCCCACAAATCTACTTTGTGTTTCTGTGGATTTTCTGTCATGTTTTTCACATAAATGGAACCATGCAGTATGTGACTTTGGTGTCCAGCTTACTGCGCTTGCCTCGGTAGTTTTGAAATTCCTCCATGTTTTAGAGTGGATTGTTCCCTCATTTCTTTCTGGTGAAGGAAGGTGGCAGAGCAAAGAGGAGGCTTCCTCCTCTGAGATCACCAAGTACAGTCAAAAGGAAGAAGAGAGGCAGGACACACTTAGAGAGCTTGAGCCCCTGACCACAGCGTGTGAGGGATCTTTGTGAAGTGGTGATGTCCCAGTGGTGGTACCAGTAATGGCCATGGAAGGGAGTTCACAGTCACAGATGTCAAGGAAAGGGAGAAGCAAGCACCACTTGTTGCAGTGCGTTTGGAGCACTGGGAAGATGGAACACCGGCTGGCAGTGAGCGCTTCCTTTGCTCTGGGTTGGTACCACAGGGAAACACAGGAGGCAGACACAAAGTTACATACATACACCCTGCTGATAACAGTCAGGGACATGGCAGATGGGATTTTTAAACATGAGTAACATGAAGGGAATCTAAACAAAGGATTAGTAAGGATGAGAGAAAAAAATGATAGCACCAAATTTAGATCATAGTTGATGTGTCATAGAAGGGAGCTAAATCATGGATTGGAAAAGATGGTTTACGGTGACCAGCGTAATGACTGGGCACAGCTTGTTCGTTAGTGTTCACTCCTTCTGCCCTGAGAAGTTGTCTCAGTGGACAGATGGATACAGTTCGATGGAGCATCACGCAGGACAGAAGAGAGGGGTTCACTTGCTAAAGAGTGGTGTGGAGGGGGAGGCAGGACACAAGAATTGGGAGTGGGTGATGCAGAGCTGGCAGAGAGAAAGATTTTTTTAAGTAGTTTTGGTAGTAGAAAAGTTAGGCAGTTCTGGGTTTGAGTTCATAGAAAACATTTTATGCCAGCAAATATTTTCTTTGAGAATAATATATTGAAAATTGTGACTTTTTATAACTGAGTTGTTTCTTGTTCTAAAGTAACATTTGAAGACAAGAAGCGGGAAAATTTTGAACGTGGCAATCTGGAACTGGAGAAACGGAGACAAGCCCTCTTGGAGCAGCAGCGTAAAGAGCAAGAGCGCTTGGCTCAGCTGGAGAGAGCCGAGCAGGAGAGGAAAGAGCGGGAGCGCCAGGAGCAGGAGCGCAAGAGACAACTGGAGCTGGAGAAGCAACTGGAGAAGCAGCGGGAGCTGGAGCGGCAGAGAGAAGAGGAGAGGAGGAAGGAGATTGAGAGGCGGGAGGTGAGGGTCTGCACAGCAGCGCCGTAGTTGCTGTGCATGTGCTCACGCTTTCTCTTTTTTTTCATAATCATTCAAGCAGTCTATTAATATAAGATAGTCTAATCTTTTTCCTTTTGTGGACTTTCCTCTGTGGTCTCTGCCCCTGACAACCACTACTTCACTTTCTATTTCGATGGATTTGCCTGTTCTGGACATTTCTTTATAAATGGAACCATGTGATAAATGCCCCTTTGGATCTGGCTGTCACCTAGTATGGTGTTTCCAGGTCCATTCACGTGTGGCGTGAGTTGGCACATTATTACTTTATATGGCTGAGTAGTATTCTATTACGTGGGCATACACCATGTTATCCATTCATAAGCTGATGGACATTGGGTTGTGTCTTAGTCACTTTCTTGACACTAGGACACCCACAACTTAAAAAAGAGGAAAGTTTTATTTTAACTCACATGTCAGGGGTCTTAATCTCTTCATGGTCAGCCAACCATGGCAGAAGGGCATGATGGATGGATGGCCAAGGAGAGTCTAGGCACAGGAAATCAGCTTACTGTATGGAGACAGGAAGCGGAGTCGGTGCGTAGGAGCTTCAGGCAACAATATATCCTTCCAGGCCATTCCCTTAGTGGTCTACCCCCTCTGGCCAGGCCACACCTCTTTTTCTTTTCTCTTTTCTCTCTTCTCTCTTCTCTTTCCTTTTTTGAGACAGGGTTTCACTCTGTAGACCAGGCTGGTCTTGAACTCACTATGTAGCCCAGGCTGGCCTTGGAGTCACAGAAATTCTCCTGCCTCAGCCTCCCTAGCTCTGGGATTACAGGCATGTGCCACCATACTCGGCTTTATGTGGTGTTGGGGAATCAAACTCAGGGCTTACACTTGCTATGCCGTTCCTGCAGCTCTCCCCCCCCCCCCCTTAATATTACATAAAATCATCAGTGGGTTAATCCACTAACAAGCGTAGCATCCCTATAATCCAGTCATCTTCCAAACATATGAGCCTTTAGAGGCTTTCCAGATTCAAACCATAACAGGTTGCTTTTATTTTTTTTGCTACTGCGAATATTGCTGTTATGGATAGTCTTATACTACCTTTTGATGATACAAATCTTACAACAGATCACTAAGGCTAGTTAAGTGCTTTTCCATATTCTTTGTATTTGTACATCTGTATAAAAATGTAAACATTTATTTGGTTAAAAGTGTAGAAGTTGTTTTTTTGTTTTTTAACCACTGTAGTCAATTATCTTGTTCTGTAACTTAAAAAAAAAAAACACCTAAAAATTGTCTGCAAGATCCTCAGCATACTGTATAGAAAGCTTCATGCTGTGCCGTCACCTCTGGTCAGGAGCCACGCTGACTCTTTTTCACCTTTTCTGTTTCACATATTACTAGCAGAGCAGTGCCGTGATTCTCTGTGAATGAAGTAAAACGATGAGGGATTTTTATTCATGAAAAAATAGTTTTAGTTTCATCTCCTGATGATTAGTTTTGGAAGCATGTAGCCATAAGCTGCCTTTTGTCCAAGCAGATACATACTAACAAGATTTTATATTTACTTAGACACTTATTTATTTGGTGCAGGAAATTTAACCCAGAGCCTTGTTCACCCTAGGCACACACCAGCACACCACTGACCTAACCTTCCTCTGAGATTTTGTTTTGTTTTGTTTGTGGTTCTAAGGATTGAGCCAGGGCTTTCACACTGAGCTACATCCCACCCATGTTTAATTTTTGAGACAGTGTCTAAGTCACTAAGTTGTGCAGGGGCGCTCACACTTGTGACCCTCTTGACTGTGTCTCTCAAGTGCTGGGAGTATAGACCTGCGTCACTGAGGCTGGCTGTACCTGAGGTATTAATTACTATTCCAGTGCCACTTTCCTTTATTTTTTTAAAAAAGGAAGTGACATATTTTTTCAGGATTATTCAGTAGATATTTACCATCACTAGACGTCACTAGCCCCTGGCTCTGCTTTAGTGACTAGCCACTTCACCTGTGTTCCAGGGCTTGGAAGTGTGGTTGTGAGCTCCCGAGTGAAAGACGGTCACACTAATGAGTGCCAGATGTGACATGAGCTCTTTGTGATAGTGATCAGAGTTTGGGGGTAAGAACTGACATTTCCATAGAAATTGCAGCTGTTGTGGTTTTTTTTTTTTTTTAAAAAAGGAATGACTGAGAAATGGGAGTCAGTAACTTTTAAAACTTGAGATACGTACTGAGTGTCCTGATTCTGAAAATCTGAAATTCAAAATGTTCTAAACTCTGAAACATCATTCAGCAAGTGCACATTTCAGATTTCATATTTAGAGATTGGGGATTCTTAACTGGTAAAGTCTATGCAAATATTGCAAAGTCTGGAGAACTCCATAAATAATTTCAAACACCTTTGGTCTCAGGGATATTCAACCTATAAATAATTTCTCATTTGGTAAGAGAAAACTAAGTTTTTTGTTTGCTTTTGTTTCGGGAACTTTAGTGGATTTTACTGGAAATTTTCCTTCCTGTTTGTAAGTCCATAAGAAGGAGCACTTTCATTTAGCACATCATGTAGTCTTGAAGCCTTGAAGAGTGAAATCCCAATGTAAAGTGATCCTACCAGTTCCATCTTATGTAAATATATTAGTTCTAAATATTCTCTTCTGTAGAAGGAACACTGTATTTTTATAATTTTTAAAATATTTCTTGTAATATCTAATTGTTCCTCTTAGAAGGAAAAACTCACTAGATGATATTTTTGTTAGGGAATAATGCATATTGTAAGAATTGAAAAAATAATAAACTGTATGTAAATCTCACAGGCAGCAAAAAGAGAACTTGAAAGGCAACGACAACTGGAATGGGAACGGAATCGAAGGCAAGAACTTCTGAATCAGAGGAACAAAGAGCAGGAGGACATCGTCGTCCTGAAGGCAAAGAAGAAGACTTTGGAATTTGAACTAGAAGCGCTAGTGAGTCAAGCTTGCTTGTGCTTTGGAAAGGCACCCTAACGTTGACCATTTGGAACGGTAGTAATTCCTGTTATCTCTCATTTGTTCAAGAATGATAAAAAGCATCAGCTAGAAGGAAAACTTCAAGATATCAGGTGTCGATTGACCACCCAAAGGCAAGAAATTGAGAGTACAAACAAGTCTCGAGAATTAAGAATAGCTGAGATCACCCACTTACAGCAGCAGTTACAGGTGAGAAAATAATGCTCCGTAAGAGATTTTAGGCTAATATGCTGTTACCTGATTCGTTTTATTTATTTATTCCTTCAACAAATAGTAAGCACCTACTAGGTACTGGGTTCTGGGAAGCAAAGATGAAGTAGGTAGGTGGGTCTTTGCCTGAAAAGTAGTCTGCCAAAAGCTGGACATGATGGCGCATGCCTGCAATCCCAGCACTCTACAGGCAGATTGTCCTGAGTTCAGGACCAGCCTGGGCTACAGAGCAAGACCCTGTCTCAAAAAAAAAAAAAAAAAGAAAGAAAGAAAGAAAAGAAAAAGAAGAAAAATCAACAAAGATAGGCTGCCAAGTGAACACACACATCTATACACGCCCTCTACAGCCGTGCGTGGCAAGCGAGAACAGAGGGCAAGCCTCAGGGACCTTACCCACTCTGTGGGAGGGACGGAGACTAACAAAATGGTAAAGTTATGTCCTTGAGAAGGTGAGAAGTGCCGTGGAGAGTGAGGGAAGCAGGGAAGAAGCAGAGAGCTCTGGTATAGGAATGGTGATGATGTTAACTAAGGTGATCAAGGTGGGCTTTGTCGTGGACACTTGAGTAGACATGACGTTGGTGAAGGGCTAAGCCATGAGGGTGTGTCGCCAAGCAGGCACTGTGTGTGGCTGTAGCAGCGGCAGTGTCCCAAGGCCATGTGGGTTTCTGGGGGAACAAGTATATTTTTCCTTTTCATCTCTGAATAATACTCCCTTATTGGTCCATTCACCTGTTGATTAGTACTCTGGTTCTTTCTAGATTGGTAATTTTAGGAATAAAAAACTACAACAAGCATTTATATATGTCTTTCTGTGAAATATGTTTTATTTCTCTTGGGTAAAATTTTTTAGAGTGGAATTGCTGTGTTGTAAATGTGTTTGACCCAAAAGGCAGTCATTGGTACAGAAGTCAGTTGAATGCATTTGTGCAAAGTTTGCACTCTTTCTTCTGCTTGTTTGTTCTGTGTCTGTGTACAGCTCATCTCCATGTTGCTAAGTAGAGCTGTCCAATAATTTTTGAAGTCAGGTTTTATGAGTTCTCCTACTCTTTTTCAAATTTGTTTTATTGGCTTGTGTAGGTCATTTTCATGTAATTTTTAGAATCAGGTTTTTTTTTAGAAATACTTATCATTTTATTGGAATAATTAGTAGTTCAATTTGGAAACATTTGACACCTTCACAACATTGAGTCTTGTGGCGTATCACTTTATTTAGGTCACTATAAATTTCAGCATAATTGTATATCTTAATATTTTATAAGGTTTCTTTGTAAGTATTTTGTTGGTTTTCATGCTGTTATATAGTGCATTACTCAGTCCAGCTGTTTGATGTCAGTATACAGAAATAGAGGGACTTGGAGGGTAGCACTGCAGTTAAAGCACTTGAGGCCCTGAGTTTAATTCCCCAGCGCCAGGCGTGGTGGTGCTTGCCTGTAATCCCAGCACTCTGGAGGCTGAGACAGGATTGTCCTGAGTCTAAGGCTAGCCTGGGTTACAAAATGAGACCCTGTCTCAAAGAAAAAAAAAAAGTATTAGATACAGAATTTTCATTTATTTGTTTGTTTATTTATGTGGTGCTGGGGATCAAACTCGGGGCCTTGAGCATGCTAGACAGTCTGTCCTCTGTGTACATTAGTCATGTTTTGGTTGCAAAACTAATTTCTTAGTTCTAAAAAAATAGCTTTTTATAGCTTCTTTGCGAGCTTCCATCTTTATTTTTTCTTTACCCACCTTGTACACCTTCTACTTTATGTTTTTGCCTCACTGCCTTAGTCAGGACGCCAACACTACATTGAGTACAAGTGGTGAGAACCTTGTTCTGGATCTTAGAAAGAAAGTTCAGGACCGGCCTGGGCTACAGAGCGAGACCCTGTCTTAGAAAAAAAGGAAGAAAGAAAGAAAGAGATGAGTTAGCTTGATTTATTTTTTTTTTGGTAGGTGACCTGGTATAGGAGGTTGAGGTTTTTTCAATGTTTTTTAAAACAGTTTTTAATTGTGTATAGGTTTTTAAATGGACTGGGTTTTTAGGTTTGGTTTTATTTGTTTTTTGAGGGGCAACTATGGAGATATGGAGATGATTTTGTAGGGATTTTTTAATAATATGGTGATATATTTTGATTGTCACCCTCTGTTCTGATAGACCGCACTTGGTCATGGTGTATTACCCTTTATAACACTATTTTATTAGATTCATGTTGCTATTATTTTTAAAAGATATTTTCATGTGAATTCATGAAGGACATTTGTGGCTCACTTGTAATATCCTTTTCTAGTTTGGTCATCAGTGTAATGCTGGTCTCAAGAGAATATTCCTCTCTATTTTACAAACATTTGTGTTCAAATAGTGTTTCTTTTATTTTTGTTAACATTTATCAGCAAAGTCCTCTGGGCTTGGAGTTTTGTGATGGAATTTTAAATTTTTGATTGCAATTTTTTTTTTTTTTTGAGATAGGATCTCACTTTGTAGCCCAGGCTAAACTCACTGTGTAGCCCAGGCTGTCCTAGAACTCATGGCAGTCTTCCTGCTTCAGCCTCCCAGTGCTGGGATTATAGGCATGCACCACTGTGCCCAGTATACGTAGTGCTAGGAAATCAAACTGAGGGCCTTGTGCTTGCTTGAGGACTAATCACTGTGCTGTTTCTCCACACCTTAATCATAAAATTAATTCAGTTTAGAAACAAGGTTATTCAGAGTTTTGTTTCTTTCTGAGTTTTTATAATTTATAATTTTCATGAATTTATTCTGTTCATCTAAATTCCAAAACTTATATAAATACTGTGTTCACCGTACTCTTGTTACTCTTTCTTTATAAGCTGTAGTATCTACAGCACATCCCATCTTCCATTCCGGATGCTAGCGATTTTATACGTATCACTTTTCTTTCCTGCCTCCTGCTTTCTCTTTGTCCCTCTCTGGTCCCATGCCCCCCCCCCCCCTCCACACCTGCTCCTTTTCTTGATCATGCTATCTAAGAGTTTAACATTTGTATTGATTTTTTTAAAAAAATAAGCTCCTGGCTTCATTTATTCTGATGTGTGGATATGTTTCTCTTTCATATGTTTATGGTCTTCATTGTTTCCTTCCATTTACTTATCTGGGGTTTTAATTTTCCTTTCCTCTGTCTTCTTAAGTAGGAAGCTTAGCTAATTGACTTTAAACCTGTCTTCATTTTGACATAAGTGTAAGTATGAATTTTCTTCTTGGCATGGTTGTTCCACGGGTTTTTTTTTTTTAATATGTTGTGTTTTCTTTTTTGTGATATTGGGGATTGAACTTGGGACTTCTACACTGAGCCAGATCCTCAGCCCTTTTAATTTGTATTTTTGAGATGAGGTCTTGCTAAATTGCCTGCACTGGCTCAAACTTGTGATCCTCTTGCCTTGCCTTCTAGGATACTGGAATTATGGGCCTGGACTACCTCAGAGGACTCATGTTTTCATGTCCTAGCCAAAATCTTTTCACATTCTGAATATTGGTTCTTCTTTGGCTAGTGTTTTTTTAAAACATCACTACAGTCTTTGTCCCTTACTGATTTTTCAACTGCTTTCATGAGTCACTTGAAGAGGAGCATTGTGTGTTTGATTGCCTGCAGTTCAGTCAGTTGTTGTTTAATGTACTTGGAAGTCCTGGGAAAGTCTTCATCTTTTTTCCCATATATATATATATATGCGCAAAATTAAAGGCTTACAATGAAGTTGAGCACTTTGTGCACATATGTATCTCGTCAAGGTGACAAGGACTTTGCCACTCTCCTTTTACCCTCTTGCTACCCACCCCTCCCTCCCTCCTCACCCTACTCCCCTATTCCTGTTTCATTTTTTTTTTGTTTTGTTTTAAGTTCCCTAAGATAGTTGTGATCTGGGTCTCTCATATCAGAGAGACCATTCAATGTTTCACCTTCTGCTTCTGACTCACTTCACTAAGCATGATGTTCTCAGCTTTCTTCCATTTGCCTGCAAAAGCCTCCATGCTGTTGGACTTTATAGGTGCATAGTATTCCATTGTGCATAAATACCACAGTTTGTATATCCACTGGTCTGTTGATGGGTATTTTGGTGCCTTCCATATTTTAGCTATTGTTAGTTGTGTTGCTATGAACATGGGTATACATATATATCTCTGTTATGTGTTGTTTTGGCCTCTTTTGGATATATTCCAAGGAAGGGTGTGGCTGGACCGAGGGGATATTTATTCCTAGTCTTTTGAGAGATCTCCATACTGCTTTCCAAAGTGGTTGTACGAATTTACCTTCCCACCAGCAGTGCAGGAGGGTTCTTTTCTTCCAACAGCCTCTCCAGCACTGATTGCTATTTGACTTGTTGATATAGGCCATTCTCTCTGGACTGAGATGAAAGTCTTCATCTATTTGAGACTTTAGCAACATACAAAATTATTATTGGAAGTTCCTTGCCAGAAATTGTTTTAAAATACTAAAAACTGCATGTACCTTTTTAAACTATGTCATAACTCTGTATCATAACTCTTCATATATCATTATTCTTCTATATCATAACTCTTCATATGCCTGTTGTTGACTATTAGTAAGTTTCCTAAATATTCCCAAGGAAAACTTAGGGTTAAAGTCCATTGTTCAGAATACCAGTATTGTTACCAAGTTTCGTATTAGCAAAACATTTTTATTATTTATAATTAATTCTTAGAATGTTTGGTTGTTACTACCAAGTACAGATGAGGATTCCTGAGTAGTAGTGAAGTGAAAAATATCATAAAGTTTGAAGAAAGGAATGTAATAGGCAGAGAGATACTGGTTTTCTTCCTTTACTTTGATTAGCAGATACTTTCTTTGCATTTGAGTCAGATAGTCCTTAGTATTGGTTTGACTTCTTTTAGGAGCTTAGGGTATGCATTCGAAAGGAATGTTGATGTAAGTAAAGTAATCTCAGTGATCTGAGCCAAGCTTAATCTTGCTGTTTCTTCTTTTGTCTTAGTCTAGGGAAAAAAAATTCGGGATGTGTACTCAGATGATCTGATTGGAGTGTTTTGTTTTCTGAAGATTTGGGAGGGGGTGGGTTATTTCAAGAAGAGGCATCCTGTCTTCTCTAATGAGCTGACCCACTCTGCCATTCAGGCCTACAGTACTTAGTGCTTTGTTCTGCCTAAAGCCAGCCTGTATCTAAAGTAGGTGTTTCAAAAGAGACTGGTTATTAAGCTGGGCATGGCGACTCATGTCTAATCCAAGCATTTGGGAAAGCTGAGGCAGGAGGATTACTATGAGTTCAAGGCCACCCTAGGCTACTTTGTGCGTTCAGGACCAACCTGGACTACAGAGTGAGACCCTGTCTCAAAAATAAACAAAAAGAGAGAGAGCGTGAGTGAGGTGGGGGGAGAGGCTAGTGACATACCTTAGCAATTAAGCCCTGAGTTTGATTCCCCAACACTAGGTAAGCTGGGTGTGATGGCACACGCCTGTAACCTCAGCATTCTGGAGGTGAGGCAGGAAAATTGCCTTGAGTTTGAGGCCAGCCTGGGCTGCATAGTTCAGGACCCACCTGGACTACAGAGCTAGATCAAAACAACAAAAGAGACTGATTCTTTTCATTTGATGAACATTATTAAGTTTAACATTCTTAATTTTTCAAGATAAAACTCTAAAGTTCTTTTAGAGTTGTTCTGTTTTTCGCTTGTTTTGTAGTACTAGAGAATAGACATACAGCGTCACGGATGCTAGACAAGCCATGTACCCCTGAGCTACATTCTCACCACTTAGAAGTAATATTTTCTTATCAAGCTAAAAAAACTAATAGTTTTTTTTAATCCTAGAAAGTCTGCTATTTTACTGAAAGGTATTTAAACTATATAACATAATTTCAGCTGAACTTAATCAGATACTTTGCTTGGCAGGTTACCCGTGAAAACCAGTGTTGCTTTTTCCTTGTGCCAGGACTTTTAGGTACCTGTTTAAAATTCCATCTCATGTGGTGGAAAAGCATGTGTGGTGTCTAAGACTCTAGTTGTGACAGATGTCTTTTTGAATTCTGTTTTCAGCATTAAATATATAGTAAACTTAAATTTAGCTCAGGTTATAATATGAGAGTACTTTCTACTGAGCTAGCTAATGAGAGAGAGTCACTGCATTTGTGCCTGATCCCGGACAGTCCGGAGATTGTTGCTTTAGTTTTCTCTTCTGCGGTTTCATCCTGTCCAGTAAGTCAACAAAAATGTAAGCAGTATCAAGGGACCTGTGACTATCTTTATTTCAGTGAAAAGCATTTGGGAAAAAGTTAATTCCTTAACAGGAAAGCAAGAGCTACCCTGAGTAGTGATAAATGCATTTACCATGAAGGATTTGGGATGAGTTTAGGAGCTTCTCTGAGAGATAAGAAAAATGACTTCAGTGCTGTTTGATCTTGAATGTGGATATGGTAGTTTTCCTGTCATTCACTATTTCCCCCCTTTTCTTCTAGGAATCTCAGCAAATGCTTGGAAGACTTATTCCAGAAAAACAGATACTTAATGACCAATTAAAACAAGTTCAGCAGAACAGTTTGCACAGTAGGTGGCTTTTTTGTTTTGTTTTGTTTTGTTTTTGTTTTGGGGGGTGACAGGGTCTTGCCTGGCTGGTTAGCTGTTTTATTTTAAAGTTGGCCTCTTCCATCTTTTCTTTTCCTGTGCTGGGGATCAAAACTAGACCCTGAGGCATGCTAACCACATGTTCTGCGTCTCACATATACCACAGCCCTTCCTTTTTCCTTTCTTAACAGTAAGAATTTCCTTAAGAAACATGAAATAACATTTTTCTTGCTTCCAGTTAAAGGTTTTCCTTTTTCCTATCTTGCCATGCTTTTTCTTTTTCTTTCTTTCTTTTTTTTTTCCCCCTAAAATAGGAGATTCACTTCTTACACTCAAAAGAGCCTTGGAAGCAAAAGAATTAGCTCGGCAACAGCTAAGAGACCAGCTGGATGAGGTGGAGAAAGAAACGAGGTCAAAACTGCAGGAGATTGATATTTTCAATAACCAGTTAAAGGTAACTATTCTGTGTGTGCCTATGTGTGTGTCCTACCGTTTCATTTTTTAAATTGTCCAGGTGATAAGTTGACACTGAACTCCGGCAGAAAAATTTGTTGCCCTGGTTAGCAGCCTTCGTGAGATCTTCCACATTTGTGAGTGAGCCTTGCGCCATCTAAATGATCCTTTAGAATATGAAAGTGAATTTGGCGCCTAGCAATCGGAGCTGTGTGGGTGGCCCCAGCATGATGTCTGTCTCAACCTAAATTAGTTTTCATACATTCCCATCCTTTGTCTGTTTGTAACCCATCACGCCAAATTCCAAAACCTGGGCCACAAAACTTTCTTAACCCAGTACTCTTTGAAAACCGACAAGAGGGACTGAAGTGAGAATTTTTCTGCCACTTTTTATTTTCAAGATTGTGCTTGAATGTGGATCTTTTATTTTGTGACCTCACATTTTTAATTTTATTGTTAGTGGAGTGATCGCTTTTGTCTTTGTGGCAGAGGTGGTGTGTGGTTTTGTGGCATTTGCACAGTGGAACTCAGAAATGGCAGCACTCTGGGAGAACACAGAAGAGGGAAATCTCTCTCAAATTTGATGATTTCAGTGTAATTGCATAACTTTATCTTCTTAAGAATAAACATCTTAAGAATATTGTCTTCCAATAAACCAGAATGGAAGCATGCATTTATTATAAATAATAATTATTTTAGATTTAAATAGAAATTAGAATGTTTTCTTTTTTTTTCTTTTTTTGAGACAGGGTCTTGCTCCATACCCCAGGCTGGTCCCGAACTCACTGGTGTAGCCCAGACTGGCCTTGGACTCAGGACAATCCATTTACCTCAGCCTCCTCAGTGCTGGGATTGCAGGCATGTACCACCATGCCCAGCTTTATGTGGTGCTGAGGAATTGAACTCCGGGCCTTGGGCTTGCAAGGCAAGCACTTTAACCACTGTGCCATTCCTCCAGTCCCAGAAATTAGGATTTTTTTTATCAATTATGTTCTTATTAGGAATTGGTAGTTATACTTTTTTCCCTCCAAATAATTCTTTTTCTTTTCCTTCCTTCCATTTTTCTTTTTCAGTACCAGAAGTTGAACTTAGCCATAGAACTACATGTTCAGGCCTCTTGAATTATTTTTTTATTTTTATTTTGAGACAGGGTCTTGTTAAGTTGTCCAGGTTGACCTGGTACTTGTAGCCCTCCCACCTTGGCCTCCCAGATAGCTGGAATTACAGGCATGTACTACTACGCCCCCCGTATTTTCCTTTTCTAACTTGGAAGTTTTCAATATCTAATTCTGGCTTATGTAGCCTCAGAGACTAGAAAGAAATAAAACTCTTATTCTTTATTACTAAATAACACATTTTCTAAATTAGAAAGCATATTTGAGATTTTTAGTTGAACTCTGGGTTGAGAGTGTAGGCCAGACTGTCCTAAGTGTCTGAGTGGGAGGTACTGTGCGGTTCTTACAGAATACTAGAATGGAGCTTCTCTGAGTTATACAACTCCACGAAAGCCCTCTTATGGGAATATTATTTAGCCAACCTAGAGTTTTCCTTCCCTTTGCTTTCGTGTTTGCACTGTGTGTGTATGCACACCCTCTCTGTTGTGTATTCGTACGTGTGTGCGTATGCATGATAAGTCAGTAGTAAAATGACATCTGTTCTTCATCTCTAAAAATAATGGAAATACACACATTAGCTCCCACCATGACTCATCACTGCTTTAAGCAAAAAGAGGACAGTGGTGTTAGAGTTGTTACCGCACTTTCTAGTAGTCTCTTAGGCAATAAATTATTAAGTATTTCAGCTATCTTAAAAACTCAAGTAGTGGTACAGATTTTTTTCTTTAATGCCAATTCTTTTTCTAGAAAATTGATCCTGAAAACAAGGTTCAGATATTAGGAAATGATACCCTAGTAGGAGACTTTTGATTAATGCCCATAAGACATATGGATTAAATAACTTTGGAATTTGGAAGTTGCTATTGCCAAAAAGAACACCATTAAATGGCGGTGTGACTGGTTACTGTTTGACCACAGCTGGTCTCCATGTCAGTGCTTCTCAGGCAAAGGTCGTCGTTAGCTAGGGTTGTTTTTTCTGCTGGCCCTTTTTTCCGAATATACTTCCTTTTAAATAACACTTGCTTCTCTCTTTAATTTTTAGTTTTGTTTCTCATCATTAACCATAAGCTTAAATAATGAATAAATATATAACTAGCCAACATAACCATATTAAACATCCACTTAGAAGACTTGATGGACATGCTCTGTTATTTTATGGTGATTATTTCTAGAACTGTTCTGAAACCAAAACAAAAACAGTTGAATTGGAGAATCGAAAAATGTGTAATTTGATTAAGACAACTCAGAGCCTGAGTTAACAGGTAGCTTTTTGAGGGTCCCCTGCACACTTTCCACTGTGGACACACTGAAATAGAGGAAGCTTTTGTTCTGACTCTTGAGCATGTGTTCCTTATTGTGTGACGAAATCTACTGGGAAGAGCCAGCAGCCCGACCATGTAGCAGCCCAGCCGTGGTTTCCTTGGTGTCATCCTGGATAGCACTGGTACCTCTAGAACGTCCACACTAATGATGACAAAGTGTATTTCTACCTTGCCTGAAGGGAAGTGTTGGGAAGGGAAGTGTTGGCAATTACTCAATCTTTCTACTCATTTAGACTTGATGGTGTGAATCTATTATATTCTAAACTTTCTTTTCCAAAAAAAGAAACCAGCTGGAAAATACACAAAATAAATGAGGATTTAGTCATAGTATTCCATGTCCATGAAGATTGTTGTGTGAAGGAAGAAAATGGACTTTGCTCGGTGTAGCCTTTGTACAAAATATTAAAACCAGTTGGCCAGGAAACTAAACTCATGTTTAGTAAGTGGCTTTACAGACCAGGAAAGCATTTAGCAAAACTCAGTTCTCTTTCGTTTTTTCCCCCAAACACAACAAAACTATTTGTAGGAATCATTTACTTATTTTCATGCACATTCAATGTCATGACCAGTTTTCTTAAATACAGAGATCATATAGGGTATAATTTTATTCTGGCTTGGTACCAAGTATAAGACAGCAACTGGAAAATGTATTTAGTTTCTTGAGTGAGAGAGAAGAGAAAGACTAAGTATGTATAATCATTTCCCCCCTCTGTTAAGAAAAGCATAGTTTGACTTACTTCTTTCCTTCAGATTTTTTTTTTTTTTTTGTCTTGCTCTATAGCCCAGGCTGGTCCTGAACACACTATGGAGCCCAGGCTGGCCTTGGACTCACAACAGTCCTCCTGTCTCAGCCTCCTGAGTGCTGGAATTACAAGCGTGCGCCACCATGCCCAGCTTATGTGGTGCTGGGGAATTGAACATGGGTACTTAGCGCTTGACGTAGCACTAACTACTGAGCAATTCCTCCAGCCCCTACTTCAGAATGTTTTGATGAAATTTATTCTTTTCTTTTTAAAGGATTTCCCCCAATTTTATTCAGTTCAGGAAGAATTATATATTTTCCTTCTCTGCCCAAGATCTTCCAACCAAGGATGGGAAATCTTTGGGTCTTTAGATAAAGAGGAAAAAATGTGCTGTTATAGCCAGGTTGACACATCTTTATTTCATATAGGAAGCAATATTGAAAACGTGATGCATACTTACAAGTTATGGTCTGTTCTTGATAGTGACTCCAAACTCAGTCTATGATCTCACATCTGGGACTTTGACATTTCTGCCTGGTCTCTTAAGAATCAGGGGCTCTGTTTTCCTCTGATGTAAAACTTAAAATCAAGAACTACTTGAAAATGGAAACAAAAAATCTTACTATAGTGATTAAAACTTTACCTTTGTTTTTTAAGTAAAGCTGGAAAAGGAGAATATGAGAGAAGAGAAATTATAGTACCATGAGATACTGTAGCACTTCTAGAAAGTCCTCAGTTGGCAGCCTTCATATTTCTGATGTCTTTGATATGGATTTTATAAATTTTAGCCTTTTGATGATCACATAAAATAGCTAGCCCGTAAATTAATCAGAAACAACTATTTGGTTAGAGTTTATAGCTATATAATAATCACTTAGCTTTTTGATGGTTATATGAAATAACTCACCAGTGAATTAGTCAAGAAGAATCAATTTTTGTGAGCAATCATTGTATCATTTCACTTTTCCTTTTCCTTTTCACAATATTGGTCATTACTGCATAGTTTTTCCTGGCCCTGAGAACCTAATGTTCCAGTGTTTAATGTCCTAACTATAACAGTGAGCAGTGGTATAAAGCATAGCTTATAGTTTGCAAGGTTCCATTGTATACCACATAAAGAGAACCCAGTAAACCAGACTTGGTGGCACACACTTGTAATCCCTGCAGTTTGGGAGCTAAGACAGGATTGCAAGTTTGAGTCCATCCTGGACAATTGAGCATTTTAGCAAGACCTTGTCTCAAAAGATGGGGGCTACGGAAGAGTGAAGCTGAGTACGAAGGCCCTGGGTTCAAGTCCTAGTACCAGGGGTCGGGGTGGGGATCCAAAGCCCAACAAGAGCTAGCTTTTGTGCTTCGTGTTGAAAAGTTGAGTCCTCGTTGGTTCCTGTCTAGTCGCTGTATACGGGGCAAGTCCTGATGTAAATGGCCATTTACATTTGAGCATTTCTCTCTTCCAGTCAGTGGCAATGGAGGAGGCAGTGTGGCAGTGCCTGGCAGTTCTCCTGGGCTGCGTCATCCACTTAGACTTCTTTCTAAAGGTCTCCATGCCCTACTCAGGCAATGCACATCTTTCTCAGACTAAGAATGATGAACCATCTCCAGCTCTGTGCTTCAGTGTACCCTACACAGATGAGTGCTCAGTATCTAAGCTAGCATTTATCATGAAGTATTCTAAGCCTTTTTATAAACGTTTATAATGATTAGTAATTGGTAATCATGCGGTATGATTGAATCTGCCCTCTTGATCAGTTGAGTGTGTGATGGTGTAAGCTCTGAATCATAAGCTGGACGAGGCACTTTTTACTGTAGTCTTGCATTTTAGATCATTGAATTTTCCCCACTGTACAAATTTGGAAGAGCACTCTGTTATTATTTGTGTCTGTGTGTATCTCGTCATATTGGAGACAGTATTACTCGAAAAGTGCATTTTTAGTGAATTTTTTTATTTTTTAATGAAATTTGAATATTTAGGGCTAATTCAGAATTACGAAACATGTTACTTAACACACTTGGCAAATCTAGATTTCTTAAATTAGATATTGAGCCTGTTAGAAATCCAGTTTTTGTTCATAATGTTACCTTTTCTGAAAATTGCTCCTCAAAACTGAATTGACACTGAAATGAGAATGCCAGTTATGGTAAATAAGGTTATTGGCTTAACCAAGGCTTTTATCCTCTTGGTTTCAGACACTTGCTTTCGTGGCAGGCTCATTCTTTGTGGAGGCAGTGAAAGGCAAAATGTTTAGCAACAAGGGAAAAAAAGAAAAGAGCTGGAGAAAGAACTGCAGAACAGAATGAAAAGTCAGGAAAAAAGATCCAGAAAGAGGAGATGGAGAGACAGGAAGAAAAAGCAGTGTGAATTCAAACAGCATTGCTCTCCATAATCGATAGAACAATGTTTGGTTGTTCTGTGGTTTGTTGTCTTGTTTTGTTCAAGATAAAATAACCTGTATGACACTTTGGAAAAGCCTTCTTCTGAATAGAAGTAATAAAAACCTCTAACTCACTTCTTGTAATTGTGGAAGCTTTATACAGATTCCTTGAATATAAACAAATACCTAGAATACTCCCCAGACTCAAAATAGTTAATGGATGATTTATATGAAATCCTGTACCAAGCCAGTAGCTTGATGGTTAGTTTTTAGTTAAGTTGATGATTGAGTTTTTAGTTAAGTATGGGATTATTCTTTTTAGCATTGTAAAAAATATTTAATCAAAGATGATCTGGGAAAAGGAGACAAGCAGACCACATTCTGTGTAAGATATTTTCTTTGACTTTTTTGTTTGTTTGTTTGTTTGTTTGTTTGAGATAGGGTCTTACTGTGTGACCTTGACTCACCTCCAACCTCCTCCTGCCTCAACTCCCCATCTCTGAAAACACCTCACTCCTTTACCCAAGCTTCTTCTGTAACTTTAGAGTAGCATGCATTTGAAATAATAAAATGTTGTTTTTGTGAATAAAGCTGAGATATTTTGGAGACAGTTCAGATTTTCAAGACACACTAGCCAGTTTTCTCTTCCTGGGAATGTAAAAGTACTGACCAAAGCTTCCTGGGAAAAGGTTCCTTATGTCAGTTCCTGGTGCAGAGAGGACAGTGTTTTCCTACTCTTTTTACCTCTTCACATATGCCCTGTCCCAATTTCTCACAGCAGTTATGATACATCAATGATCAGTTTGAGCCATGGGGAATGACTGACACTTGCTATTTGGTGAAATACTAACTTCAGATTTAGAAGTAATATTTAACCATACTTTTAAACTTTAATATATCCATTCTCAGTTTATTAAATAGGACATTTGTCATTTGGTGAAATAATGACTTCAGCTTCAGAAGTAATATTTCACTGTATTTTTACAGCCCTTCCCAGAATTTAAATAACCAATTGATAGATCTTTTCCTATATACAGGTATTCCATATATCATCAAGTTCGTGGTATGTTAAAAGCAGGAGAAATATGTAGGAAAAGATCTATCAATTGGTTATTTAATTATTTTCTGGATTTTTACATACAGGTACAAGTTCTGTCATCATTGGGTTTGTCAATTGGTGTTCTTTAACAATTTTTTACTTTTTATTGGGCAAAGTTAGTATTAAAATGCAAAAGCCCTTTTAAGAAGTCTTACATTGCATGCTACGTGTTATTTATGGGTGAGAAGTAACAATATTTATGTAAAAGCACTTTAGACTTTCCGTGCAGGCGTCCCCAAACACTCAGGCTTCAGACTAGACCAGTACTGGTCAGTGGCCTTGGCAGGACCAGGCCTCAGGGCAGAAGAGCCATGAGTGAAGCTCCGCCTCCTGTGGGCCTGCTCATTTTCTGTTCTTTTGCAGCTCCAATGCCCTTCAACTAACCTGGTCCCTGGTGTCAGAAAGATTGGGGATCACTGTTTTTATAGGTATGAGGTAGCAAATAAAGCAAATACTTGGAATTTCTGTTGCAGGTTCCTAGATCAGTTAGTTTCCTTTGAGGTCATTTTAATAAAATATTTATTTTGATTTATGATGTAAACTTCATGAATTTCAAGTAATTTAAGTATGTTTGTTTTTGTCTCTTGTTTCTAAGACACACCTTGTGGCAAAAGCAAAGTAGTCCTTCCAAAAAGTTAATGTCCAAATTAGCAAATAAATTTCCATTAACTTCTGGTCTCCTTTCACCTTTCATAGGCCTCTGTTGCTTGCTAAGTTTTCTTTTTCTCTTCACGGGCAGTTAGACAAAGTAATATTTTTGAAAGGGAATTCTGTGCATATCATGCAGGTGAATATTTCCTTCTTTGTATTCATGTTAGTATCATCTCAAATAATGCATCTCTTTTTGAGTGTCTTAAAGACAAAATGAATGAGAAACCATCACAGTCATCAAGTCAAGTGGTTCTGTGCCCCTTGACATAGCAAAACAAAAAAACAAAAACAAAAGCAGCAGCCATCTTCAGTGAACTTGAAAGTAAGCCATGTTTCTCAGTGGAAATTATTTGGGTATTCTTGGGTATTCAATTTGTCAGACATACTGCTTTTGAAATACTTTGGCTGTATGCCATAGGATGTTTTATGGTTCCAGTTACTTAGCTGTTTAAGAGAAATAAATAACTTTTTCTCTTTTGAGTCTAAAGAAGAAAATTAAAAGCAAGCTGATTTTCATTTAACAGAAGATGCTATCTTTATTTGCCATTTTAAGATGTGTGTCTATAATTTGTATTTGGTAAGAGACCTTTTGTGAATCTAATAAAAGCTATAAGCTTTCTCTGCCAGAAAAATGCCCACACCCCACAGTTTAATAGCATGCATAGGGCCAACACTTTTTCATGAACTCTGGTTAGGAAACTAAATCTTTCAAAATTTGTTCATGTTATTGGTGATAAAAATCTTACTCTTTTAGGCTGGGCACAGTTGGTGCCCTTTTGTAGTCCTACCTGCTTAGGAGATGGAAGCAGGAGATCTTTTGAGCCCAGGAGTTCAGAGCCAGCCTCAGCAGAATAGCATGACCCATCTCAAAATAATTTCTTAAAACTTAATTTATATACACTACACATGTGATGATTTTTTCCAGTGTAAGTGTTTGTAGCATCCAGCTGCTAATTTGCTTTTTGCAGCACTGGAGCCTGGACTCACGGTGTTGCCTGCCCTATGAGCTACGTCCCAACCCTTTCTATTTTCCTTACTTTGAGTTCAGATCTCTCTATGCTGCCCTGGATGGCCTCACATTTGCTTTAGCCTCCTGGGTCTTAAACTTCTTGAATGTTTCTCCATGATCTTACTTAGGAAAGTAATTACATTTTATTAGAATATAATGCTGCATTATCTACTATACCCTAATGTACAGCAAGTCATACCTTTGAATAGAAGTCACAGAGGAAAAATAAATTCTCTAAGGTTATATAATCAATACCTATTAATACCTATTAATCAATACCTATTAATTGGTTTCAGAAAAAAAATAATTTTAGAAAGAACCATGAGATACTTTGGATTTTCAGTAATGAAGTTTCCATTTGTTCTTTCTCTCTGTTTTTCTTAACCTGTGTTGTAGTAAAGAAATAACTGTGACAGAGTTTCGTGCTGCTTTAATAGAATTTGCAGGGTGACTACTTGTATGGCCCCCTGGGAAAAGTTGATAACATTTAGTGTAATAAAGTTTTTCTTAGCTACTCTCCCAGTAGTTTACCTACTAATTTCCTAAGTAGATAAACAGTTTAACAACACCAGATTTGTTCGTCACCTTGAACCAGAATTTTTTCCCTGAAAGATTTGAAAGGGTGCATTGAAATACTGGGCCCAAGTCTCCTTCACAGTACTGAAAAGGATCGAGAGAATAGTGCAGCCATCTGCCGCGCTATCGTGAAAGGACCTGGTGTTCCAGCTCAGGCTTTGTTACAGCCAAGGAAGGAAAGCCATTCACTCGTGCGCGCTGTGCATTCCAGCATTTCCAGATTGCCTTCTTGGAAGTTCAAGATTTTTTTTGTTGTTGTTGTTAATTTATACTGTTAGAACTATGTGTGTTATATATATTGGTTCATGTCATCTCACACTCACAAGTGCAAGGCAAAAGGAGGTCCAGAATGCCTGCCGGGCCTGCCAAGGTCACCTTGGCTTCTTTAAAATTGTGCATCTCAGCAGTGTCTGGCTTAGGCGAAGGACGTGATAGAAAACCTCTTTGGTCGTCAGATCTTGATCAGGAGCCGCCGGAGCCTTCTCTTTCCTCCTTTGACATCTGGTATTTACAGCTCCCGCAGGCTCCATTTCCTTGGAGGTACTTAGAGCTGCAGCTTGCTCAGATAGTTTCAAAGATAGATTCAGCCTTTCCCGTAATGCTGTTATCTTCTAAAAGAAGCGTGTTTTTAAATACATCTTCGTGTATTTGATACCTTTAAAAACTGATTTTGAAACTGATTGGCATCATGTTTTTCCTGTAAATTCTTTAAATTCTCTTCTTGTTGCATTTCTACTTTAGAAAGCTTCCTAACAATTACTACCATTACATCCACTTGCCTTGACTCTGTCTGGTAATTAGTGTTTTACCAGTCTACATCCAGTTTCTGTAGCTCAGTATACAAAGAAAATATACAAGCCGGGCATGATGGCATGTGTCTGTATACCTAATACACTGGTAGGCTGAGGCAGGAGATGAGAGGTCTGAACTCATCCTGGGGTGTGGAAGCCAGCGACATAAGTGAGGCCCTGTGTCAAAATAAAGATACAAAAAGGTCTGGAGATGTTGCTCAGAGGGAGTGTTGGGAAAGAGAGGAAAGAAAAGGGAAGGGAAGGGAAGGAAAGAAAGAGAAGAGAAGGGAAGAAGGAGAAAGGAAAGGAGAAGGGAGGGAAAGAAAGATATGCAGTGTAATTCTTTGGAGAGATGAACTGTCTGCATCCATGGTCTGTTGGGTACATTGGTACCTCATGGCCAGTGTCCATTCTGGTTATGTGCTACCTCTTATTAAATATTTTGACATCACTTTACTATAAATGTATTTCTTTTAGATAAAATACGAACTTTGAACTTTTTTTCAAATGTATAGTCATGTGTTTGAGTATCAAACCAGAATTCATTTCCTCCCTGTCATTTCTTATGCCTTTGACATTAGTTTTATCTCATGGTTATTTTGCTTAAACTTCTTGGTTAAATCTCCTGAATAATAAAATTCTAAATTAAAAAATAAAAGACACTGAAACAAGTTGAGAATATTTGTTTTCATGTGATGAAAAGTGCCTTTGACAGATCTGAGGTGTAAAAGAAATCTTACGACGGGAGGGAGCACAGCGATAGAGACTTTGCCTGGGTACATGAGGCTGTGGGTTCAGTCCCCAGGTCCACAGGAAGAAACAAAACCCCTGAAGGTGATTTACGTTATGATTCAGGAGTTGGTCCCTGTACAGAGGTTTGTGCTTAGAAACCAGGTATCCTGGTTGCCTATTCAGGACCTATGAAGTATAGTTTTGTATCCAAAATTATTCTTCCTAAACCTATTTAAGAACGTTATGCCATCATAGATGGTTTTTATTTTTTTGTGACAGCCTCTTTCTCTGTAGTTGAGGCTGATCCTGAATTCACTGTGCAGCCCAGGCTGGACTCGAACTCATGGTAGTCCCCCTGCCCCAGTGCTAGGATTACAGAGGTGTGTTGCCAGGTCCAACCGTTTTGTGGTGTTGGGGCATTGAACCTGGAGCCTCACACTTCCTAGGCAAGCACTCTAACTGCTGTAATCACTGAGCTGTGACCTCCCAATCCGAGATGGAATTTCATTTATTTTGTTTTTCTGCTGTTCTTATTTTAGATGGAATTTTAAAGAAAAACTTGCAGGTTTTATTGTGACTTCCTTCAAGTAAAGCATTTCCACCATTGGGCTGGTGATAGATAGGACCACCCTTTTGTGTGTACAGACTGACTTACAGGGCTCTCGTCTCTCCCTTAGCACACCTAGAATTTGATTTAATATCACTCCCCTCCTGTTCCCCTTCTCTGTGACATGCTGACCTCTCAGCAGAGTGCAGTTACTCTTAACAGGAACTGGCCCGTTTTTCTTTGAAGTAACAATTCCAGACTATCAACCAGAGTTTTCTTTCGTGTCTTGAGCGATTACTGTTTATTCTTGATTCCAAGTTACTATGAAACCCAATATGGCTGAATTTTTAACACATTAAGTTTTACATACTATAGTTTGCAGTGAGAAAGATAATGAATAATGGAATTCCTTTTCGCTTAGTCAAATCTTGAAACAGTGAGGCTTTATCCTTACTTTCCAGCCTTCATTCTTGGCTGCTTCTGCCCCATCCCTAGCTCAGCTTCTGTCCCTGACGTCCTTCCAGCTTCGGAAGTGCCAGGGCTGCTGTCACAGGGAATATTGCACCCATCTGCACCTTAAAAAGTTAACTCTTCTTGTTGTGTGCCACTCACCTGAAGCCCTACCTTTTTCCTGCTTGCTCCTGACTCCAGGTTCTTCCCCACCCCTCAGTCTCTAGCTAAACCTTTTGTTATATCTCATCTTTCCCTTTCACAGTCTGTCAAACTTGTTTAGAGTTTGTGAAATGTTTATATCTGCCTTCCAAGTTTATCCTCATGACAGTTTAAGTAGCAGGAAAAATAATTCTTACAGCTATTTTCAAATGATAAGTTAGTTTTAATATCGACCTGCTAAAGGACAATCCTTCAATATTTGTTGTTTTTAAAGGTAGGAATTTACAGTCTGGGAGAAACATATGCATGGATTTGCGAGTGAGCGAGGTGCCAGAAGACAGGCCAGCTTGAGTCTTTAAATTTAACCATGTAGATCCCTGAGCTGCCACTGGGACTGGGAAGCAAAGCAAGAAATCAATTGGAAGTACACTCCAGGCTCTGAGGAGCACTTTGACTCGTGTACTCTTATTGTTGACCCAAGTGAGAGTAGTTTGGTGATTGGATCTGTTAGTGACCTTTTCAGTCCCATGTGTTCAGAGTGATCCTCAATGGATGTCTTCTTGATCTTTGTGGTTTTGTTGAAACTTCTGTTGCAGATACTTTAAATATGCATTGCATTCAGGTACTTTTAGGAATCTATTTTATTTTCAATAGTGTGGTGAGGAAATTACAGTTATTCCTAGGATGGGTATAAAGTGAAGAAATCATATCCATGAAAAACATTATCAGATTACAGCGTTTTACTCTCAGCTTTTTATGAGATTAAGGGAGTTGGCAACCTCATTCATGGATATAGTAAAAGAGGCTCTGGAAGACTTCAATTTGAAAAAAAAAAATAGAATCTGGGGTTGGGGGAAAGTGAAGCCTGAAACAGAGATGTCTATATGTTGTCAGAAGCAGAGAAGGTTTTGTGGGAGCTAATGTGTAAAGGAGTTTTTGTATTTTCAAAGCCTGTAGAGGTTGGTATGGGCTCATTATCAGAAGAAGCTTGACAGTTTAATTCAGGAGTATCTTAAAGCTGGTTGTGTTCTGCTGTTGCTGGGCCCTTTCTGGGGTAGCTCCTCTGTGGCCCCTCCTAGCAAGTTCCTTCTAAAACAAATCTGGAGATACAGTGGCATGTGTTGTGGTGCATTGAGCAGCCTTTGAGATTTATGTCCAATGGTTTTAGCTTTTGCAAGCTAACATTTTTCAACCCTGAAGTGTTACTTCTTAAGTGCCCTTGGCTTCCCCACTATCAAATGTTGCATGCTGATAAACAGTAGATGTCTGTGCCCTCATGTCATTACACAGACTGTGTCTTGATTATTCCTAGGAACTAAGAGAAATACATAACAAGCAGCAGCTGCAGAAGCAAAAGTCCATAGAAGTCGAACGACTAAAGCAGAAAGAACAAGAGCGAAAGGTCGTAGAACTAGAAAAGCAAAAAGAAGAAGCCCAAAGGTGAGTCTTTTCAGTGGATTGTTGACCCATGTGGAAGAAACTTGAATATTTACTCTTTGCCTGTCATCTACAAGTGATTACTGTACCAGAAAAAGCCTTCTGTCTTTAATGTGTATGGACAGGAGGGAAAACACAAACCCTTGTACGTATAAATCTTTGCATATGTAAGTACCTCCTGAAGTTTCTGGGCAGTTCCCAGAACTTTCCTATGTAGATAAAAGGACTTATACAAGGAAATTGGGACACTTGTTTGGCTCATTTACATGCTAATGACCAAAATAGGTTTCCAGTTCACAGCCTTCTAATAACAGTGGTGGTCAAAGTGCCTGATTTGAAATCAAAGCCCCCAAGCCTGTTAACCACTCAGGGCTTCTCCAGTAGGACCAAGGCCATGTCTGTCTATCTCTTTTCTTTTCTGCAACTGCAAATTAAACTTGAGTACAAAAGGAGATTTGCCACTGCTGCTAAGGGTACAACACATTTTTGTCTGGCTTTGTTTGTAGATTTGTGTTGGTGGATTTTTATTTTTCCTTGTAATATTCTGTAGTAAATTGTGGAAATGTTGTTAACTTTCTATGTGTCTGATTTTGTTATTAGATATTTGCTTTTGAAACTTCAGTCATTTTTAGCCCTCCAGAAACAGAAATGACCAGACAGTCTAGCGATAATGCTGTAAACTCTAAAACTTGCCTGTTGAGGTTAGCCTGAAGACAGGGAGACGCAGACACTCTAGGCCAGACTTTGACTTGCAGGACTGAGTAGCTCAGGGCCTTTGCACTGAGCTATAATATCCTTAGCCCACCAAGTTCTTGAGGCTGGGTTGGAACAATTTATGTTATGCTGCTATGGCAGTTTGCTGATTCCGGGAGATGACCTTTGTGTACACCCACATCTCAGGAGAGTAGGTCAAGGGGTAGACCATGGAATGAGGCTGATTGGGACTGGCCCCCAAGCATGAGTGTCTGCGTGGACAAGTCATTTAATATTTATGCCTCAGCTTCCTCATTTGTTTGTACAGTGGGAAAAATAATAAGTCCTGCATATCTGGCGTCAGTGTTGAAAGAGTCAACATAGGGAGAGCTAGTTGGCTTCATTATATCACTTGTTATTGCATATTAGTTTTGCTTACAGTGTTTTTTTTTTTTTTATTAAGGATTATTTAATGGGAGAAAAATAGTCCTTTCCCTATTCATTTCAAATTGAGCCTAGATCTGGCCATAATTATGTTTATGTCAACTACTTTGTAGTAAATAAGTGAGAATATTGGAGTCAATAAATAATCTCTTGCTTTCACCTTCAGGTTTGAGACCTACATTTGGCCATGTGAATGTGGTATCCCCTTAGCTAGAAAGGAACTTGTAATGATCTGATTGACCATGGGCTTACATTCACATCATTTTATTTGTAGCTTTTTGAGTATACTTTATCGTCATAAAAGATGTGCTCTATGTTTTGTGGACTTTCTTTTAACTTAATACCTGTCTCAACATGGAGAAATGTGTTCGTCAGACAGCTTTTTGTCACTGTGACCAAATTACCCGAGAACAACTTAAAGGAGAAAAAGTTTGTTTGGACTCCGTTTCAGAGATTCTAGTCCATGATCAGTTGGCTCCGAAGCAGAAACATCTGGCACATGGGCATGGTCAACAAAAACTGCTGGTCAGTGTTCCACAGGAAGCAGAGAGGGAGGGAAGAGACAGGGAAGCCACACCCTGCAAAGGCATGCTGTGAAGACCTGCTTTCTCCAGTACTCTGCCTGCTACGAGCCCATCATCAATGCATTCATCAGTGGTCTGGTCTATTGATGAAGGAGTGCCCCTGTGATCCAGTTGTCTTTTGAAAACCCCACCTCAGAACACGTGAGACTTCCGAGAGACATTTTAGATCCCACACTGTAGCAAGAAGTATGTTCTTCTTATTCTTGTAACCACTTTTGAAATGCATCACATACTTCCTTTCTCTGTTTTGTGAAGTCGTGTGATTTCAACTCAGAACTGAGGCTCCAAAAGCCTTGCTTTATCGGTGACGTTCCTGTGTCTGAAGAACAATATTCACTGCTCGTTTAGTAGCCCATTGACCAAGTAGAGGATCTTATTGAAAAGAGACAGTTGCTGTGCTAAGTTGGAATTGCTCCCTCATTGTAATCAAGCATTTTTGTTGTGCAGACGAGCTCAGGAAAGAGAAAGGCCATGGCTGGAGCCCACGCAGCAGCAAGATGACCATCGGCGGCCGCGAAAGCTCCATGAGGAGGATAAGCTAAAAAGGGAAGAGAGCGTCAGAAAGAAGGATGGTGAGGAGAGGGGCAAACCGGAAGCTCATGAGAAGCTGAGTCGACTTTTCCATCCGCACCAAGACCCGGCAAAGCCCGCTGTCCAAGCTCCCTGGTCTACCGCAGGTATTAGAAGTTAAAGTGCCCCTGTGGTTGGCAGTGTGCCTCGGTGGAGACCACTTGCCAGGTGTTGTGCAAGGCCCTGGTTCCAACCCCAGTGCTGCAATGACAAAACCCAAGTCTAGAAATAAGTTGCCTTTTCTCCTGTTGAGCTTGTCTTTGTGATCTAGCCCTCTCTGGATTCAAACGAGGGTACTGCCCTCTTGTTTGGACGGGGCAGCTGTTCCTCCCCCAGGGTCATTAGAGGCCTGCTTGAGTGTTCCCTCCCCCTGGTGTTCTGCAGGCCTCCACAGAGGCATGGAGTTCCATTAGCAAACCAGACAACCATGTTGCAACCAGTGATCTGAAACTGCCTTGCAAAAAAAAAAAAAAAAAAAAAAAAAAATTATTGCTTCCTAGTTTGTTATTTTCCCCATGAATTTCTGAGCTGTTTTCTGTTGTATATGAACTTGTATTTGGCCTTTTGAAAACTCTATTTCGCCCTTTGAACATAATTTGCTTTTTTTTTTTTAATTTTTGGAGATAGTGTCTTTCTGTGTAGATCAGGTTAGCCTCAAACTCCCAGTCCTGTTGCCCAGTCTTCTTAAATGCTGGGATTACGGGCATTTAACTGCATGCCCATACGTAATTTGCCTCTTCAGAAAAAAGTAAATGGAGGACTGATTTAATTGAGATAGTTTGTATTCCTTAGAGAATATAAGATTCAAGTTAGAGTGTATTTCCAAGATCCTTGTATGGCTGTACAGCATTAACTAGCTTTAAAAATAATACCCAGCGACAATAATGATTGCTTTTTTTCTTATTTGATAAATTCCGTTAATGTATTTATTTGGGTGTCAGTGTGCCTGGTAAGCATGATACCATACTGAAAGAAACACATTTTCTTGCCATGAGTTGTAGGCCAGCCTGGGTGCATAGGGAGTTTAGGACCAGCTTGAACTTCAGAGTGAGACTGTCTTAAAAGAAAAAAATAAGGAAAGAGAGAAGAAAAGGGAAGAAACACACTTGCAAAAGAAGGGACCTGTAGGCCTTGCTGCACCCAGCACTGGCATGGCCTCTGTGGGCCACTCTGATGGGTTGGAGTTGCTGATGTCAGATTCTGTCCTCTTTTGGCAGTCAGTACATGTTACAGAAATCCCTTGAATGGGTGGAAATAGTTCAGATGTCGATTTCATACAGGCAGTAGAGAAGATGCCAAGATTTTGCTTGCTGTCTGGCTTGTTTGGTGTTTTCTGCAATTTTTTCCCTCTCCCCCCCCCCCCCTTTTTTTTGTAAACAGAGAAGGGCCCTCTTACAATTTCTGCACAGGAGAATGTAAAAGTGGTCTATTACCGAGCTCTGTACCCGTTTGAATCCAGAAGTCATGATGAAATCACCATCCAGCCGGGAGATATAGTCATGGTAAGAAAGACTCCAGTGAGAGTTCCTGCTGATGACCAGGATCCGTCTTCTTTTTGCATGGTGTTAGATGATTGGGAACCTGTTGGCTGGTGTGAAATCCAGTAATCCAGCATCTAAGTTTTTGAGTATAACATCAGTCATCTTCCTTCTTCATTAGCACAAGTTGGTATTTAAAAAACTTCTCAACATCATTTTAAAATACAGTTGTTAAAGGCACTGTTCGTATCACACATTTAGGGTTTCGTGCTGAAGATTATGTGTGCTAGGCAAGTGCTCCACCATTGGCCCCTTCTCCGGTTCTTTTGAGGTTTCTATTTTGAGACAGGATTTCCCAGGTTGCAAACTTGCAATCCTCCTGCCTTAGCCTCACAAGTAGCTGGGATTATAAACATGAACCACTGTGCATTGTTGTCGTAGAATATTTTCATACTTATAGTTTCTGATTTTAGATGACTAATGCAAAATAAAATTTTCTTGTCACAATTGATAGCTTTTTTTTTTTTTTTTTTTTTTTTTTTGAGAAAAGGTCAGCTCTGTAGTCCAGGCTGGTCCTGAAGTCACAATGTAACCCAGGCTGGCCTTGAACTCACAGCAGTCACCAAAGCACTGGGATTACAGACCACCATGCTTGGCTAGCTTTTATTTGGCACTGGGGGATCAAACCCAGGGCTTTGTGTATGTCCCCATCCATCCAGTGAAACTTTTATTATCTTTGAATCAAATATCTTTTTTACTCTTTAATTATATGGACTTGGAATAGCATAAAGTAATGAATTAAATATAGTAAATCTACTACTCTGAAAATTTACAGGTAAAGGCATTTAGATTTTTTTTCATAGTTTATGTTCCTTACAATAATAATTAAATGTAATCTTTATGTTTGTACTAAAACTACAGAACCAGTTTAAGAAAGACAATAAAGCAGTATGGTAAATAATTGCTGAAGTATTTTTTAAAAAGAAAAGTTATTTCTTGCCTAGTGGTTCACTTAAGAGAAAGTCTTATAGGTGGTCAAAGATCTTACTCATAGCATTTGGGGGGGTTTTTGGATTAAAAATGGGAGAAAAATCAGAATTTTAAAATAACTGTGCGAGTTAAGAACTGACACATACATGTTTTTCATATCAGGAAATGGAAATGTTACAAGGGATATGTATTTTAATAAGAAAGTGTTTCTGTTCTTGAGAATGTGTTTGGGCCTGCCTCTGCATTCCTAGTCCTATTATCATAATACTGAATCCTTTTCATGGAATTGGCCAGTTAACTCCTGCCTTGATGAAATGAGTAGAGTTTAGATATGCTATAAGAATAAAACATTTCATTAAACATTTATTTTGCCTTGCTTTCAAACTTTTGCTTTCCTGGTGGAGGTTAAAGGGGAATGGGTAAGTGCTGCCTAACTGTTAGGAAGTCTGCCTTTTGCTCACTGTTCTGTCCTTTTAAATCACTTTTAGTTCTGTGTAAGCACGCATATCTTTGAGTGTTGTCTTAGCAGTAAAAATCTGTTTTAAGTTTGTGTTGTAGGTTGTGCTTAAAAGAGAAGTGTAAATCATTTGCATTTGTGTGTGGGGTTCCTGCTTGCTGGGTCCCCTTGAAGGCCAGACTTGAAGGCCCTGTACTTGGTAGGCCTCCATTTCAGTCTACAAAGTCCCAAGTAGGTTACACTTAAAAGATGTGATTCTGAAACTGTTTCCTTTAAAAGAATATTGGAGTAATTTATTGGCTAAAAAAAAAAAAAATTTCCGGAGCTGTAAAAAGTAGAAGTCATTAAAGGTGAAAATTTTTATAATATATAAGTATAAGATTAAAGGTTGCTATTCATGCTGTATAAAGATGGCAAGCATTACCATGAAAGACCTGCAACCTTAGACAAGTCAGCAGAAGAGGGGACATTCACAGATGGAGAAAACTAAGTGGTTAAAAAAATACATGAGAAGATGCCTTAACTTTATGAGTGATCAAGCAAATGCAAATTTAAAAACAAGATAGTGCTGTTCCTCTATCAAGGTGAACACATTTAAAAGTTTGATAATATCGAGCTTTGTGAAGAGTGTGGAAAAGTAGATGACGTATGCATTGGCAGCATGGTTTTATACATTGCTTAAGCAATTTGGCAATATCTGTTCAGATATATAATTCTCCTTTCTTTTGACCTAGAAATTCTATTTTTTTTACCATCTGTGCTTTTTTGAGGCATATGCACAAAAATACATATATATATACATGAATGCTCACAACATCGTTGCTAATAAAAGCAAAAGACGACGGATATTTGTTAGTAAGGAGATAGTTTAAATAAATTGTGATGTCACTCTGTGATATACAAGGTGCTTTAAAAAGAACATAAGATGCACATATGCTGCTAGGTTTGTCATTAAAAAGCAGAAGCAATATGCAAAGTATGATTGCTTTCTGGTTAAAAATAAAACATGTGTGAGAGTATATGCATAATTAACAGTCTTGAAATACATACATCGAACTGTTTATGTTATTTGTCGTTAGGCAGTGAAGAGGGAGCCTTAGTGCTGAATCTTGTATATTTCTTTATTATTTCCATCTTTGTAAATGTAATACACTTGCAGTTTTTAATAAAGCACTGAAAAGAAGTCCACCTTCAAGGACAAGTATGATAGAGAATGCCTGCCTAGAATTAGAAGGATATTTACTTTATCTCAGATATCCCGAATACGTTGTGAAAGTGTGGGCCTACGTTGGTGGCTTGCTGATGGGACGGCGAGACTTCAGTTTGAACCATGTCACGTGACGTTCCGTGTGGGTCTCAGCTGTACTGTCTTTGTATTAGTAGAGGAGCTACTTTTGATTTTGTGAACATGGTCATCATCAGATGCTCAGGTTTCTCAACTTATGTAAAAATAAGAACAACAACTAACTGCATATCAGATTTTGGATGCCTAACAGTGTTCCTGTTTTTAATGAGGGCAATCTTAGAGAAGCTCTTTAAAAATAATTACTAGCCCAATTTTCTCCAAAAATGTTTTTCTTAGTTAACAAGTGATATCTTGTATACAGTCCTGTCCTGATATTGTTGGTAATATAAGGAAATGGAAGATGATACCTGCCATTTATACATTGAAAAGTTCTTTTAAAAAATCAGATGGAACCAGGGGCATAGCTCAGTGACTACTACACTTGCCTGGGAAATGCAAAACCCTAGGTTCAATCCCTCAGCATTACATACTAGCTGAGGCAAGTCTGTAATCCCAGCACTTTGGAGGCTGAGGTGGGAGGATTGACATGAACTCTAGGCTAGCCTGGGTTACATGCTGAGTTCAGAACCAGCCTGAACTACAAAGTTTAACCCTGTCTCAGTTAATAAATGAAGGAAAGAAAGAAGAAGGAAAAAATCAGAAACACATGGAAAAGAAAAACAGTGTATGATGGAGTTCTCAATAAATATTCATTAACTCTACCGCCAGTTTAAACAAGGAATGAAATCTGTGCTCAAGAAGGCTTCTTAGCAGAGGCTTCTTAGCTGACTTAGACTGTGTAAGCCTTGGCTAAGGGTTACATGCTTTTAAAATAGGTGGTCTTTCTTCTGAACTGATAGCTGGTGAATGAAGAAATCAATTCTGATATCACATATTAGAAGAGCCTAAGGAATGAAAAGACCTCTGTTCATTGCCGTTGTGTTGAGAGTTATCCCAAGAACACAGGCTGATCATTTAATTCTGGTCCTAGGACTGGTATAGGGCTGCGTGAATCAGGAAAACAGAACGAAACAAAACAACACCTCTGCAAGGCCCACCCCCCAGAGAATCTAGGAACTTTTAGTCCATGTACAATATTCAGACTTCTCTCTAGATGTTGTTAAGGACCGATTTCAAGAACCGCTGATTTAACTTCAGCTTTTTTGTGTGTAAGGACTAATCCTACATCATTTTTGGAAAATATCCTCTTATAAATGTCCAAAGAGGAAGGAACTGCTCTAACCATTGTCAGCCATCAGCTAGTCAGTTCATTCTGGAAGTTGTTTTCTTAGAGTTACTCTTACAGTGTTTTGAACTTTCTTTTACTTCTGTCCTTTTCTTTGGATGAAGAATGTATTTTTATTTATTTATTTTATTTATTTTTGAGACACAGTCTCACTCTATACCCCAGGCTGGCCCTGAACTCACAACCATACTCCTGTCTCAGCCTCCCAAGTGCTGGGATTATAGATGTGCACCACCACACCCAACTTAGAATATATATGTATTTTAATCTTGATTTTTCCTCTGCCTTCCTCAGATTTCAATAAACTTGGTATCTGAGTTCAGCTTGTTTATTAATAGTCATAATATCACTGCCATTTTGAGGGACCAGTGTATATACAAATGAAATTATAGGTACAGTGCAGATCTTGCTCCTTGCCTGTGTTGTAGTAAAGTTTTATTGGAACATAACCAGGCTCATACCTTCACACGTTGTCTAAAACTGCTTTTGTGCTATAATAGTTGCACCAGAAGAAAAGTTTGCTGACGTCTAGGTTAGAGCTTTAGAAAAGAATTTGCATATCCTCATCTAGAGTTTTGGGGGAATCTTATGTTTACTGACTGGCAAATTGATGAGACGTGCTGCTGTGTGTTCCTCAGCGTGGTGTCAGTCTGTTTGCTGACCTGTTGGTCATTGTGAAGGAAGAAGGGATCGGTTTCCATCCTGTATTAGTAAGCTTTTCATTATTATGACAAACACCTGAGATAAACAACTTACAAAAAAGAAAAAGATTTCTTTGGGTCACAGTTTTAGAGATCTCAGTTGATGATTGGTTGGCTGTGTTACTTTGGAACAGGAAGCACGTTGTGATGTGTGCACATACATGGAGGAACAGAACCACAGAGCAGTGTGTAGAGGAAGGGGCCAGAGTCCCAGAGTGCCCTCTCAAGGTTTCTCCACAGTTATACAAAGACCTCCCACTAGTCCTTGCTTCCTTCCAACAAAACCACCCTGGTGAGCAAATCTTAACCACATGAGTCCTGAGGGACACTGAGAATCCAGGCTGTGCTGCTGGATGTGGTGGTGGTGTTTGCCATAATTTCTATATTTCAGAGGCTGAGGGAGGAAGATCACAAGTTGGAGGCCAGCCTGGGCTATATAGCAAGCTCTTGTCCCCAAACAAAAACTACTACCTAGTTAAAAAAAACAAAACAAACAAACAAACAAAAAACCCAATAGCTGTTAAGCATGTAGTCGTTGAGAAAATGGGCGTAATATTATCTATCAGGCTTTAGCCAGGCAGGCTTGTATGTGAAGTGACTGCCCTGTCCCTTCAACCGCTGCATCAGTGACCAACAGTATGCATGCACTAATGGTTAGTAACATTTGGTATGCCAGCTCTTTAACACAATCCCAGAAATGGAAGTGGTATCCAGAGTTTCATTTTGATGGTGTTCTATGAGAATTACTAAGTCCTTTAGGCTGTTGTACTAGGTTGGATTAAATCAGATTTATTAGTAGTAGTCTTTATTAATAGTAAATTATTGGTAGTAAAATCCCTTAATAGCCATCAGTAGATGAATGTACTGTATGTAAAAGTTCACATTATGCCTGCTGTACAAAGAAGTTTGTGTGCTTAACCTTTTGGTTTGTCAGAGTCTTTGTTTTTTCTAGAATTAAATTTGCATTTTGGCTAAACTCCAGGAAGAAGTACTTCTGGTTTTTATATGTTGACCTCTGTACTTTTTTAAGTGGCTAATTGAATTTTGATGTTAAGAGGGATTTTTTTTTTCTTCCTCTGAATCTTAAAATGTAATCATTAAATGAATTCCTATAAGAATAAATTCAACTAATTGAAACTGGCAGTTATGCTAGTGTGAAGACCCATGAATTTCCTTAGTTAAAAGTGGAACGTATACTGATTTTATTATTGCCGTTAGAGACGGGAGCCCTTTTTCGCAGAGCTGAAGGACTAAAGTGGCGGCTTCCTCCACGCCGAAGTATTCACAGTGGTTCAGCAGGCGTTCTGTCCTGGCAAAGGTCTGCGTGTAATTCCTTACCTAAGGTGGGGCACTTTCTCTGAGCCTCAGGTTTAATTCCTTTGCCCGCCCCACATGCTCTAATAAGACAACACCCTTTGTCTTGTGTCTAAGGGGGATGCCAGTGGATCACTGGACATAACTAGAGAAAGCAGTTGAGGAGGTCCAAGTTGGGGAGCTCGGTGGGAGTTCCTGGCAGGCAGGTAGTAGACAGGGATCAACTTGAGCCCATCAGGTTTCCATGAAAGAAGGTAAACCCAGAGATGCATTGTCCCAGGCAGACTCTCAGGGCAGAGAACTCTCGTGTAGAGAGTCAGAGATTGTTTAGAGTGAAAATGAGAGGACCCAGACTGTAGAACAGGACAGAAGTCCAGACAGGAGAGCCACAGCCCAGAGTCAGAGCTGGACAGCAGGTGAGAGAGCTTCAAAAGAAATCTGTCGTTAAACATACTTAGGCAATATTATAAATTCTTATCAGTCTTCATAGCCACCATAATATGGCAGGCTGTGTTATTATGTCAAGCATGTAGTCAAATATATGAGGCACTAGAGCCTCAAGTCATCCAGTCAGTAAATTGTAGAGCTAGTGAAATGAGGTGGTTTATTGCAGAGCCTCATTCTTGATCATTAGGTTTTACAGTCTCAGGTCTGTTTGGTGCAAACTCCTCGTTCACCTGCATCTTGTGTCACCTTTGGTCCCAGAATGAAGGGGCTGAATTTGGCTCTTGAACCTTCTGAGAAGTGGGGGACACTGGCAGCCTGGAAGCAGCTGCATTTCCCGTGTGTCATGTAACTACCAGTTCATACAGCCAGAAAGGACAGGCAGCTGGCCATTGAGTTTAACATAAAAGAAAATCCAAGTTGGAAAAAAAAATGTTTTTTTTAAATCCTCAGCTAGAGAAACAGTTGGGGCTGCCCAGGAAAAGGAAAGAACAAAACTGAGGGCAGTTGAATGAAAAGTGGCTGATATTTTCACATCCATGTAAGTGTTAGCAAAAATGACAGAACTGTGAAGCAAAGAAAAAAATAGAACCCTTGGAACTATTATGCTTGATCTGAGGGAGTGCCTTTTGCGTAGTTTGGAGAATCCTCAGCTTTAAGAATTGCTTTTATCTGTGACAGTAAATGTTCCCCAAGGTAGGGCAGCCAGCAGGCGTTCCCTGTTGCTAATATTTTGTAAATAAAATGTAGCATGTTATAGTAAGCTTTGTATCCTGCCGTCTTTCCCTGTCCTGTATTCCAACAAAGAAGCAATGCACCTTGTTAGTCACTCTGCCCTGAGTACGAGTAGGTATTTGGTTTGTGGAGCAGTTTTTGCTTGTTTTTTTTTTTTTTTTTTTTTTTTTAAATACTCGAATGGACTAGCCAACTGGTAATTTTGCTGTATTTCCCATAGTTATGGTCGGTTAGACCCTACATATTTATTTCTGTCATTTCCAATCAAATGTTCAGTGTTTTACCTCCATAGGTTATGAAGGAGGTAAAACACTTGTTACACCCCTCTTTGACATAGAGTTATCAAAATAACATTCTATCTGTAAATATTAGTTTTTTTGCTTATAAAGTAGTGGAGGGTACCTTGTAAAGATAAGTAGAATTATTTGGATCAGTTTGATCCTTTTGAATCACAAAAGAAAATGCAAACATTGAATCACTTGATGTACTATAGACTTCAGAGGTTTTTCAGTAGAAGAATTCTACATTCTAATGTGCACATTTGTGGCTGTTAAAAATAAATGTGTACAAATTAAAACTGTAGAGTCTTGATAAAATGAATTATGACAATAAGTGATCACTTCCCTCATTTTCTCATCCTGCATCTAAAATAGCTAAATGCATCAGTCAGTTTTGCTTCCTGTGGAAAGCAGCTAAAGCTGTGTTTTTTACTCTGCTTGTTCCTGTTCTGAACAGAATTAATTATTGGAGATTTTAGAGCACAAAATTCATATTGATTATACTCTCTGCATTTAACTTTAAATAATAAGCCCAAGTCAAATTACTTTTTGTAACTACATGAGTGTAACTACATGACCTCCCAAGGGAGGCAGCCTGTCGGATTACTTCCCAATTCAAGATAGCTCTAAAAATTTAAATCATGTGCCTGAGGATTTCTGGCACTTAAAATGCCATCATTAGAAAAAGTGTGGTGGTGGGGAGTTAGTTTTTAAAAAAAAAAGTATGACCTTGAATTATAGCACTTACTTGTTTTCCCAGAGTTAATGTTTAGAGACCATTTTTTTAGACACTTAAGACTAGGATGAAGAAATGGCTTGGTTACATACCATTCAGGGGCAAAGGCTTTCAACTTTATTATGGTGGGATGTTTGATGGATTCAAGGGTTGATTTAGTTCCACTTAAATTAAATATTATGACTTTTCTGCAGGTGGATGAAAGCCAAACTGGAGAACCGGGATGGCTTGGAGGAGAATTAAAAGGAAAGACTGGATGGTTTCCTGCAAATTATGCTGAGAAGATTCCAGAAAATGAGGTTCCTGCTCCAACCAAACCAGTGGCTGATTTGACATCCACCCCTGCCCCTAAGCTGGCCTTGCGTGAGACCCCCGCTCCCTTGACAGTGACCTCTTCTGAGCCCTCCACATCCCCCAACAACTGGGCTGACTTTAGCTCCACGTATGTATAGACATGCAATGTTTTTTAAAGTATTGATTTTGTAATCTTCTTCCTGTAAATATTTTTAGTTTTGCATTGCCCCTGTTTGTAAGGGAGCTGCCTCATTTTCACATCCCTTTCCTCTGACTAGTTTACTTGCAACATTGGGGATTATGGTCTCTGAGGTAGATTTAGTGATACCATGCCCATGATCCACAGTGAAGCCAGTAATTTAACTGCATCCTTCATTCTTGGGGACGAAATGGAGAAGTACAGCTTCCTGGTAATCTATGTTGATGTCCCATGTCTGTCAGCAAATATTCAGTCACTTCCTGCATACAGGCAAAATAGCCCCCTTTTTTTTTTTTTTTTTTTTTTTTTTTTTTTGCTGGACAGAAACAGAAATTGAATTCAGTCATGTGGTTTTGAATAAGATAGAAAGCTATTTCCTCCAAAGTTTCGATTAATCTTCTGCAGATGTACAGTGGAGTGAAAAGGTATTGTACCCTTCACTGCTGCTCAGAACCTTTGATCATCAGGAAATAACTAAGCAAACAGCGTGCAACCAGAAATTTGCCAAGGTAGATGAATCCATTGGCCAGACTTCCAGTTACAGGGCCTGACCTACATGTGCAGGTGTCTAAAAATATTTTATACTAGTATGCTGGTAAGAGTGTTTGGCCTAAGACATATTTTAAATTTCAAATCTAATCATCTTTCAGAAGAAACATATGGAAAGCAAGGAGTCCAGACATGTTTGTAGAGGAAAATCAGCTGGAACAAAAGGAGGAATGGAGAATTGTGACCTAGGAGAAGAAGTAGGGGGAGGGATATAAGAGAGCAAGTTTTTCATACTTAATTTCATAAAAAGGTGAAGTTATTAACGGAAGTCCTCCCTGTATGATCTCTGCTTTAAAAAAAAAAGTTAAGGTCTTCCATTGACATGACTTTACAGGCTCAAGCTCTCTCTTTGTCAAAATTGAAAAAAGTTTAGACTTTTGAAAGTAAAGCTTCAGTTAAAATAGAAAAGTAATAACAGTTCTTTCCAGGGTTTGTTTTTGCTTTGGATCAAATCAGTGTGACTCTTCCTCCATAAATATGTGGTGTGAAACCTCCTGCTATAATTATAAGCATCTTGTTTTGCAAACCAACAATCAAGATGTACAGCCTAAGAAAGGAATTATTTTCATTTTCAAGTTTGTTTACATGCCTTATAAAGATATAAACAATAAATTGCATTTAGATCTGCATTCTCACAGATATATTTAACTAAGAGTGTAAAATCCCAGTATTAGAATAAACTCGATCCAAGACAGCTTGCTGCTCTAAGGATGCCACTGGAAGTTGCCATGGCATGTAGGCACATGGCCTGGTCCTTATTATGGGTTAGATGGGAGAGAGAAGCTCTAGCTGCCAAGCTGGGGTGTTTCTTTCATATGTGCCTTTGACTCATGTCTTACTCTTAGATATTGTTATTACAAATGATGACAGTCACCACAGGAGGATGTTTTCCCAGAGTGTTTACCTGTTTAGTATTTCGGGTGACCCTCACAAGTAACCTAGTGTGACAAGATATTGTTCCCATGAGAAAACCAAGATTCAGAGAAAGTTTATTAATTTGCTTGAGGATCATTGCTGGGTGTGAAGTTCAGACTCCAACTTGAGCCCAGCATTCTTTTCTCTTTTCCTTCTTCAGCTGTAAATGTACTAGACGTGTGTTCCATAGGCTCAGAGGTGCCGGTGCTTATTTTCTAACATATGTTTTCACTTCTCAGTGGGTAAAAAGCCAGTGCATTAGACATGCTCACCGTATGTGGGGTATGCTTTTCCTTCCAGGTGGCCCACGAGCACAAATGAGAAACCGGAAACAGATAACTGGGATGCATGGGCAGCCCAGCCTTCTCTTACTGTGCCCAGTGCCGGCCAGTTAAGGCAGAGATCGGCCTTTACTCCTGCCACAGCCACCGGCTCCTCGCCATCTCCTGTGCTAGGCCAGGTAAGGACAGTCAGTGGAGGTGTGAAGACTCAGCATGCCTGGCAGCACCACCATCTTCAGCAGGTGCTTGGTGACAACGTCTTTAGCCATAAGTCTTTTGTGCACAGCAAGATTGGCTGCCTGCATCCATTCAGGAGCTTGAGGGTGGGCTGGTAATAGTCAGAGCTCAGAAGGGATAGACTTCTGCCAGGGTTGGTCAGAGAAGCTTCCCTAAAGAAATAATGTTTGAACTACATCTTAGCTAGTGGGTAAGAACAGAGTGAAAATGGAGAAGTGCTAGAAGGAGAAGCTTTAGGGCAGAAAGTCAGAGTGTTTGTAGGAAAAAATGTGTTCATTTAGCTAGACCACTTGGTGTTTATTGGAAATGATAGACTGAGTCTGTGTTGATAGGAGGCTCTGAAAGGCCTTGCTAAGGAAACATAATTTCTGAAAGGATAAAGGGGTCTTTTTTGCTTACTGCAGTAAAGATAGATGAATGGAGTGAAATTTCCCTGAATAGCTAAACCAAACAACAAATCAGGGACAGTTTCTGCTGGAGAAAAGCTGAGGTTTAAGACAGGTGCTGGGCAGATGGGTCCAGAGGAGGGAAGTGCAGAGCTTGAAACAGGACCAGCAGGTGCCTCCAGGTCAGTGGGAAGAGGAGACCATGTGAGGAACTATAGATGAGAGCCACAAGGAAGGAGGGACAGGCCTCAGGCTCCAGCAAGGAAGGAGAGGGCCGGGATTGACAAGGTCCGGCTACGGCAAAGCAGCAAGGCGGAAAGACATGGGCTTGGGGTGGAGGAGGAGCAGGCTTGCGTTGCATGCCTGGCGATGAGAACGGGCAGGCTGGCAAAAACACAGGTGTGGAGGGCATGAGAAAGGTGACTGTAGCTACAGTGCTGGAGTCGCTCACCTAGTATATGCGGTCAGATCTGTGGGAGTGCGGGAGGTTATCACAGAAGAGGGCATTTCAGAAGAAAATAGCAAATGCCCAAGGGTGTGCGGTTTATGTGGTCTGGAAGAGGAAGACCAGCTGTGGATGAGGAGGCGCCCACGTCCCTTTGCATGTGCCGGGGCTCAGGACTTTGCACGTGTCTCATTTCAGTGATGCTGACTCAGTGACGGGAGGGGTGGAGGGTGGTGACGGGGAAATTTGGGGGAAGAGAGCACGTGTTCAGGAAGGGGATAGAATACTTACATTAACATTATTAAAGGACAGCCCAGGCAAGGAAGAGATCAGTAGACCAGTTTGCGCTGCAAGTAGAACATTTCACTGACTTGGGAAAGAATATTGTAAAACCAGACTGCAAGGAAGTGAGCAGTGAGAAAGGGCCTTGGAAAGGCACAAGCTGCTCCTGTCATCAGTGGGGAAGGGGATCAAGAAGTCAGGTGTTAGAAAATCTGATTGGTGCAAGGTGGATGCAGCATTTTAAATGCACAGAAACGAAGACAGAATTCCTTTCCTTCTGGATATGGAACAGTGAAGAGAGATTAGAAAAGTGGAGTCGAAGTTCAGGTCAGGCGTATGGCACCAGTAGAACCCGCAGAATGGAGAAGCTTGGGATGAGGCAAGTCAGGGATTTGGTGAAAGAAAAGAAGAAAAGGAAAAAGAATTTTGCGGGTGAATTTAACATGAATTTTTTTGAGCGGGGTGGGCTGATAACAATACTAGGGATTGAATCCAGGGCTTTTGCATTTAGCTATATTCCTATTTGCTTTTTGTTTGTTTGTTTGTTTGTTTTTAATCTTTCATTTTGAGGCATGGTCTCACTAAGCCTTCCATGCTGAGCTCGAACTTGTGATCCTCCTGCCTCAGCTTCCCAGCATGCTAGATTATAGGCATGTGCCATTCTACCTGGTTTTAACCTGAAACGTAGTCATCATCCACTGCCTCAGCTTTCTCTAGCAATTTAACACACAACTTGAGACGAAGGGTAATTATAGTAACATAACCTACTTTATCCTTACTATCGTCGGAATACTGTGCATAGATATTACTGAACTTCCGTAACAACCTTCTGAAGAAGGTACCATCTGTGTTTTGTACATATGGAAGATATGGAAGCTTAAGCTTCTATTAAGCAGTTACCAAAGTGTTTCAGAATGAGTGCGTGGCAGACTTGGGATCCAGTCTCATGGGGCCTGTACTATCTGGCGTGGGGCTGAGCTCACAGTGCCCAGCCACGTGGGAAGAGTTATAGGAAAGGCGCAGAGAAGCTTTCTCGGAGGAGAGATTCTGAAATCCACATGGGGGTGCCCCGTGGAGTGGATCAGCAGGGGTTTGGTGCTGTGGAGAAGTCAGCACAGGTGGCCGAGAGGATTAGACAAGGCAGGGGATTGTGTGCCAGTGGCTATGAGACCAGGGTGGGAGGCCCACTGCAAGGGGGAGGGGAAATGGGACATCAGAATGTGTGATCTTGGGATGTTTGAAATCCACAGAAACCTTCTCAGTTCTGAAGGCTGAAATAGAAGAAAAGTGGGACGCTGTATGTTTAGAAAGACGAGACCCACAAAGGGCAGGATTTAGAAGTTACTGACATGCACACTGAAACTATTTGAGCGGTTTTTAAATCCTTCATTTACCGCAGTCCTCCTGAAATATGTGAATAAACATACCTTCCATCAAATTCATTCTGAACTCTTTGGGTATTAACTTTCATTTTTGTTCATGTACTTGAATGCTTAAAATTGGCATTGTTTAATTTGGCAGCAAATGTTTGAAGATATCATAATGGTTTCATACTGCAGTATTAAAGGAAATAATAAATGCCTCACGTGCCTTTCCAGCCTCACCTCCTCCTGCACCCTTCCATGAGCCTAGGCTACACACAGCTGTGCACCGTGCTCCCCTGCCCGGACCCTTTGCAGCGCATGCTCCGTCCCTCCTTGAGGCCTTTGCCTGTGCTGTGCCTTCAGCCTGGAGCACCCTTCCTCCACCTCCTCATCTACCAAAACCCTTGCCATCCATCCTTCACAGCCCAGCTCAAGTGCTGCCTCCTCTTTGAAATTATCTCTGATGCCCGTAGACAGAATTCATTCCTCTTTCCTCCCTGTTCCTGCAGTGAGTAGTGGAACTTCTTTATGCCATGGTTCATTCTGCAAGATGGTACACTTAAGTGGTTTCATCTCTTTCTTCCCCATTAGCTGTGAGCTCCTTGTGAGTCATATTGTAATGCCTATTTTTATAATGCTTTACGGTTAATAAAATATTTTATCCTCAGTTACATGGGGGAGCCAAACATGGTGTTCTATTCATTATTGTAATCCCACAGTGTGTTGCATGTAGTTGGACAAGTGGCAGTGACATTGAATCTGTGCTAACACAACCCCTGTTACTCATGAACTTTTTTCTTTTTTCTTTTGCAGTGCTAGAGATCAAACCTAGGTCCATCTGCACGCTAGGCAAGCATTCTGCCACTGAGCTATACCCCAGCCCTAACCCCTTTTTTCTCTGAAAGGAACTAAAGCAAGCACAATCTAATACATGGCCCATAGCCCTGTGTCCACTCAAACTAAAGTATCAATTAATTATCCTCCTACAGTATGATGTATTTCTTCTGGGATGTTAATTCTTTGCTAGGAATCCAAATCAAACTGGAAATGGTCAGGTTTCCCGGACAACTTGAGAATTAAAATTGAACCAAAATGTAAATGGTGTATAACCAGCTGCCAGGGAAGTGTGCTTGTTTAAGTAGAGAGTTCTAGATGGTCACCCACAGTGGCTCTATGAATTGGCTGGTATTTTTTGCCTCCACTTTTGGAAAGGCACAGTTACTGAAAAGCAGCATGGCTTGTAGCGTGTGAGTTGTGCGGGGTCAGGGTCCTGGTGGCTCAGGTGTGCTCCCTTGTGCAGACTGCATAGAAAGCCCCATTATTCATGTTGACCTTAACTGATAACAAACAATGTAATGAGAGGTCTTTGTTATTCCACACAAGGGTGAAAAGGTGGAGGGGCTACAAGCACAAGCCCTATATCCTTGGAGAGCCAAAAAAGACAACCATTTAAATTTTAACAAAAATGATGTCATCACCGTCCTGGAACAGCAAGACATGTGGTGGTTTGGAGAAGTTCAAGGTCAGAAGGGTTGGTTCCCCAAGTCTTACGTGAAACTCATTTCAGGTCCCATAAGGAAATCTACAAGGTATTTTTTGTGTTTGTATGCTACTATCTGGTGAAACAGTATTTATTGGGCATTAAGTTATTGTTTGTACTGTATAAGATTTGCAGATGAGAGTTTATCTTCTGCTTCTTTTAACTTCAGAAATTAAAGTATAGGAAGTACAAAAAAGGGGGGCTCCTTATAGATAAGTGATGATTTTTCTTTCCCCATGGAAATCTGTGCGTACTCTTTCTTATTGACTTATGCAAGAAAGAATTCTCCCCTGAGACTTGGAACACTTGTGGTTGTTTAGAGATTATGATTCTCTACGCTTAGTAGGTAGTATTGTACCGGCCATCTGTGAATACTTAGAAATTGAAAGTATTTGGAAAATAATCAGAAGAATGGATTATTTTTTATTTAGGGTCTGTTTATAGCATGGAACCTACAGTGTTGTATAACTACTACAACTACATAGATGTACTAACTATATAGACAGATGTCAACACAAATTAAGAGCTTAAAAAAATAAAAAAGCAAAAATATTCTCCAGTAATTTATGAGTAGGTAGCCTGGCTGTCTAGCACAGCACAGTGCGGAGAAAGCCCAGCCTGAGCTCAGAGTACGTGTGGGTTGTTCCTTTATATTTTCTGTGTGCAGCAGTTCACCTTTAAATATTTCATTTTTTAAAAGAGAACAATCAGTGTTATTTGTACCCTTTTCTTTTAAGATAAGAATTAAAATACCCTTTCCTTCCTGTCTTTCAGCATGGATTCTGGCTCTTCAGAAAGCCCCGCAAGTATGAAGAGAGTAGCTTCTCCAGCTGCCAAGCCAGCCGTGGCGGGCGAAGGTGAGGGCCTGAGTTGTGTTATGTTCTTTAGGAGCGGCAAGGGCATTACGCAACATAGCAGTAAACATTTGTGGTGAGAATGGATTTCATTTTTAAATAGATCAGCCACATGAGGTTGATTGATGTATTAAGCTCTACAAGGAAATGAAGGTTAAGCTCTTTACAGACTCAGGTACTTTATGGAAGCTTTGAGAGTACCGTCAGAGATGTTTAATTACATTTAATCATGAGCCCTCTGACTTTTGAAAGAAGTCCAATCAATTTATTTAAGATCAAGTTCTCTGCACATCTCTACAGGTAACTTATGGTTGCAGCTTCCTGTCCCATAGCCTAGCGTTTTATGACTTCTACAGATGAGTATCTTAGCTTAATTCTTTCTATACAGACCAGTAAAGTTCTCACCGTAATAGCATGAGTATTACTGGCACCACCCCAACTGAAACAAACTCATTTTCAGAGTTCTGTGTTAGTAACTGAACCAAGTTATTTGGTCCAAAATTTTAATTTATTTATTACACAGATAATTAATTTTTTCCTGTTGTTTCATGAGATAAGCCTAAATATTATGTGCCAGTCTATAGCTTGAAGTATATTTTAAAGATTAACAAACCTACATAATTGAGGCCCTACTGGTGAAAAACTACATGTGTTTTCTACATTATTATTTTATTTTGAGGGGGTGGTGGGGACAGAGTCTCTCACTCTATAGTCTAGGCTAGTCCTGAACTCCCTATGTATTCCAGGCTGACATTGAACTTGAAATAATCCTTCTACCTCAGCTTCTCAAGTGCTAGGCTTATAGTCGTGCACCACCCCACCTTACTTAGACTTATGTGGTGCTAGGGAATTGAACTCAGGTCTTGCACTTACTAGGCAAGCACTCTAAACACTGTGCTCTTCCACCAGCCCCGTTTTCTACATCCAGTGCAGCCATTGTCATAGTGCTAATTGAGGAGTGCTACCTGAGTTAGTTTCCATACAGAAATACGAGCAGGTTTTGCAATTAACAAGTGTCATACTTCCCAATATTTTAGTAATTTTACATGGATTCCTGGAATCAATTATGTGGATAGAATTCTTCTAGTTTGCTATAATAAAATTGTTGCATTCCTTAGATACTTTGCCTAATGAAAAATGGCATTATTAAGATAATTGTTTTAATGAAGACAGCATGGATAAAGGCTTAATGGTAGTACAGACTCAAGTAAGATGTCTTTTTCAAGAGGAATTTTTAAAGTTTTTTAGTTTATAGTTAGAACTATAAAATCACAAAAAAGTAACGTTTTTTCACATCCAGATTTTATTGTTAGCGTGAAAAGAACATCATTCTCTTTATATTCTCATTTAATGGCACTTTTTAATCCACTAATTAGTGGAACAAGACAAAAAGCACATTTAAACACATGGGCCTTCAGTGTAATATAAAGCAAATTTTGCTCTGCCTTTCTAAAAAGCCCATAAACCTTCACTGCATTACATCTCATCGGGTTTCACCACAAGGCTGGAGTTTATATTCTGGCTCTAGCACATGGGAGCCACCTGGCTTTCTTGCATGGGCCTTAACGTCCTCATCTGGGACGTGGGTACAATAGCCACCCTCCTGCCAGCAGGAAGTTATTAGAAAGATCATGAGATAAAATGCGTAAAGCTTTGAGAACAGAACTCAGTGCGCGTCTGCTGATTTTATTCCCATTTAGCTTTGTTTCCCGGGTGGCCTGGGAGCCGCTGAGCAGCGAGCCTTCTCATCAGAGACGTAAGCAGAAGCTCAGCACTCGGGCCTCACTGCGACTAAACCATACTTTTTCTGAAGGTTGGGCCACAGAATAGAGATAGTAAAGTCCGGCTTCAGTTGCCCTCTGTTTGAGCTTAGTGGCGCTTCTGCAGCGAGTTCGGTGCTGGAGAGATGGCTGGCCCCGTCTGGGAGAGCTGGGGGAGCGCAGTTCTTAGATAGTAGTGAGCCTCTTGTTAACACTGCATTGAAGGTCATCTAAATCTACGTAACTGGGTTAACTCGATTACCAACCAGTGTAGCTCTTGACATGGCGTGGGACTGCTCTGTGCCCTCTATTATGTCTCAGGGAAGGGCTCATTGTCAAGGAGCCCTCCAACGTGCATCGTGTGTCTCTGGGCTTTACTGCCTCTCGCAGCAGCCTTACCAGTGCTTTTGTACGTGACAGGGGAACCGTACTGATCGTGTTTCTGAAGTTTTCTAAGAAAGTTGCTTCAAAATTTGAACTTGCCAGGTGTGGTGGCTTATCCTCCCAGCAGTCTGGAAGGCTGAGCTAGGAGGATCACAAGTGCCAGCTCAGCCTGGGAAACTTAGCAACTTAGTGAGACTGTCTCAAAAAATTTTTAAAAAGGGCTGGGGATGTAGTTTAATGCAAAGGTTTGGGCCAATCCCAGTACCACAAAGTAAGTTTTTTAAAAATGAAAATTTAGATTCATTTTAATGAATCTTTTGCTCAGCATCCTGTCCAAAGTGGCCTTGGGAAGTGAAGAACAGTAACAAGAAGATAGCACAGGAACAGTCAGAATATTGAGAATCAGAATGATAGCTACCTTAGGACAAAGAGAAATGTCATTTTTAAAGCCACCAAACTTTTATTTCCTTGTATGGGAAATGATTGTTTGTATTATTATCTATGGAGTTATGTGTTATCATTGCTGGAAGAATAAAGGTAGAGTCTTCTGTTTCCCTAAGGATGTTTGGGTGACCTTGTGTCTCTGGTTTCCACATTTTCCACACCAGGCACTCTGGCCTGACACAGCATACAGGTGACCACGGAAGCCAAAGGAGCCCCTGTGAAGCTCTCGGGGCTCCCACATTACATGTGTATTAGGGGTTTTGTTTTTCTGTTTGTGGGTTTTTTTCCCCCCAATCTTTTTTCTTTTTTTTTTTTTTGAGACATGGTCTCTTTCTATATATAGGATATAGGCTATATATATATATATATATATATATATAGAGAGAGAGAGAGAGAGAGAGAGAGAGAGAGAGAGAGAGAGGCTATATATTCAGGCTGGTCCTGAACTCACTGTGGAGCTCAGACTGGTCTTGAGCTCATGGTAATTCTCCTGCCTTGGGCTCCTAGGTGCTGGAATTACAGGGGTATACCACCATGCCTGACGTGTGTGGTATTGGGGAAGTAATCCCAGAGCATTGTGCTTGCTAAGCAAGCTCTCTAACTGCTGAGCTAGTCCTCTAACACTCTGCGTTTATTTTGTCTTTCATTAGTGTCTTCTGCAGAGACTCTTAGAATTGGCCAGTGTAGTAAGAGGATTTTAGGCCAATGAAGGCCTGCATATTAAATTTCTATTAATCATCATTAAACTCTGCATTTAAAGAATACCATGTAAGTCTTAATAATTGGTTTAAAAGCAATGTGGAGTCCTACCTACAATTTTTAAAAATTTCTTCGGGTATGTCTACCCTTCAAATTCAAGACATTAAAACACATTATTTTTATCAATTCGAAATCACATGAGTAAGAAAAAGTGATAGGCTGTGGCTTGTCTTACCTTACTGAGAAAACTTTGGTTACTTTCTAGGGTTGGGTAGACATAGCTTTTGTCATCAGCACACTCTGTTTATGTGCTTGAATTATGAGTTGGTGTGTATTTTTAACTAACTGATACATATTTTTTATCTTGTGTTCTAACAGCTTTCTGCCATTTTTGTATATGGCATAATGCAAAGTATATGTTATTTAACCCACATAAAGGATATTCTCTACGTAAAAATTTTTAAACTTGCGAGTTGGTACTCTCAAAACTGGATGCAGATGTAGGCACAGCCAGAGCCTACGTGTGAATGCCTCTGACCCTGTGCTGAACATGAAGTAAATACTCAGTAACTGTTGGGTAAAAGTATGTGTGAAGCCATTTTCATTTAAAAGGAAGTGATGACCCTAAATCATCGATTATTCATGATAGCCAGTAGACATGTAGTTGTGTTTTAGTCCTGTGGCTGGGTCTTCCCAGATGTTGTCTTCCTGTCTGCATTTGCTGATTTTTTTTTTTTTTTTTTTGTGCACTTTTGGGGAATGTGGAGCCCAGGATATCCTGCAGCTCTGTGTTCTATCTCTGACTAGCCTGTCTCTTAAATGAATCTTACCCTAACTTCCTGATTCATATACTTGCTTTTGCAAAGCTACCTGAGATTTCTTTAAACAATCAAGCTCTCTTTGTATCTCAATATTTCTTCCCACCAGAATTTATTGCCATGTACACTTACGAGAGTTCTGAGCAAGGAGATTTAACCTTTCAGCAAGGGGATGTGATTTTGGTTACCAAGAAAGATGGTGACTGGTGGACAGGAACAGTGGGCGACAAATCCGGAGTCTTCCCTTCTAACTATGTGAGGCTTAAAGATTCAGAGGTAAACCCACATTGACTGTTTCCTCTTCCTTTCGGCGCGGTGGGTCTCTTGGTGGGGAGGCATGATGTTAGGCGGTGCTGTTAGGTTTTGCTAAGTTCTGGAACAGGACAATAACTATAGTGTGACCTGCAGCCATCTGACCTTGTATTTATTTAGTGCTGTGAGGTAACATTGGCTTCCTACAAACAGAATTTCTAGGTCCAAGTGAAGGCTGCATTAATTAAGGAGTGGTCTTCCTCTACTGGATTATAACGTTCAGTATTAATCTCTATTCCTGCATTTAACCAACTTAATGATTTGGAAGAAGCCTTCTTGATGCTTCTTTGTGGTTAATGACTTTAGACATCACCTTTTTTTAATTTGGGCAGCAGTATTTTGCCCATGTAAACAAAGTATTCTGGTGATACTGGTATGAAGGTTTCTTATATTTGTGGGTTTTTTGTATACACAGTAGAAAAACACAGGATATAAGAGGCTGGTAGGCTCTGGGAATACTGTTATCCTTATAAATTGGAAGCGGTTCCCACTGGAACCATAACATTTTGATTGCATGCCATGCGGTGTTGAGGGAGTACATACAAGTTGAATGAAGTAGAGTGGGAGGGCCCACTCTAAGATGGGAGCCTGTCTTACATGGCCAGATTCAACTATTAGAGAGTTTCAGGGTGTAAATACAATGACTTAACAGATCTAGATAGACAATAGCAGTTGGCTCTTTTGGGGTTTTTTTGTTTTTGTTTTCTTGCTTTAAAACACAGTACGGTTACTTTCTTTTTCTCCTCATACCTTGGAGGCATTGAGAGAAAAGTCCAGCAGACAAACTATCAAGTTTGTATTCTCAGATGTAAACTAGTGGATAATGCTCTCTCACTGTTGTTTAAATGCCAGGAGGAGGTGAATGTTGGGCTCGTCTCTGGGGCCCCAGATGCCTGGCAGCTTGGAGGGTGAGGCTGGGCCTGGGGACTTGCTACAGTGGTTTTTGCCAATGATCTTTTCACCTTCCCTAAGATTTCCCAGAATAGTTTCATATACTTTTTTTTTTAAGGAATGTCGTTATTGTTTTGTTTTGCTTTGTTTTGTTTTCCTTGCTGTGGTCTTGAGATCAGCTTGCTGCAGTTCTCCTGGATGGATTTATGTAAGTCTGCCCACGCTTGGAGAATTTGGCAGAAGCCCGGAAGAAAATAATTTTCCTTGTAAGACAGCTGGCTTATTGAACGCTGTAGACCTGGAGAGAGAGAACCACGCTCCTCTCCAGTCCAGCGAGTGGGCTCCAGGAAGAACCGCACACATGCTATTTCAGGAGGCTGGAGGGAAAATGCAGCAACTAAAAATTCCTACTGTCGTGCATGAAAACTCTTAAAGTGATACTATTCTTTGAATCAGCTAAAGTACAAAAGCCATTTAGTTTTCATTTAACTGTATATTGGCTTTATGTACTAAATGTATTTATGCTTTGTCTAGGTTCTGTTTATGTAAGGAGTTAGTGCACGCTTGAGTGACATAATAAAAACAACCTAAGTTAGTACCAAAAAATATAAAAGCCATTGTATTATATTTTAACAAATTAGAGTTCTGGTCTTTAAAATCATCTGAAGTCAGTAATTAAAAAAAAAAACAACTAAATGATGACTTTTTAAAAGGTAAAATGAATTACTACTTTCTGAACTATTGTCATAAATTATTAGCTACAGAAGAACTAGCAAGAGCAAAGAATTTTAGAAAATACTGAGCTACCTTGCTCAGTAGTGAGTCGGATCTACAAAGTCCACTCTCATTCTGCTTAGATACAGAATTCAGTGTGTGAGCAAAGCATCTTACCAAACTTAAAAGCCAGACCATGCTTCAGCCACCTGCGTGGACCAGTGGGCCGCTAGAGGGGCTGTCTCCCTGCCAGCCTTCTCTGGGACACAGATCTTGGGCAGCCTTTCAGCATGTGTGCCAGGACAGAAGCTGGCCTCCTGAGTACATGTAGCTAGCTTAGGATGCTGGCCGTGGTTTCTCGAAGGGAGCAGTGCTAGAGCTACTTACTAAACTCTGTGGTTGGGTGCTGCCAGTTGCTTTCCTCTTTTTATGGAAGTTAGGGAGTGTATTTTAATCCTGTACAGGGGAAGTAACTGTTATTGGAATCTTATGTAATTGGTATTTCTGTAGTATTTGAAGTGTAGCTTATACAGATAGCAGGAGAGGTATTACCATTATATTCATTAATTAAATCATAATCAGTAAAAATCGACTCCCAACCTTTCCTAGTAAATGCTTATTAAATTTTAATAATTAAAATGCAGGGATGATAAGTTAGGTTCCTGGTAGATAAATTGCAAATGTTTATTCTTATAATAGTAAGTCTCATTTAGTTTATTAAGCCTTTTGGTTCATTTTAATTGAAACGCTCAGTTCACTGCAAGATGGGTGTTGAGGGAGACCATTAATTCAGAATGAAACACTTTGTCACAACGGATTGCATTCTGGCCCCTGTCCTGGTTCTCGTGGTCTCTGTTGGCTGACTCAGCTGGTGTGTAAAGTTCCATGAACGTCCATGAGAGGAATTCAACCCCGGAGCGCCTTGGAACACTTAGCAGTTGGAAAGAAATATGGTCTGCTTTTGTGGAGTGTGCTCCCAGCGTGGACAGAGACATTTCAGTGTTTAGACAGTGTGAAATTGGGCAGAAAGGGTATTCAGGACAGTGCCCCAGCCCTTTGGAAAAGGAGAGGTGAATGGAGTGGGATAGAGGAGGATCTCATTATCCCAGTGCCATTTTAGCTCTTAAAAAGGAAACTAGCAAATGTAGCAAAATATAAATATGTTAACGTATTAATCTAGAAGGTAGACTCATGGGTCTCTCTTACAGTCTTTGCATTTTATCTGTGTGAATTAACATAATTAACCATTGGAAAAATCATGAGCTGAGTGTGTGAGGAGTAGACTTCCTAGGGTGGGCTGCCTTTCGGTTTTTCTAGGTCCCAGGTGAGCCTATGCCACCCACACATTCCATACCTCGTGCCCCGGGGTCTGTGGTGGCTATACACATGGCTCTTTTCTCCTATTAAAAAAAATAATAAAAGTCACTTTTTAAAAACACTTATTTCATCCCATATTTTCCTCACGTATACCCTCTTGTCACATGAGGCGTGCTACCGTTTCCCCTGAATGCAGATGAAGATTTAGGGGTCCAGGTGGGTTTGTGTCAATAATCATTGTTTAACTTGCATGATCAAAACTCTTCAACATGCAAATGAGAACTTTTGCTCTGTTTCAAGGGCTCTGGATCTGCTGGGAAAACAGGGAGTTTAGGAAAAAAACCTGGTAAGTTACAAATCCTGATTCTTCTTTTCAGTGTTATGAATGCAATTGACAATTACCCCCAGTCTTTATTTATTAGGGTCAGAAATTTAAAGTAAACACTGAAGACTTGGCCTGAAGTGGCTGAATAGATTGTATTCTTGGAATCTATTAATATATATACGTGGTTATGAAATTTGGCCGTTGCCTCACAGGTGAGGAGTAGGAAGTTTGCCTCACAGAATGCCCTCTTGAGTTGGAAGGAAACAAGTCAGGCAACATGGTGGGAAGTTATCATGCCCGGAGCTGTAAAACTATGCACTCGGCTGCTGCTTGGGCGTGTTCAGCTCTGAAAGCCTTTCCTACTTCCGGACAACACATTTAGCCCAGAACACCAACAGGTGAAAGAAGTAGGAGGAATAACACAAACTGTCAGATTATAGGTCGTGTTAATTTTGAAGCCGTTGGGTGGTTTTCCTCAGGTACATACTGAAGGTACAAAATTATAGTCATGCATTTGAATTCAGAGTTTTAGTTTATTTAAACAAAAATCACATGTTCTATGAATAGTACCACAAAAGAGAGAAGGAGACAGATGAGAAATAGTAGGGTTTCTGTGGCTTGTTTTCCCGGGCTAGGGCATTTGTGCTTTTTTGCTTTCATATCCAGAGGAAATTAGAGGTTGGAGTAGTCACTGCTGTGTTGAGAGGGGTTCATATATGGCTGGCGGTGCTCCTCTCCAGATGGGCTTATGGAGCTGGGAAAGGTGGATGTGGGGTTGTCAGGCAGTAGTCAGACTCCAGGTAGTGGGCCACCTGGTCAAATCTCTGCTTTACCCGTGAGTCTTATACATTCTCAGTATTTGTCCCTCTACAGGGCTCAGGTAGTTCGTACGGGATGCCCACAGGAGGTTAACTTCGTACTGGAGCTAGCAAGCTGCTCAGAGACTTGAGGTAGCGTAGGGTGTTGCAGCAGACCTCTCCCTCGTCTGCCAGTACTCTGAGGAGCAGGAACAGGTGGTGCTAAGTGGACGCTCGTTGGGACTTTCTCCGAACGCACTTGAACTCCAGAGTACGTCCTCTGCATGTCACAGGAGCCCTCATCTGCACATGGGCTCCCAGCTAGAGAGCTCAGTGAGAGCCACACTGTCTGTGAGCTGGGCTCTCATCTTTCTTGCTTCCCTCCGTTCTACCAAGCACCAGGCAGGCCAGGCCTCCCCGAAACTTGGCACCTCCTTCACGGTGGCCAACCTCAGATCGCAGCGCAGGGCATCTGGGGCTCCCCGGAGGCCAGAATCTGTTCCTATGTCAGAACGAAGGGCCTTTCTTTGCCTTCTTTCTTTCCATCTGTCTCCACTTTACTCTTTTTTCCTTCCTTTCTTTCTCCCTTTTCTTCCTTTCAGGAACCATTGTGATCAGAAGTGAGTGTAGAGGAATAGAGTAGTTAATTCTTTCCTGCCTCTGGAAGGTCCAGGAGCAGCGACTGCAGCTGTTCCAGAATCCCTCCAAGCAGGAGTCTGTCTTTCTGAACTCGACCTCATTGCCAGCAGAAATGGGCTTTCCAGAGAATGACTGATCTGTGGTCTTGCTGGAATTTTTCCCATGGGATTTTAGCATTCAAGAAAAGAACAGAACTGTTTACGTTTTCCCCTCTGTGCTGAATTATTGTTTTTGCATAAAATTCTAAATTCTTGGCTCCTTCTGTAACTTGAAATAAAAAGTAGTAAACCCGCAGTGCCATGATTCACATGAGGAATTCAGGGATTGCTCCCAAAAGACAAGCCATAAAGAAAATGGTCATGTTGGTGGGAATGAGTCCAAAGCCACCACATGGAAGTGAGCGGCGCAAGGCTACCGGTGGTGTCTGAGGAAACTAGGTGTTCTCCTGTTCCTCTGTACTGGGCAGAGAGAAAGGCTTCCCTTGGGTTCCTTTATTTCCTGAATGTGGAGGGTAGTGCAGGGTGAGGATGGGTGCGGCTCAGCCCATGGCATCAGTGTTCAGAGTGATAGTGGGAGAGGCTGGGGCAGAAGTGGGAGCGGCAGGCAGGCGAAAGGCTTTGGCAGAGGCTGGCAAGTTCCAAGACGCCGAGGGAGTCCCACAGGACCCTGAGCCTACCAGAAAGATAAGCCGGGCCCTGAGTGCTGCGAAGGCACTATAGTGCCCGGGAGGAGGGTGGCAGATTCACAGCCTCCTTGTTAAGCAGAAACCTAGTTTTTTATGCTGTTAATCTATAATCTGGTCATCCTAGGATTTCCTTCTTTTGACTCTAACAGTTCACTGCAATATTTGATCCTGTTTTTCAGAAATTGCTCAGGTTATTGCGTCCTACACTGCTACCGGTCCCGAGCAACTTACTCTGGCTCCTGGTCAACTGATTTTGATCCGAAAAAAGAATCCAGGTGGATGGTGGGAAGGAGAGCTGCAAGTTAGTGCCTTTTCTATGTATTTAAAATTCTTTGTCCAAGTTCAAATATGCAAAACCTCCAAGGAGCAATGTTTTATTGCAGAGTACAAAGTACCCCTCACTGCCTGAATCCTGCCTTTGAATAGTGACAGATAAAATCGTATCTGAGACTGTTTGGTTTAGACAGCCAGCAGCAGGGTTCTCAGATTCATCTAATACTCCATTCTTCCACTTCCCAATTTCAGACTGTAAGTTTATTCATAGGATAGTTGCCTGTCCACAGCCATCCTTACAAAGGTGGTTTATAGAAGCAGAGAACTTCGTTCGTGGTGGTAGACAGCTTGCCACCACCGAGGTTTCTTTTTAGGCAAAGCCATGTCTCTTCGTCATACAGTTTTTAGTTCCCATGTGTTATGTGTTTACTGTTTTACTCAGTTGCTATTCCGCATACTGTCTTTAAGTCTGATTTCCTGAGACAAATATGCTTTTTAAAAGGTCACTAATAAACATCATCATGGTAAGACTGTCAGAATCATCAGTAAATGCCAACTCTAAGGAAACTTTTAGAAAGGACAAAATATGCATATAGTCTTAAAGTGGCTCCCACAGGTTGCATATTCTCAAGGGAAAATAGTAAGTATGCTGTGGAGAGCAAAGACGCCATCTTAGTCAGGTGATCAAAGTTATCATCACTTGTGGGGACAGAGGGGTATAATGCTCATTCAAATAAAAAAGGTCACAGTATCACTTACAGAAATGCCTTGACTGAGTCTAATCATGAGGAAATATTAGATCAACGCTAAATGAGGAGCGTTCACTTAAGCTAAGGAGGGACTCTGTTCTTTAAAAGTACCAGTGACAAAACCTGTAGAAATGAGATGAAAGAGAAGTAACCACCGATGGTGATCTCCTTTCATAGACCGCAGTCCCCGTGAGAGAGAAACATCCCCTAAGAGACTTTATTGGGATAATTGACAAAATTAGGGTGTGGGTACTACATTAAGTAGAATTATTGTACCAGTGTTAAATTTACTAAAATTGGTAACAGAATAGTCCTACTTTTAGTAAATGTCCAGAGAAGTGTTTGGGGCCAAAGATGTAAACAACTTGTAATCAGATGGTTCAGAAGAAGGAATGACAGGGAAGGGGACAGGGAGGGGAGTGAACGAATGAGGAGGCCGATTACGTTAACAATAACTGAATCCAAGTGAGGAGCATATGAGTGTTCCATGTATTTGTATTATTCTTTCAACTTTTCTGTAAGTTTGAGGTTATTTCTAAATAAAAGGTTACATGTATAGCCATTATGATTGGCCCACCACAGCTGTAGTTTCCACATCCATGGATTCGCCCTGGCACAGGCTGAAATTGAGAAAAAATTTGCACCTGTATTGAAATGAACAGATTTTTTCTTGTGATTGTTTCCTAAACAATCTAGTATAGCAACTGTTTTCTTAGCGTTTATATTGTAGTAGGCATTATAACTAGCCAGAGGCGATTTAAAGTATGAGGGAGGATGTACATAAGGTTGTATAATAACTATGTAATTTTAGCCAGGCATGGAGTAAATCCCAGCACTGTGGAGCCTGAGATAACAGAACCCTAAGTTTGGGACTTGCCTGGGCTACAAAGTGATACCCTGTGTCACTCAACAAGCAAAACCTTTACCATTTTGAAGGGACTCAAGCATCCTTAGATGTTGGTGTCTGCGGGGCTCCAGGAGCGTATCCCCTCGGGTAGCGAGGACGATGCACGGGGCGGATGTACCTGCTAGCTTTAAACAGGCGTCTCTCTCCTACCACCTACTCCTCTCCCAACATGATGACTGTTCTTAGACAAGCAGGCCACGCCTGGCCTCTGGCACACTCCGAAGGACAGTGCCCTCTGTGGCTTACTGATGTGGTATTCCTTAGGGGTCCACTGCAGGACTGAGGGTCCCAGTAGCCGTTGGGCTTTTGTGCACAGGGGTATGAGCAGCATAGGGGCACAGAATCCTGCCCTGGGAGTTGAGACATGGGCAGTTGGGTAAGATGGGGCCTCAGTAAGTATTTGCTTGAGGAGTGAATGAGGACTTTCTGGAATCATTCTCATGAGGATTCCTGTGTAACCTGGGAAGGAACTTTCAGGACCCTCTGCCGTGACTGGTGTTATGAGCTGCTTAGCACATTAGCCAATTTCAACCTGTCTGTGAGTGCCGCTGTGAGATTCAGATAAGCTGAGATGGAGGAGAGAAAAGAAAATTAGTTGTGTGGGCACTGGCCAAGGAGGGCCGACCCCTGAGGGCACTAGAGAAGGGGTCCAGCACAGCTTGAGCAGGAGGCATGACCTCAGAAAGGAAAAAGGACTGGCCAGGGATGGTCTCCAGACACATGCTGTTCTGTTCTCTGTTTTGTCCAAGCCAACCCCAGACAAGAAGGGGAGGATCTCCTCAGTGGTGAGCTGGACATACAGTCCCCTTCTGAGCTAAAGAATGCTCTTGGCTGGAGAGAAAGCACTGCCTGAGTGTAGCTAATAGCGAAGCTTCCCCCAGGGAGCTCGCTGGCGGGCAGCCCTAAAAACCCTGTCCAAAAGTGCTGGCCAGGCACTGCTTACTGGCTAAGGAGTCTGACCTTTGGAGTCCTGGACATCCACTCAGCTTTTTAATGTGCCTGCTCCTGCGTGAGCAGAGTGAGGCCTGCTCAGGCCAATGTGGCTCATTTCCCAAGTAGCCATGCCATCGTCACCCACTGCCTTGTGACCTGTATGTTCATCCCTCTTTTGCTCTGAAGACCTGGTGACCACCCTGCCCATCACTATGAAGGCTTCTCACCCGTGTCTCCTCTTTCCTTTGTAGCTTTACATTTTACTACTCTGCAGTGGCATCTTCACCCTAGCCCCACTAGACAACTTGTTTGAAACAACCAGCACCCTGGGGGCTCTGGTTCACTGCCTTAGCTCATGATGTTCTTCCCACCAGGCCTGTGAGGTTAACTCCTGCCTCTCTTTTAATTCCTTAAGGGCCATCCAAACCCCATACCACCTTGAAGCTTTCTGGGACCATCCTGATCAGAAGTACCCTCTTTTTTGCCCTGAACTTAGGGATGGCTGTGTGCAAACTCCACTCGTTGGTGTTTTACTGCTGATGCTAATAGTATCAATCAGTTTTCCGTGTGTAATTTCTGTTTCCACATGTTAAGTGAACTGAAGATAGAGTTTTTAGCCCTTACATACTTAGTACCTTACTCAGAAGAGTTTTGAAGATTCTTGGAACTCACAATGAAGTGAGTAGCTTCCCATGCCAGGGATAGCTCTTGGCACCTTGGCATTGTAGCCATAGCGACTCTCGGTGAGAGTACACAAAGGAGGAAATGAACAACAAGCTCTGTGTTCTGCCTCCATAAAGGTGCAGATTTGGGTGCACAGAGGAGTCATAGTCGTGCATCTGTTCATTGCATAGATACACGTGAGAACATGTAAGTCAATGACTTTGATCATTAGCAGGCTCACTGTGAAAATAAAAGCTTTCATTCTGGAGCAAGGGCTTGAGGCCTAAGACCCACGGATGTGTTGACTACATTCTGTAGGTAGCCTGAGGTATGAGCAATACCTTCGTGGTTAAGCTGCCAGGTAGGAGGCAGAGTTAAGGTGCTAGAAGTTTCTTTTCTTCTAGTTTTGTTGGTTTGTTTCCTTGTTTTTGGAATAGATACTATATGTGCAATTAAAAAATGTTAAAGTTGTATAATAGCATATAATGTCTTCTTCCCACTCATCTTCGAAGATAGTTGCTTGTATCACAGTCAGGTTTCCAGAGATGCCCTCTGTGTGCGTCCATGCCCGTGTGTGCCTGTAGTGCCGAGTCCTCTCCTGGTAGTGTATGGAAGAATAGGCAGAGCCAGCTCTTGATCCCTAACCAGAGTCTTTTCATGGGATTGTTGCCATAACTGCTGGTCTACTTTAGCCTGAGCTCCTCCATGTCATATATGAACCATTTACACCATCATTCGGCAACAAAACACTCAGTAGATGGGTCTTGTGTTGAACTGGGTAAAGGAGAAAGAAATGACTGTGGAAAATGTAGCTGTAGCCATCCCATAGGCCTTGTGGGTTTTGCAAACAGCATCAAGTTGGGATTCCCTAGGTTCTGTGGATTCTGCATGTATGTTACCATGCATCTCAGGGTGTATTTACACGTAGAGAAGAGCACAGACGTGGGTGTGGATCTTAGCTTACCACTGAGCAGCCTGCGACATTGGGACTGTCACCTGACTTTTCCAACCTCACTTTTCTTCATTGAGAAATTGGGAATAATAACAACATTGTCCTTTAGCATAGGGCCTGGCACATAGAAAGCATTACTATTATTACTGTTCTTAAAACCCATGTGTAATGTTGGCATTAGTCATTACATTGCATTACCTGAAAATAGCAACTAAGTTTTAACTAATTTTCTGTATTAGATACACGGCAGAATATCCTGAATTTGTAACCCAACCCTCAGAAAAAATGTACTGACCAGCAGCCACCACAATTTGAATTGTTAGTGTCGACGTTTTTGTAATGTAGTAATCCATTGATTCTACTGCTAATGCCATTTTTATTTCAGTTCTGTATAAACTTTGCTAAATTCTCTAAGAAACAACTTGTATCATAAACAGTGAACTTTTAAAATTTTCTGTTTTAATTATTTTCTTGTTAGGCACGTGGGAAAAAGCGCCAAATTGGCTGGTTCCCAGCTAACTATGTCAAGCTCTTGAGCCCTGGGACGAGCAAAATCACTCCCACGGAACTACCCAGGTCAGCGGCAGTGCCAGCAGGTAAGAGGTTGCGTCCTCACCTTGGGAAATGATGTGCATGTCACTTCAACTTTTCCACCCAGTGTTCTCATTAAGTGCCCGAGATTGTTTTCCACATGTGCTTTAAACGCTTTTTGTATTTGCTAAGACTGGCCCCAGCTAAAGGATATGAAATATGTTTTTCAAAAGGACCAAATATCTAAGTAGCCTGACTGTGCTGGGTACAACAGGGCCCTTGTTGGAACGCCCCTCCTGAAGGAGGCATGAAGGCCTTGGCCTTAAAAGCCAGATTTTGCTCTTGATTTCCTTCCAGCTATTTAAATTGGGATTTGAACGAGTGAGTGAGGTGGCAGCAAGGGGCTCCTAAAAATAACGGCTGGGGTCTCTGTAGGTCAGGAGATTGACCAACGCTGCAGTCCATGGAGATGTCGGTTGTAATGTGGGGTTCACAGAAAACCAAAATAGCCCCCTGGTGTTATTTCCTATGAACAGAAAGGGCCCGGCAGAGTGAGCAGGATGTTGTGCATGCATTCCTAGAAAACTGGAACAGGACAGAGCCTTGCTGTTGACCCGGTGGGCTATTTTCTGATCTGAAGGACTAAATTAGATGCCTTAGTAATATTTAAGAGAGGTGAAGGTGGGGGAACAGATTTCTTTACTGGGTCTTTTAAGCTACCAACACTTGGGTGGCATTTGTGGAAAGCATGGGATTTTTTTCCATTACCTTGTGGTTGAATGTCTGGTCTATATGTCCTTAGTGAAATCAGATTAAAACTTGGCAGTCTTTGCAAAAAATTAAAAGTTTGACAAACTTTTTGACTGAATCCTGATCCTAGCTGATGCGTTTTGCATGAGCTGAGGCTTGCTGCAGCCAGGGGCTGGATCTGCTCTTGTCCCCTGAAGGTGTAGGTAGAGGTGGCCAGGGCATGAGAAGGCCTTAACTTTCTGTAGGTTTGGGAGAAAAGGAGAATTACTCTTGAATGTTAAAATTCCCTTAATACAAATTTTGGGAAACAAAAGACGCAGCAGGTTTTTGTTTTCTTTTGTCTTTGGTTTTGGTTTTTGCAGTACTAGGATTGAACCCTTGACACTGGACTCCACCTCCAGCCCTTTTTTGTTTTTTAGTTTCATTTTGAGACAGGGTCTCACTCAGTTGCCCAGGTTAGACTTGATCTTACGGTCTTCTCCCTCACAATGCTTGGTTCAGAATAATCTTAAAATACTGATTTCCCCTTCTCACTGAGATTTGAAAGTTTTTAGAGATCAGATGATTTTTTTTTCCACCTTTAAAAAATTAGAAGGGCTCAGGATATGGCTTTATCGAGTGCTTACCTGTCATGTTTAAGACCCTGGGCTAGGTCTCCAGCACTTAAAAAGAAAAGTTTGTCTGATATGAGAAAACCAAACTATAAAAAAGCCAAAAATAGAAATAAGAGAATGATGAAAGAATATAAACTTTGTGGAGAGGGAAAATATATGTGGGGTTGTGGAGAGATGAGGGGGTAGGAAGGGGAAAAGGAAGTAAAAATGATCAGGGTGCCATACGTATACCTCAGTTCCTCCAGCTGAGTGTAGTTATTATGCATCACAAATACATGCTAATAAAAAAATAATTTGGGGAAGGAAAAAGAGGAAGAAAAACAACAGTGCGTCCCTAGCCGTCGATGCTGTGCCGTGGAGACTGGGCAGGTGCCACCCAGGGTCCCACAGTCATCCACCACACTCAGAATGAATGATTTAATTATCATTGTAAAATTTCTGCTGATTAGTAAATACGAAAAGGAAGAAGACATTATAAAAACTAAAGACTCGCTGAAAGTTTTGCCCTTTGGATTTTTAAGCCTCCTCCTTCCTAAAGTGGTCATGCTAGGAGAAGTCCCCGTGGGCACTTCTGCCGCCTTTATCCTCTTCCAAAAGGGCACAAACGCCCCCGAAGGTACTGTGGGCTGCCAGCGCTGCCCATGGGGCGCTGCTCACCTAGCCCTGTCTCCTGCAGTGTGCCAGGTGATCGGGATGTACGATTACACCGCCCAGAACGACGACGAGCTGGCCTTCAACAAGGGCCAGATCATCAACGTCCTCAACAAGGAGGACCCTGACTGGTGGAAGGGAGAGGTCAACGGGCAGATGGGGCTCTTCCCATCCAACTACGTGAAGCTGACCACGGACATGGACCCGAGCCAGCAATGTAAGTGCCCTGGTGGCAGTGTTCCTCTCCTCTCTAGTGTCTTCCAGTAAACATGCGGCATTGCTCTGATTCTGCTGAGCTTTGTTTGCAGAACTTAAAACGAGACCACTGCTGCACTGGCGACAGTCTCTTTGAAGACCTTCTGTGATGCACACTTATCTTGTGGGGTTGTTTTGGTTTTGGTTTGGTTTTGGTTTTTGTTTTGTTTTGTTTTTTTCATTCCTTCTGCAGCATGTTCCCTCCCTCCCCTGCCCTTTTTTTCTTTTTCTTTTTTTTAAATCATTTTGGCACCATGCTGTTTACATGCCTGACTCATGTTCCTAGCTTGAATTTTGCTCATTGTTTTGTTTTGCTTATGTGTTGTTTTCCTCCTTTTTCTAGGAATCATATGTTGTCCATCCCCCCCTCAGGCTTGAAAGTCCTCAAAGAGACCCACTATCCCATATCACTGCCCAGAGGGATGATGGGAGATGCAGCCTTGATCATGTGACTTCCAGCATGATCACCTACTGCCTTCTGAGTAGAAGAACTCACTGCAGAGCAGTTTACCTCATTTTACCTTAGTTGCATGTGAACGCATTGTTTGAGTTATTACTTGCAGAGATAGAAGCAAAAATTACAAAAATACACAGGGTAGTGGGTCCTTTTGTGGCTTTCCTAGTTACTCAAATTGACTTCCCCCACCTTTGCACAGGTGCTTTCGATAGTTCCAAGATTATTTTTAAATATACATTTTAGACTTTTAATAAAAATTGATGAATCAATTACTTCTTTGCTATTTTGGTTTTGCAAAAAGACCCACTATCAAGGAATGCTGCATGTGCTATTAAAAATTGTTCCAAATGTCCATAAATCTGAGACTTGATGTATTTTTCCATTTTGTCCAGTGTTACCAACTCAATGTGTAGTGTGGGGGTTTTTCCCCCTACCATAGAAGTGCAGAGGGATTCAGTAGATCTGTCTGAAGATGTGTAGAATGAGCCCAATTAAACAGGAGGTGTTTGTGCTTGTTTGTGTGTATCACATGTACCCTGCTGAGCCTGTATTACATCCTGTACATAAGAAATTAGTTCTTCCATGGCGAATGCTATTACCTTGTATGATGCTCTAATTATATTGCATTAATTTTATTTTGCACAGTGACCTTGTAGCTACATAAGAAAGCACCTGTGTTTCTGTCTGGTCTCAGATTTATCTAGTTGAGTTGGTGTTTTGTTTTGGGTTCTTAATTTTGCGTGTTTTCATACCATAACTCAGTAGACAACACCACTGAGGTTGTTATCAACAGTATCTACAATCTCTTTTGTTAGCCTCTGTTACATGAAATTTTATTCCAGTTACTTTTCATGGAATGACATACTTTGAACAAGTAATTTTCTTGACAAGAAAGAATGTATAGATGTCTCCCTGCAATTAATTTCAAATGTTTACATTTTTTTAACTAGACTGTGGAATTTCTACAGATTAATATGAAATGGAGCTCACGGTCTGTTTATGTGTTAGCTGTGCTGTAGTCAAAGTCATGTTTGTCTTTTAAACACTAGTTTGAAGCTCTCAATAAAAATTCCCTTTGTTGACAGCACAGAAAGTGGGGTGGGGGAAGCCTCAAGCACAATCTAGCTGTCTACTAATGACTGTAACATGTTGTCCCCTCTGTGTTCACGTCTCTTGGAGACATTGTGCTCCCCCTGTGTAGAGGTCCTTCTCCATTCACACGGTGCAGAGGACGAGGCGGCTCCTCCTCGTCCAGTTGCGCTTCAGTATTTTCATGGTATGAATGTAAAATATATAAATATATAAACCTGCGGCTTTAACAACTGTAATACAGCCTTCTGAATTAGTTACGTGTATAGATAATTAAACCTTCATATAAAAGTTAGATGGAAATGTCTCTGTGTTCTTGATGTTGAAGCCTGGCAGTGGTGAGGACCAACCACCACGCAGCCCTGCTGGCCGCAGGTCAACTGTGGCGTGTGCTCTTTGAAATACAGACGTACCAGGTTCTCACTGGGTCCTCACTGAATGGCCTTCCCTCCCTTTGCTACCTCCCCCGCCAACATGGAAATGGTTTGGATACTGGTTTTGAAGCATAGAACTCTACCACCCCATTGAGTGTTCAGTTATCTGACTGGGCTTTTGGTATATGTGGTTGACACATTGGCAGGTGTGTGATTTGGCTCAGGGTATAAACCATTTGTCCCAAAAAATGTACCATAATAAAGGACTGGTGAACACCCAAGTTGTCCAGGGTCCACTTTTACCTGGGGCACGCTCTGGCCTTGTTGCCAGTGTGCACATTGATGACATATTGGCTACGATGACCACGTTCTTGATTCCATCCTCATGAGCCTCCCTGTTGGGTCTCCCCTCTCCTTCAGTTGAAAAACAGCTTGTCAGTTCAGCAGTTCACATCTGCCTTGTGTTGGGTGTCCTGCTGGGTTCTGAGAAGAGTGTGGTACTCAAGTCAAGATAGGGACTCTGTCTCCATGGAATTCATATTCTAAAGGAATGAACAAGCTGAAAACAAGACTCCCCAAATCCACGAAATGTCTGTGGGTGGGTGTGATAAAGTGATGGGGATGATACCAGAAGTGTGGATGTGAGGCACGTTGGACAGGCCAGCAAGGAAAGGCCTTCTAGGGAAAGCACTGAGAGCCCTTTCAAGAGGAGGTGATGTTGGGGCTGAGACCCGAAGGGTAAAGAGCTGCCACGTGAAGTGGGAAGAGAAGTGACTGTTGTGGACTCTGATGTGAGGGCATGCAAAGGCCCGGGGTGGGTTGGGGAGGAGCTCTTTCTGTCCCCAACATTCCCCCGGTAGAGCATCGGTCAAGTCAGCAGGCGCATCTCTTCCCCAGAGCCCCTTCACCTTCTAAGTCGTTGTCCCTTTCCAGTCTTGAGTTTGGCTGAAGGAATCGGTTGTTAAGGTGGGTGATACGCTGCACTATTCTCTGTGTGGAAGCTCACTGTCTCTGGTTTCCCCTCTGTGGCTCTTTCCTCTGAGCTTTTTTCTGTGGTTAGGAAGCTGACGCAAGTTTGGCTTCACAACTCGTTCAGTTCGTGCTGTTTATAGAGTGTCCTCCGAGCCAGTGCTTGGGATGCAGCGATAGGCTGCTGCCCTGTGTGCTGTGATTAACAGGACCGTCCCACAGCAGAAAGTGATCTGAGCCAGAGGTGGCAGTAGTGTTTGATTATAAGCCCAACACTCTGGGAGGCAGAGACCGGTTTGCAAATTTGAGCCTGGCGTGAGTAACTTAGTGACTTTGTAGTTCAGTGTGAAGACTCTAGGTTCAATCCCTAGTGCCATAAGGGGAAAAAAGTCTGGTCCTAGATGTCCTCAGTACCGGAACTGAGCAAACCTGGCCTTGCCCCGTTGCCCACTGTGGTTCATGGGCATGTAGTCTCTCATGGCCAGCATGGTGTGCCCGTTGGTGGCAACTGAGGTGGCTCTGGCAGCTGCTGTAAAGTCAGTCATTAATAAGCTCATTTTCCATATCTGCATCCCGAAAAGTATCCCAGAACCTTTTATATTTCAGTCTTTATTCCCAGGTTCTCTGCGCTTAGATACTAGTGCACTAATTTTACAGAATTAAATTATTCTAGTAATAGTCTCAGAATTTGGTTGATAAAAATTTGCGTAAAAGGGAGAAGAATCATCTTCTAATTAAATTGGAGAAGGGCTATTAGGTATCCTTTTTGGCCCCAGGGTTTAAAGGTGTCATGTTTTAGTTGGGTTTTGAGCTATTTAAGAAAAATAACTGGTCATTGAATTCTTTAATTTCATCTTGGTCTCTGTGAATGACCTTGGGATGCTCAGGAGTTACACAGACAAGAGTCCAAATGTCTTCACCTTCCTTGTGCACTAGTGAGTCACCCTTCCAGACTGTAGGACAGCCCTGGGGGCTCGGAGCCATGGCGGCTGGGGCCTCTGCACAAAAGAACATCTCGGAGCAACTGATCTATGGCAAGGGTTCTTTTCTTTATAAAGTTACAAAATAGCCACACCCTTGGGTACAGGTCTGTGATCCCAGGACTCTGAGAGGCAGAGGCAGGAGGATCCCAAGTTCTTGCTCAGCCTTGGCGGCTTAGTAACATGGCAAGCCCTCTTGAAATCAAAAATAGAAAATAGGCTGGGGGTATCGATCAGTGTGAAGGCCCTGGGCTGAATCCCCAGAAAGGTGGCTGCCTGGTTTCTGGAAGGGACTCAGGCAGGTCCAGAATCTCATCTCAACTAGGCTAGCTGTCAGAATTGCTTATCAGATGGCTTTACTCTATGAGGAGTAAATGTTGGGAAAACTAGGCTAGGAAAATTAACTAGTTGGCTTAACTATGAAATTGCTAACATCATTCTCTCTTGCCTATAAAGACAACAGTTTCACACAGCTCAACCCAGTACAATAGTAGTGGGTGAGGTAGGTACTCGAAAATGCCTCTGGAGAGAGTGGATGAAACAAATTACTGTGTGGGAGGTGTGGGGTCCACATTTGGACCCATGGCACATCCTCCAGGAAGGAACCAGGATGTCTCCCCTGTTTCCATTTAGGCTGGCTTCCCAGAGAAGCAGCAATACCCCTGGTAACGTCTGCTCCTAGAGTCTCCACTCATGTATCCTAAGGAAGTGGAGGACCAGGGATGTTGGTATCAGCCGAGTCTCCAGAACGGGGTCAGGGAAGCCCCCAACCAGATGGCAGCGGGGGATGGGCACAATCCACCCTACTTCTTGGCAAATTGAAAGCCATTTCTGAGAGAGATGTTATTAGAGACTTTATAAGTTATAAAATTATAAATTCTTTTTAGTTCTGAAACTATAAACTACATTGGATGTCAGGTAGTCCCAAAGATACATAAAACAATTTGAAATGTCTGATATTTGGAGCTGGTAGGAGAGGGAAAATGATAGAAGTGAAACAGTAAGGCGATAGCCTTATGTGAATATTTCACGTTGGCCACTTAGCCTGGGCTCATGTTTTAATAAGGAAAACCCACATGTGAGAAAAGACTTCCAGAATGTGTCCTGAACAGCAATTGGCTAATCCAGTTAGAAGAGTTTCAGATCCTCTTAAGAAGGTTAAGTTTTCATATTGAAAGCATCCCAGGCATCTTAAAATTACACAGTCCAACTCACACGGATTAAGATTTTGTTAGGAAAAAAAAAAACAGCTCTCAGAAGTATGTGTCTGTGACTTTTTTTTTTTTTTTTTTTTTTTTTGCCAAAGGCGTTCTCTTTAATAAATTCTTTGGTTACAAGCAGGTCTTTAGTGGCCCCAGGACCATGAACTACATGAATTAGTTTTGCTGGTGTCTGTTCAGTGCTTTCTTCGCAGACCAGGATGGAATTAATGATCCTGGGTTACAAAACGCAGCGACTTGTTAAGCACACTGTCTCTTACTGATCATGGTGACATCTGTCTCTGGGCTGGGGACAACAGATGAGGGCATTGAGACAGTAACTTACAGGTGTCTTAGATGCCTTCCTCTGTGGCTTGCTGACATGGAATTGAGCCGTGGGGCTAGCGTAGAGCCGGGAAGCAGACAGATGCCAGTTTAGTAGATCTTGCCGGAGGCTGACAGCTGCCATTGCCACAAGTGACGTTAGAGGACTCGTAGAGGAACTGTTTCTTCCTTTGACTTAGACCCTTAGACCTTTTTTTTTTTTTTTTTAAATATGGGCAGTTTTTTCTCTTGGTGTAGTTCTCCCCACCTGGACCCAGAGGAGGGAAAGTACTTATGGTCTGTCGGTGTCCTTTAAGAATAAAGTCACTCCGGAGCTCCCTGACTTCCCCTCCCATGCCCCAAGGTGGAAGAACATCTGGGAGAAGCTGGTCTTCCCCTTCTCGGTCCCTGTCACGCACATTCACACGCACTGAGCCACTGTGCTGCATTCGGGGCGCCATCAGGAAAGGGTGGAAGGAGAAGTCCGCGTGGGATGCACAGATGTTCCTTGGAGGTTCGTTGATGACATTGAGATGTTAGAGAAGCCTGAGGGTCTGGGAAGCCAGTGATGTCCTTAAGGCAGCTCTTCTGACTCCCTACCGGGTCCCCATTCCGGTTCTTCCATTTTAGCTGCGCACCCCTGTGTGCCCTGGAGCCTCACAGAATCAGGGGGTGCACCTGTGGAAGGTGGGGTGTGTCTCTCTTACCTTGTGTTTCTTCACTGCTGGGATCCTGGCAGGAGCTTGGAGCCGTTGGTAATATGTTGGAGCATAAATTCAGCACCCAAGCTCCATGCTGGCTGCTTCCACCTTTAGTCCATGTCTGCAGGTAGTTTTCTGGAAACTGGCTTGCCCCAGATGTCCTATCCCGTGCCAGCTGTAGCTTCTAAGTCTCCATTCCTGGCCACCACTGGAAGCCCATGATGTCTTCCATAGGAACATGGCTTATCTACAAGCTCAGTCTGTTTTACTTCATTGATTTTCCACGTTTGCCTGTAGGAAGGCAGGGACTCAGAGGGAATTTACGTAGCTATAGCCCAGGCCCTTAGTGTGACTAAAGCAATGAAGAATGATGATTCAGAGCATGGGTTCAAATCCCACCTCTCCCACTTACCAGCTGGGTGACCTTGGGTACTATTATTTCACATCCTTGCCCTTCGGTTCTGGTTCCCTTGTTTACATATGCAAAAATAGTAACACTTAGCAGAGTGTAACCACTCAGCATACGCTACAGCTACTAGCTCTGTTGTTCTTGGGAGGAGAGGTGCCAAAGGGCCTGGGTGGGGGTGGGGCATCAGCTTCTGCAGGAGACCAAGACAGCAGATGGGTTGGGCGCATTTTAAAACATAACAGAAATACACTTTGCCAGATAAGAGATTTTGGAAAGATTGAACATCTTTCCTTGAAGCGTTGAGGCATCTCATCAAAAGTTTGCGCCATAATTTTGCCCAGAAATCTCAGCCTCTTCCCTCCCTCCACAGGAGGCCCACCTGCATGGAAGCAAGCAGCTTCCCAAAGCATCCTTCCAGGCCCCTGAAAGATGCCTGTCCTTCCATCGTAAGGCCAGGGCCTTCTCAGCAGGCTGCTGGTGGATGTGGACCAGTTGCCTGTGTTTCCCGGACAGTGGGGCAGCCGACAGGGAAAGTGGAATGTGCAGGGTTTTCAAATGTCACGCCTGTGGACGATGCTGGCAGGCCCCCGTGGTGCTCCACAATAAACCTGTCACAGATGCGTTGAGTCACCGGGTCCTTTATTTCTCATCACAGCCGTCTGGGACCTTGTGTTCTCTTGCCAGCAAAGACTGGAATGTTCACCACTGCTAGCCCCATGCCAGCACTGGGTTGTTTTTTTTTTTTTTTCAATCGATCACGTCACTTGCACAAGGATATGTGCTTCCCAAAACGCTGTCTCAGAGCAGCTGCCCCAGCACATGTAAGCCCCTGGGAAATTACTCCCCCCTCCCCCCACACAGAGCTGCATGCACCCGGAGGTGCTGCTTAGGGTTCAGGCCTTGGACCCCTCTGCCCTGTTTGCCAGGCCTCCCGCAGAGCCCAAGCCACTAATCTGCCCCCTGCAGAGGAGGCAAAGCCTAGGGGGTCTCTTGGTTTTCTAGGGCGTTGCCTTGGAGTCCAGTGGCCCCATGGGAAAGCTGCACATGTCTGAATTCCCCAGAGGGCCTCCACTGACTTGGTCTCTGGTAGGAACCTCACCGCGCCCTCCTCCAGGGGTAGAAGTACAGATGCCAGTCCTTTCCCTTCCCTAGTGCTGCGCTAAAGGCTCTGGAGACAAGAAGGGGGCCGCTTGGCCCGGATTACCCTCTCCGGCTGCTTCCCGGGAGGCCCGGGCCTGGCCTGGAACATAACCAGCTGGGGATGAGACTGTGCTTACGCTTGAGGAGCCTGGAGGAGAGAGAGGAAGCTCCAGCAGACGCATCAGCAGCTGTTCCCACCTGTGATGGACAGAGTCGGACAGTGTTACAAAGAATCAGCACGGTAGCAGAGAGGATGGCCCAGAAAGGTCTCTCTGAAGAGGTGACATGGGGTAGAGACCTAACTACCCAGAAGGAGTTCTTTGAAGACCAAGAAGAGCATTGTCAGATCAAGCAACAGCAAATGCAAAGGCCCTGTGGTCAGTAGCCCTTGCATAAGGATGGCACGAGACTTCCCACTGGCCTGTACTCACTCTCCTGCCAGTCTCTTCATGCTGAGGACAGAAAAACACTACCTCAGCTTAAATAATCTAGGAGGGTTCTGGTCCTTAGAGTATAAAGACCCAAACCCTCTCCATGATCTGCAAGACCCTACCTAATTCCTGCTCTCTGGCTCCCTCTACGTTTATTTCTATGCCCAGTATTTTAGCACAGCATGGTCATCCTTCCCTACACGTTCCTTCATGCTTGGTGTGTGAAGCCAGTTATGGAGCTGGTCTACAGGATTCTGGCCCGGTGTTCTTTCTAGTAATGTCACCTTCAAGTCCTTGTGATGACCCTTCAGGGGCATCTAGGCATTTTCAGCGCCAGTGGCTTCATGTATTGTTCTCTTGAAAACCATCTCGTCCTACCTCCATACGACTTCATGGAACAGACTGTGTTCATCATGGGAGTCCTGGCTGGGGCTGGAACCTAGACCCAGTTCCCACCATGGCATTTTTGACCTCTAATGGGAAAAACTGGGGTCTGCAGGTGACACAGACGTGGATCCTTCCCAACGTCCCCAAGCCCCAATTGCCCCGTGTCCAGTTTGGAAGGTGGTGCATGGGTGCTTGTGTCTGTGGGCTTCACCATCATCTGCCCCACGCTGTTGGTACCTTACCTGGCCTTGAACCTTCCACTAGCTCCAGACTCCTCACCTCCTCCCTAGGTTTCCTGAGTCAAGTTTAAGCCACTGGTGTACCACCTGAAGCACCCTCACTCTATCCCTCCCTCTCCTGCTCTCGCTCCCGCCCTCCTTGCCACTTTGACTCAGCTCTTTCCTGATCTCCTTATCATATACTACTATGATGAGTGGATAGAGTGGCTGATACAGAAATACCTAGATACTCTCAGGTCCCTCAGGAGACTGTAAACTCCTTGAGAGAAAGGCCCATATCAAGAGCTTTATTGCATCCCCACTGAGGCCCCTACCGGGGGTTGAGGGGTATAGTAAAGGCACCTGTCTTTGTAGAGTTGACTTCCTGTGAGCCATGATTATAGGCTCAGGGGATATGGGCATATCCCCCATGGTGCCTTGCTCTTGGCAGCTGCTCAGGAAGTGTTGGTGGCAGTCAGTCCTGACATGTCCTTCCCTCTGTCCTCCTCTTCTATTGGGCTATCCATTCTCCTTGCTGTATGCTACCTGGACACCAACAGAAGGCCTGTGCTGGGGAAGGCACCATATTGAAAAATCCCCACGAAGAGACCTTAAAACAGGAAATGAGGTTATTAATCATAGGAAGTGTTCATCATTCTTACAACCACCCTACATACAACCTATTCACACACATTTGGCTTTTTGTCTCTCCCACTAGAATGAAGCATCACGCAAGCAGGGCCTGGGCCGATCTGGGCCGTTGCTGAGACTGAGCAGGAAGTATTTTGGGGTCAGGAGTCTCTTGTGTTCCAAGGAGTCCTTTTATCATGTTCAGGAGAAACCTCAGGGACCAGGCCATGCTGACCCTTCAGAACAAAGTGCCTTTGGGATGGCAAGTACTCCTACCCTCTACGCGCACCCAGAGCCTCTGTGCGCTGGGGTATCTGGGGGCTTCTCAGCCAAGAGTCCTGTCTGCCTTGACCTGCACTGGTACCACCAGCCCTGAATGCCCTGAGCTCCAAGAACAAGCACGTTCTAACTCAGCTAGTCCTTGCAGGAAGTTTCCAAAGGGTTGTAGACCACCAGCATGCCCACCCTTAGGACACCTGGTGATTTCCTCTGCTTTCGTTTTCTGAGACCTCAGAGGGAATCATGGTATCCACTGTATCAAATCGAGTGATTGTTGACACCCATAGCCCTAGAGCTGAGGCCAAGGGAGGGGACCGTGTGGTCACACAGGCAACTGCTGGGGCCCGTGGAGCAGAGCACCAGGAGTTTCTGAGGCTCCAGTGGATGACTTCAGAGGGATGGTGCTCTGTGCCCACGGTCACGAAGGCCACTTTGGGCAGTTGCTGAGTGACCTGCCTTTGGACAAGTGGTAGCCCTCATGTTACATATGCCCAGACAGATCTAGTTTCCTTCTGCCCCTTCAAACTGGTGCCTTTTCCAAACCATGTTTTTTTTTTTTTTTTTTTTTTTTTTTTAATGATAAGTGAGTGGTTCTCTCAGCTGCTCCTTGGGACCACATGGAAGCTTTGCCAGTGGTAGACTGTGGCGCTCCTTTTGGCGAGTGAGATTTAATTGCTAGACCAGAGCCAATGGGATTTATTTAAGCTCCTTGGATAATTCTCATATGCATTCATACTTGAGGACACAGCTCCTGTTCATCACCACAGAGATCCAAATCTACCGCGACCATCCTGGCTCTGCCACCAAAGCCGCCTCAACTGTGCTTCCCCCCGTTAGGAGCTGCGTTACGTCTCCCAAGATTCACGTGCTCAGGCTATAACCCCAGACACCTCCAGCATGGGACTGAAGTCAGGCAGTATCTTTAAAAAGGTGATTAAGTTCAAATGAGACCATGATGGTGGGCCTAGACCATCTGACAGCAGTCATAGTAAGAGGAAAAAATTGGACACCTAGAGAGATACCAGGGCTCAACGTTTCAAGACAATAGGCCTTGGAAGAAAGCTGCCCTGCCTTGATTTCAGATTTCCAGCACCCAGGCCTGGGAGGGAGGCCGTGTCTTGATTCCGCTGCCCCACCAGTGGCCGTTCATTTTGGCAGCCCAGGCACACCCACCCAACACGCTGCTGGAAAGGCAGGAGCCTCAGCAGTCAGGAGCATGGGCCCTGGGGCCACACGCTGCCTGCCATTTATGACCCAATTTAAGGCTTTGTTGACTTCTCCATGCCTCAGTTTCCTCACTCGCTCCATGGTGGGTACCAGTAACTACCACATAGGATTCCTGGTGAGGATTCAGTGAGGTAACACACACCAGTGCCTGGAACAGCAAGCTCAGAGTCTGACACCAACTCCTATCACTTGCCATCCCCCCAGCTTCTGCTTCCCTTTTCCTTACCTGTTCTTGGGGCTCAAGTTACCCCATCTGTCTCCCCTTTGCACCACCTGTCTTCTGTTTGAATCTCACTACCACCCACCCACCACCTTGATATTTGCCTAATAACATTTCTCTGTGTTTTGTGTGTGTGTGTGTGTGTGTGTTGCTGTAACAGAACACCAAAGACTGAGTAATACATAAAGAAATGTATCTGGCTCTTGGTTCTGAAGGCTAAGAAATCTAAGACCCAGAGGTGTCTGATGAGGGGATTTTTTTTTTTTTTTTTTTTTTTTTTTTTTTTTTTTTTTTTTTTTTTTTTTTTGCTTTGACAGAAGGGCATAAAGAGTAAAAGCACACGAGAGAGGACAGAGAGCCAAACACAACATTTTACCAAACCCACTCCCGACCTATCAGTATTAATCACTTCTAGCGGTCCCATCTGTCAGATTTGTTGCACTGGATTTAAATTTCTCACGCGTGAACTTCTTTGGGGGACACATTCAACTGTAGCAAAGTCCAGCTCAAATTCTCCTCCTCCGCAAACTACTCCAGACTCTTCTAATCAACACTTACACCTCCTCCCCTGTGTTCCAGTTAAAAAAAGTTTGTTCTTCTGTTATAACACCTTAACCTGCCTTGTGTACCAAAGGACTTACTTATGTCAACTACGAAGAATACTTAAAATCCTGCAGATAGAGCACACAGAAGCAGGAACTCAAGAAGGAAGAAAAACATGGGTGGGGACATAAATGGAGCCAGGAATGAGCTGAAAAAAAATGCATACCATAAAGGGACCAACACCCATGCCAGGGATTCCAGCGTCAGCCCTAAAGCCGTAAATTATTACCCCTCCCCTCAAGTATTCATATTTATGACAAATAAAGAGATGATTTATTTCTGAAATAAATTTTTTCGTCATTTCTCAGTAGTCATTAAGCTGCCTGGCAACCCACATAGACCGGATTGCCCTTCTTGGGAGAAAATGAAGTTTACTTAGAAGCCGTGTTGGCTCTTGTAAGCTTCTAGGTTATGACTGAGTAGAGCTGAGTGGACACACTGGGAGGAGTCAGCTACCTGGGTTCTAGGACAGGCACAAAAACTGGACGTGGGCACAGGGGTCTTTGGTGCCATCGGGGATACCATAGTCCTTCATGCCCACCAGCAGCTCCAGACCCCATAAAGATCAAATATTAAGGATTTCCAACTCTGAGATCTCAAGGACTGATGACACTTCGATGGTGTCTTTCAAGAGGAGTCTACAACTTGACAAGGATGGAAGTTGTCCCCAAATGCCAGAGCCTCCAGCAGACCACAGGCCTCTGCAGGACGAGGACCCAGCTTGTCTCACGCCTCCGTGAACCTCAGTTCCAGCACAGGTGTTGGCTTACTGCAGGAACACCAGCTTCCCTTCTTGGAGGGTGTGCGAGTTTCAGACATCAGCTGCGGGGTGGAGGGACAGAGTGTCTGACCAGGAAATCTTCCCTTCATACCCCTGTGGACTTCATTAGCTTTACCTCCAAGACCGGCTACTTCCACATACCGCACTGTTCTGAGGAAGCACAATTGGGTTAATTTTCCCAGGGGGATCCAGAGTAGCACGTGGGGACTGGGGGGAGTGGGGTGCAGGATCATGTGGCAGGAGAGATCAAGGCCATGTAAGTCCATGTGGAGGCAAATCTCCCCAAGCAACCTCACGGTCAACTCAGTAGATGTCTGTAGTGCCGACAGCAAGTTCAGGAGCCCCGCGAACACGCATTTTGCTAGTGTTGGTCCAGGGCTCTTTAGCAGGAAAACCTAGGCTGGATGTCCTCAGACTTTGTGCATTCTTTCCCTTCAGACGAAAACCACCGCCTGGGCTTCCCTATGGCCTTCCGGTTCCTCCACATTTTGTGCCTACACAGCCTGCACCTCCGCAGTGCCAAATCAGTGGTCTTGACCTGCCCAGCGTGTGAAGGGCCTTCCCAAGGAGCCCCCTCCCCAGCGCAGAGCCCCTGCCTCCCCGAGTCCCCATCCCTAGCCCCCTGAGCACAGTATCCTGGCCCATTCTTTAATGCTTGCTATTTTCAATTTAATTTTTCTACCATGTCTCCCCCAAGCTTGTGACTTTCCCTGAGGACAAGGACTGTCTGTTGTTGATTTCTGTGTCTCTTGGACTTCATGGGAACTTAATAAGTATTTATTGACCAACTTATTATATATTTTGGCCCATTTATATCAGTAACCAGGCTCTGCGTATTTGCTGTGCTCAACGGCCAGCTGGCTGTGTGGGCTGGCTTAGTTTTTAAGAATCATGTTCCTTATTTTGATAGACGAGTGCTTAGCGGTGAGGACAGGGGTCACATCCACCTTTTATCCCAAATACTTCCACATCCTTTGACATTTCATGAGATGCAGGTGTTGGTGTAGTAATTTTGTAATAGGAAGATTCACTGGGGTGACTGTTTATGTGGATAACGTCGAGGGTGACTAAACGGTCTTTTTTAACTACTGGAGTCATTTGCAATATTATTTCAGCTGCAAGTGGATTTTAGTTATGAGACCCCCTCCATGCCTCTGCCACGTCCGTGGAAAATCCTGTGCCACCGTGTCATTTTTCACTGGGAAGGGGACCAGCACACTGTTTACCCTGCGACCCAAAGGGGAGAAGGGCCACATCCCTCCCCTCCTAAAGAAGACTTGTTACTTGACGTGTGTTTTTTCCCATTTATCCTGCTTTGAATAATGGAGGTTTAAAAAAAAATTTCTTGTTTTTCTAAATATTAAATTTTCAAAGGCAGGATATTTTCAAGTTAAAAAATACCTTTTTTCAAGTCTTTCATGTTTGTCTTGGTCTGGCACTCACCAGCAAGAATTTGTTTAAACAATGTCCCGTGGGTCATGTTAATGGCTGAAAAGCCATTCCGAGCCCACACGGTTGGTCACAATACGCAGAAGGGCTCGCTGTGAAACTGTGCCTCTCGCTGTGTTCTGGATCGTGGAGAGGCCACCAAGGCTAACCTCTGCCAGCCCAGGTCGGCCAGCAGTTGCACTTGAACGGGTGGAATTCACCCAATACCCCGAGACCCCCGCTCTACCAGCTGTGCCTTGGGCCTTGCAGATCCATGCTCGGGAAGCCAGAGCTGCCTGGAATGGGAGGTGTGCGGCAGCCCTCCTGCCTGTCTGGAACTGGCCCTGGGCACCTGAGGTTCTCAGCCCCATGGCCCACGTTTACTCTGGACCTTCTGCAGTTGCTCTGGCTTTGAGCTCCTTTAAAACTTTCACTGTATAAAACCTGAGACCCAAATGCATTTCTGAAGCCAAGCCAAGCCGCCCACTTTTCCTCACGGCTTCTTGTTTTTGGTTCCTCAGCCATTCTAAGTGCGCCTGGGCTCCTTGTGCCTCGTTGCTGGTGTGACCCTGGTCTGGTTGTCGGTTGTTGGTGATATTAATGTTTCTCAGTGATTCTCTATCCTGTATATAGTAGGTTAGTTATTTAGCAGGCTTGACCCAGCCTGGCCAATTCTCGCAACTATTTTTTTCTGAGAACAAGAATGCACTCTTAGTGCTGGGGGTGGTGTAGGGTACAGTACCCCTCAGCCATCTGTGTGTATGGGGAGTACCAACCTCAACCTGGTGGGGTCAGTATCACTTTCATCCTGAGTGGACAGTACCACCTTCAGCAAGGGGAAAAAAGCAGTAGTACTGTGGTGGGGACAGTATGACCTTTCCTGGGGGTGAGGAGTACCACCTTTAGCACACAGGGTACGTAGTACCACCTTCAGCCTAGGGGGAGCCCTGGGGGGCAGTGCCACCTTTGGTTGGGAACACCACCATCTCCACCTGGGGACCACTGAGCCCTGGGTTCTCAGCTGTGCCCCGGAAGACAGGAATCTTCCATTCCTAATCCCCAGCACTCAGCATGGTTGGTGCCAGATGTATGATGCTACCATTAATAAACATTTGCCCAGTGAATGAATGAAGTCTATGAACAGGCCTCAAGAGGGCTCCAGGGTCTCTCTGGATAAAATGGTATGCATAATGCATGTGTGGGTTTTGTGCATGGGACACATGTGTGTGTTGGAGCAAAAGCCTATAGCATCTGTCAGATTTCTCAAGAGAATTATGATCAAAAGGGATGTTCCAAGAAACTGGCCTGGCCACTGTCCTCTTCTGGCCTAATTGTGCAGGGCTTACCACCTGTCTGGGCTGGTTTCCTTATGCAGAAGGGCACACCTAAAACCTCCAGAGAAGGCTACATCCAGTGTATGGGCCACATGCAGCCTTTGAGCAAGAATTATTCCAGGTTCTGGGCCCTAGTATTCACTTTTGGGAGAGTGGGATAAAAACAGAACAGCAGCAGATACACCCCTCTCCCCAGCTCAGGAGAGTTTTCTGGGTGACTTTCCCAGGAGAAGTTGAAGGCGTTAGGGATCCTGGTTCCTCAGCTTTCCGCAACCCTGAGCTCTGATGCTGAGCGGGGCAGAAGCTGGCTGATGGGATTATCAACACCTCCAGGACAGAAAGAAAGAGCTGGGCCAGGTGGGTGGCTGAGTGGACAACCCAAGTTCAGATACATCTGCAGTGTGTGGAAGGCTCAGGCTCACCTTGTGGCCCCGGGGCAGTAGCTCTGCAGTGCGCTGTGGCTTTGGGTGCGGTCCAGGGCGGAAGGGTGAGAAGTGTGTTGTGACAATGACGGGTCATCTCTGCTGCTTTCCGGGCATCTTCTTGCCTGTCCTGAGATGTTCCTGTCCCAGCAGGAGAGGTTATGCATCCAGAGAGGGCACCCGGCCAGGGAAGGGAACAAAATCAGGGCTGGATCAGCCCTAGAGCTTATCTCTGGAGCAGTCCAAGCACTTGTCAGGAAATCCGTGATACCACTTACCCCCGAAGGCTTGTTGTATTTGTAGAAACTTCCATGTGTAGCCTAGCTCAGTCATGAGCTCAGATAAACCCCTTGCAGGAGGGAGATGGAATCTCTGAGGAACTCCTGGCAATAGACCAACCTTCTCAAGCTTTTGTATACCTGAAACATCACCTGGAGAGCCTGGTGAACCAGAGTCCTGAGTCCCGCCTCCTGGAGTCGCAGGGGCCTGGTAGTTCCCATTTCTAACAACCCATGGGTGATGCTGACGACTGCAGGTCTGAGGACCACACTGAGAACTGCGAGTCTCAGGCAGATTTCACTTTGTGCCCCATTGTGCCCCCTTGTGGGGATGGAGAGCGTGAGAAATGGAAATGACATTTCCCAAGCTGTTTCATAAATACTTCGACTTCTGCAATTAAAGAGTCTCTGTCGTAAAAAGAAGTGGAGGGACCACTGGTCTGAGGCCTGCGGGTGAGATGCTCCAGAGAACGGAGCTTCCCTACCCCAGAACACGCCATGTCTGAAGCTGGGGACAGCCTCTGCCAGTAACTGCAGGCAAAACCCAAACGGCAAGCTAAGAGCAGGGCAAGGGCTGCTTGTCATGGGGCAGTGGGGTAACTGTGTCCTTGGGCAGCCTTGGCGTCCACAGAGGCCTGGGGTCGGCTGTTAGAGTCTGTCAGCTTCCACAGGGGCCGGGCAGCAACCTTGTCCACGAGAGTTTTCTCAGGTCTGTCTGGATGTGTCCCGTGCCTGTCTGGTCCCCAGGTCACACAGGAGCCTCAGCATAGTCCCTTTGTCCTCCAAACTCGTACCTAGGGTAACTGCATGCCCTCCTGCAGCTTGGAGCCAACAGTGGTGGTCTAGGGTTGAGCTGTGGTCTCTTAGGGTTGGTTGGACTCTCACCTTCACCACTGCAGAGCTGAGAGATCTGGGTGAGCCCGTCTCTCCAAGCCCACTTTCCTCATCTATGTAACGGGAATAATAGTAACGTAATAGAGGAACAGTCAAAGGCAGTTAGCAAGGCTCTTAGCCCAGTTCCTGGCTTAGAAATGATGGCCAGTCATTACCAAGTCTCTCATTACCATTTTTGTGGTTTTTAGGAAGCAGCCATGTGCCATCTATGTTCATTTCTGGCACTGCCATGATAAGTGACCACAAACTCAGTAGCTTAAAACAACTGAATTTTATCACTTCAGTTTTGGAGTCCAGAAGTCTGAAATCAAGGTGTTGGGCAGGACCTTGCTCCGCTGAAGGCTCTGGGAGGAAGATCTGTTCTGGCCTCTCTCGTAGCTTCTAGTATGGCCAGAAACCCCTGGTATTCCTTGGCTGGTAGCCGCGTTACTACAATGTCTCTGTTGCCACTTGGTTATGTGTCTGTCTCTAGGCCATCTTCCTGTGAGGACACCAGTCATATTGACTTAGGGCCTGCTCTCATTTCATCTTGATGTCATCAGCAAAGAGCTTATTTCCAAATCATGTCTCAGGTACAAGGACAGGGTTCGGGCTCCAGGTACAGGGCCACCTAGTAGGAGGTGAGCAGCAAGTGCGCGAGCGAATACTCACCTGGATGTACAATCACATCCCACAAGTTGCATTACCAGGTGAGCTCCAGCTCCTGTCAGATCAGCTGTGGCACTGGATTCCTGCAGGCATGTGAAGCCCACTGTGATCTGCATGTGTGAGGGATCTAGGCTGTGCGCTCCTGTGATCTGAAACGAAGCTCAGGTGGTGATGCTAGTACTGCTCCCTTCTTCCCACCCAGGTCTGTAGAAAATTTTTCTTCCATGAAACGAGTCCCTGTGCCAAGAAGTTTGGGGACTACTGCTTTAGGGAGCCACAAATCAACCCACGACACTGTTCAACTGGAGTGAGGCCACGGGGAGCAGCAGTCACGAGGACCCAAAGCATCTGTGCTGTGAATCTGTGAAGTCCATAGGTCTGGACTAAGTTGTCTCCAATGGTTGTGTCTTCCAGGGTGTTCAGACTTACATCTTTTGGATATGTTGACCCCAACTGAAAGGAAGCGACAAGGATACATCCATGAGCTCATTGTCACAGAGGAGAACTACGTGAATGACCTGCAGCTGGTCACAGAGGTAATGGCAGCTGTGGGTGGCCAGACTTGGGGACGGTAGGAGGAGGGGCCCTGCCCACGAGTCCTACATCCCAATTCCGACCCTGGGATACTTTCTGATGTGTGGGGAGTATATGGATGTCAAATGACACAGGACATCTTTCTGAGAGATGGTCAAGTTCTTGCTCTGGCCAGCTCTGTGAGTCACAGCCACAAAAAGACAGAGGTGACTGGTGTTCAGGGACACAAAAGTCCCACAGAGCTTGGTGGAAGAGGGTGGGGAGAAGGTGGTGTGGACTGTTGTATGGAGTCCTGCCTCCAGGCAAAGAAGTTAGAGCTCTGTCATTTACTAGTTGATGCCATAGAGCTGGTCACATCATGTCCCTGGCCCCCTGTGTTGGCCTCTGAAAGTGACAGCCAGCTGCCTGATCTCTGGAGTTATTCCTAGCACTCCATAAGCTCCTGAGAAAAATCTGTCAGTGAATGCAAAGGTGTTTCCTCCATGAGTTCCCTGGCCTGGAATGTGGCCTTGCCAGGTCTGTCCTCCTGGTTAGACATTGAAAGGCTGCAGCAACCCTGTCCAGAAGAATACGGTGGTGCTGCCGGGCACCTTGCTGAAGGCAAGGTCTTGTTCATACATAAGAGGAGTTGTCATGTTAGGATCATGTTAGTGTCCCCCTACAATGGGAAAAGTTCTCTGATGATTTGGAAACCAACTCACCTCATCACACCTTGTGAAACCATCTTGTTGGATAGTCCTAACACCCAGGAGAGATGTGGCAGGGCTACCTGGTGGGGAGTACAGGATGGATTACTGGCCACCAGGCCACTGTTAACACACAGGAAGTAGCACAACTTCAAAAAGGGTGGCTTTTCTCAAGGTGTTTGACTGCTATTGGACAGATATCATAGGCTGTCCAGGATGTGAGCGTCTCCCCCATATCTGAAGCACCTTTGTAGCGTTTCTGATACCAACCATACGCTGGTGCCCTGGGACACGCCACCTTCGACATCAGCATGAGGACTCGCGTGGAGTAGGGCTCCAGTGGGAAAGCTGCAGCCCAGCCAAGCTTATGGCAAAGACAAGCTGACCCTCTTCCCACAGACCCTTCAGGAGAGCCACCACCCTCGAGATGGTGCTTAGGGACTGCCTTGTGGGCAGGGAGCCCCACCACATGGTCTCCTCTGGGATGTGTGATTTAGTGTGAGTTGCCCAGCTACACGGGAGCCGGGCAGTGCAAGTGCTGGCTGTGACCAGGAAAGGCCCGGAGGCTGAGGACAAGGCAGTGGCACCGTCTCAAGGGCCCTTTGGTAGCTCTTTCTTAAAAGACCCCCTGCCCAGTGCTGCACCCCTCAGAAAGCCTAAAACTTGTCAAGGCAGTAAATACTGCCAGCAGAACCTTGGTGCCCACTTTCCCGCTGGGCCTGTTTCTTCCCAGTGGGAGGTGACAGTTGCCTAGGTGACAGTTGCACTGGCCCCCACTTCTTACCTGTGGAGCTAACACCCATCCTCCAGAGACTCACCGGACCTCTCTCTGCCGCGAGGTAGCACAGCCCCCGTGGGGGACCCCCGCCATCTGCATAGACCTTGGTGGAGAGGCGGGCATCCGGTCAAGCTGCCCACCCGGGTCCATTTCCCTGCTCTAAACAAGCCGATGCGTGTGCGCGTGAGTTTGGGGCTAACTGCTTTCTGAACCGCTCCGTTTTCTGCACTGTAGATCTTTCAGAAACCCCTGATGGAGTCTGAGCTGCTGACAGAGAAAGAGGTTGCTATGATTTTTGTTAACTGGAAGGAGCTCATTATGTGTAATGTCAAACTACTGAAGTAAGCCTTTCCTCTCTAACCCCAGCCTCGCGCTCCTCGGCTCGCGCGCTAGCGCCTCCTCCGTGTGGCCTGTCCGTGTGTCCTGTGCATGCCACCCCGTGTCTCTCTGCCTGTTTCGTCACCGCCACTCACAAGTGCCAGTGCCCTCTCGTGCCCTCACGCCCTCTGGACGTACGCTCCCGGTTTCTTATTAAAGGGGGTGAATTTCCAAGGCTCCCGGTCCTGCTTCATTACGGCCCCAGCATTCCCGAGCAGGGCCAGTTGTGGCTCCTGGTTGCTCACTGGCTCGTCCTGGTGGCCAGACAGCCCCAGCCGCTGCGTGTTCCCGGGGAGGGTGGGTCTCTGGAGGCGTTCTTGGCTCCTGCAGACGGGCAAGTGTGACACTGTGTCCTGCCGCAGGAGGGCCCCCGGCAGCCGGCCTGGGCATGATGGGATTTTATTCTTATTTTAGTTTGCAGGCAGAGCCGCAAGGCCAGGAGTCACGGGACCCACCTGGAGTGGGTTTGGATCCTACCTCACTTTTTCTCGTGAAGCCTCAGTTTTCCAATCTGTAGAGTGAGGGAGTTGGATTAGATCCTCACAAGGGTCCCTTCCCATTCTAAACAGATAAGAAAAAAAAAAAAATAAATGAAACCCCAAATCCTTCATTAAGATGTCATTTGCTAGGGCACAAGGTATTCCTGGCACCTAGGGTGTGTGGTCGGGCAGCTGGGAGCAGGGCCGTCTCCCTGGCCCACCTGCTGAAAATATGTGGCAATTGTGAATGAAAAGTAACATGCTTCATGGCATGGTTGAGAAACTGAAAGAAAAAACTTTAATTTGTTTATTTTTTAGAGTTTTTGTTTCTTTGAGACAGGGTCTCGCTCTGTAGCCCATGCTGATCTTGAACTCACTAGGCACCCCAGGCTAGCCTTGGACTCTGGGCAAGTCTTGGCCTCTGAGTGCTGAGATTTCAGGTGTGTGCCACCATGCCCGGCTTTATGTGGTACACAGGAATCAAACTCAGGGTCCTGTGCTTGCAAGGCAAGTGCTATAACCACTGTGCCATTCCTCCAGCCCCTCTGGCATTGTTGTTAGAAAATAATTTCACATCCCTATTGTCCTGGGTGTGTGTTCACCAGTGGATGAAGGGATGGAACAAGGAGGCCTGGACAGATGGAGAGAGATCTGCTTGGAGTCACAGGTGCCCCAAGTGGGCACTTAGAGTCTCTCCATCGTCCTCCTCCGTAAGGGTGCTGTCAGCGTGCCCCGAACACGGGGAGAGCGTCACTCTCCTGGACCCACCCTGTGGTGGCCTTTTGGGTCTGTGTCTTTGGGCAGCTCACTTATGGTCCCTGGGCTTTGGCATCCTCATCTGTAAAATGTGGAATTTTATCAGTCCTTTTCCTGTTATTAGAACAGAATAGGTGGATCTGGGTTCTTGACAGAGAAAAGAGGTTTGTTTAGCTCACAGTTGTGGAATCTGGAAGTCTAAGGTTGGGTAACCCCATCTGTTCTGCCTCTGGTGAGGGTGTTAGGACGTCGTACAGGGAGGCAGAGAGCCAGAGAAATTCAAGGGCCAGGTTTGCCTCGCCGTGGAACTGACCAAAGTCCTGTAAGAACTTTGCTCCAGTGACCTTATCACTGCCCCAACCTTTTTTTTTTTTTTTTTTTTTTTTTTTGACACAAGGTCTTGCTTTGTAGTCCAGGCTGGTCCTGAACTCACTATGTAGCCTAGGCTGGCCTAGAACTCACAGCAATCCTCTTGACTCAGCCTCCAGAGTGCTGGGATTATAGGTGTGTGCCATGATGCCCAGCTAGTGAGTGGTACTGGGGAATTGAACCTGGACTCTCACACTTCCTAGGCAAATACTCTAATCACTGAGCTATGCGCCCAGCCCCCCAACTCTTAAAGATACCACTAGCTTAATATTGCCACTTTGGGACCCACCGAAGCCTACGGGGCACACTAAAAGCATGTCCAGACTACAGCTGGGACGATAGAGTGCCCGTGATTCCGTGTCACACTGGCCCTCAGATGGTGAATCCCTGGGCTTGAGACTTGGGGTCATTCTGTGGCAGAAGCCGAGAACCCACCCTTGTTGTAGAGAGAGGTTACCTTGAACCTATAAGTACTAAATCCAAGGTATTTATTTATCTTTGTACTTGAGATTTAACCCAGGGCCTTTGCACTGAGCTGCATCTTCCTCCCCCCTCCCCTTTTTATGTCTTACTCATTTGGAGACAGGGTCTCACTAATTCACTAGGCTGCCCAGGCTGGGCTCAAACTTGCAATCCTCCTGCCTGAGCTTCCCAGAGTGCTGGGATTACAGATTACACAGTTTTATAATAGACACAGACGTTTTCTGTTAAAAATATAGCTTCTGGTTAACACCCCTTTCCCAGCTCAGCTGCACTGGGCGTGGAGATGAATCCCGGGTGCCCCTTCAGAAGGCCAGTGTGCTTCTCCCCATAGATTCCTGGCCAGTGATACCAGCCTCTCTCATCACCTTCCTGCTGGGGAAAGGGCAGCTCCTGTCCTGAGCTCTGTGGGACCAGGCCGTGTGCGTCCTGCTCCAGTCACGCCTGACCTGCTCCGCTGTCCTGAGGTGGGAACTAAGTATCACGGGGGCTCAGGGAGGGCGAGTGGCTTGCTTGAAGTCACGCAGTTGTTAGGGTGCTCTCTGTGGATGATATTTAGGCTTCTAGAACTAGGCGTTTCATTCATTTCTACCCAGTATGGAAAGAGCCCAGAGTCAGGAAGCAGATGCCCCCAGTGTTTGCCTGGGCCCCAGCGCCTTCTGCCTTCGGCCGGTAACTCTCCCAGCCTTTGTTCTAGTTCCTGTAATATTGCAGTCAGGGTCACAGTCCGGTCTGCGGTGCAGGGTCATTCTGAGCGAGGAGCAGGTGATCTGGTGCACACCTGGCACACCACCATCTGGCCTGTGCGAATGCGCCTGGGCCTTCCCAGCCTCCCCATTGCAAGCCCCCTGTTATCTCTGCCTTGTCCTCTGATGACCTCATTAGCTAGTCTGGGAAAATTATCTGATGTTTTCATCTTCCGGATAAAATACTTGTATTTAGCAGGAGCCTATTGGGAATCTCATTTCTTTTTCTTCTTCCCAACATTTTATTATAAAAATTTGCAATCTGCCGACAGTCTGAAAGAATAGTAAACACTCACTTGTGAATAGTACATTTTTCTGTGTTCACTTGGCTACAGAGACATAATTCTTCATGCAGAGGGGGAGATCTGGTGCAGGAGAGACTTGAGCGCTCCTAGCAGCCTGGAAGTGGGGGCACTCGGGGATTTAGGGAAGGCACGTGGGCTGCAAAGCGTGAGCTGCATCTTCGCCACTGTTCCTGATTCCACGATCAAGGGACTCCCCTTATATTTAGGGGAGCCATAGAATTTATCAAACATATAATTTTAAAAATGAAATGGAGTCTGACTGTGACGATATGAACTTTCTGCTAGCGATGCCTCAGGTTGCAGCTTAGAGCAGGCACTTGGCCGGCTTGCTGGTGAGCTGAGAGCTAATAGATGTTTCTTCAGTAGGCAGAGCAAGGCAGAACATTCTAGAATCTTAGTGTATCCAGGGCCCAGGCCCGGGCTCCTTAGGGCACTGGTAAGGAGTGCTGACAGAAGGAGAGAGAAGTGGGGTCAGGTGGCCAACTTAGCTATGGAACTGTGTTTGTTCTTTTTTTTTTTTTTTTTTTTTTTCCACTCCAAGGTCCTTTCCTGCCTTCTTGCTGAGAAAGGGAAAAGAGTCTTAGGTAAAGGCTATTTAGTCCAGCTTCTTTCTGACTTGAAAAGACTGGACATGTTATTTTGTTTAAGCAGAAATGACAGAAAAACAAAAGATAGAACTATATCTTAGTGGTTAAGACTGGATGGAAGGAAAGAGGGAAAGAGGAACTCGGGGCTGGGAGTGGGTAGAAAAGAAAGGGACAGGGAAGAGGACGTAGAAGGAGGAAGATACAGAGCCTGAGGACGTGGTGCCCAGAGAGAAGCACAGGCAGACACAAGGACGAGCTTCTCCAGGGGAGATGGGCAGTACCAGAGCAGCTCCAGGCAGGGGTCTGGCCTGCTGTGCCTGAGTCCCAGCTGCAGGCTCTGGAGTCAGACGTGGGCTCAAGGGCTCCCTCTGTTACCTACTAGCTGTATGACTTTAGTGAAGTCATTCAGTTTCTGCATGCCTCAGTTTCCCCAACAGCAGATGTGAATAATAAGGAACTGCTAGTCAGCTTGCCATTGCTATCACACATGCCCAAGATAGCGCGTACAAGGAGGAAAGGTTTATTTTGCCTCACAGTTTTGGAGTTCCAGCCCATGGTGTGTGGAGCCTGTGATGTGGTTTGTTGGAGCCAGTGACAGTGAAGACCATCATGGTGAGAGCTTATGGCAGAGGGAGGCACTTACCTCAAGGCAGCAGGAAGCAAAGAGAGGGATAGGCAGTTGGTAGTGTCACCATATCGCTCTCAGGGTGCTCTTCAGACAACCAGCTTCCTCTGTGGAGGCCCCACTTTTGACCAGGTTCATCAGGCTCTGATTTTAGGCCTCCTTTTCCACTGGGCAGCACAGGAGCATAGGAGAGCATAGGAACGGGGCTAATGTCCTCCAGGCAATGACTTTGTGCGTGTGGTCTTTCTTCCCTCCCCTCCCTTTTCCTTCCAATGGTACTGGGGACCGACCTCAGGGCCTTCACACTGAGCTACATCTCAGACCACATTTTTATTTTTGATTTTGAGATAGGGCCTCTTTAAGTTGATAAGTTACCAAGGCTGGGCTCAAACTTGCAATTCTCCTGCCTCAGCCTCCCAGAGTTCTTGGATTAGAGGCCTGTGCCCCTGGGCCCGGCTTTCTTTCCCTCTTTCCTTGTCTGTTTCATCAGTTAAAAAAGAGAATAAGAAGGAGAATGGTTTCATTCCCTTGCAAGAAAGTTGCTCTGCATAGGAGAATGATAGAATGAGGACATTTCTGTCTGTTTTCCTTCAATGCAAGTTCATAACATGGTTATTCCAGACTCCTGTCCCCCAGAGTTATTAGTGATATCAGTCTTGAACAGACTTCTGCAGGGATATTCCATCCCAGCCCCTCAATGGGGCGGCGGCCTTCTGGCCATTCTGTGACACCGGGCTGCTGTTCCTCACACCCAGGCAGCCAGTGCTGGTTTCTTCCAGGAGGCATCCACTGGAGGTGAAATCACTGGTTTTGGATTGTTCACTTAATTTGTTGTCTGGAAATTTCGTTCCTTGACTTTCTCAGTCCAAGGAGATTTTCTTTAGGAAAGAAAGAAAAAAGAAAGTGATCTAAAGTTTTGAAAGCCCAGGACTGATATCTGAGAGCATCTTTGGAGTTGTATATCCCTACCCATACCTCAAGGACTTCCTCGATGTGACCATGAAAACAGACAAAGCAGCTCCTGGCACATCCCCTGGCCTTATGTGAAGATCATATTTCATGCCATTCTGTCCTGTTTTTGCCATCCATCCATGCTCCCATCTGTCTGTCTATCCACCCACCCACCCGTGAACACACTCATGGCCCCCTGCGTGACAGGTCCTGCCTTAGTAGTGTGCTGACCTGGGAAGCCGAGAGCTTCTTCCAGATGCTGGTGTTAAGAGTTCACACGCAGGGTGTGACTGAAAAACTACAGTGAATGTTTGAATTTGAAAAAGTATGATGGCAAAAAATACATCATCATTGCTCCCTCTCAGAATGTCCCCTCTCGCTTTGACCACGCGTATCTCGCTGTCACTGCCACTTTGAAGCCGTGTTGGACGTCCTCTTTCATGCGTCCTCTGTTGTACTGGTGTGGCTGTCTACATGTCATGAATTGCTTTAAAATTTTCCCTTCCATGGTCATTTTGACTTTGAGGAAGAGCCAGAGGTTTCATGGTGCCCGATTTTGTGAATTAGGTGGATGAGGGCAATTACCATGAGCTTGCCCGTCTGTTGATGGCACTTGGCAGCAGGTATTTTGATAAGACCTAGTAAGACACTCAGAAAGAGGCCTTACAGAGCTGCTGCAGAACATGGCAGGAACAATGAGATCAGGGTGTTGCAAGCCAGGAGGAGCATATCAGGGGATTCATGATGATGTCTTTTATTGTAATACGTTCTTTAAAACTTCAACCTTCACGTCTATTTTGAGGCTGCCTAGTCCTGTGAGATGAGATCGGGCGCATTCAAGGTGGTATGGCCGCAGACCCCACCTCCCGTTGGAAGGAGGGGTGCGCAGTCCTGGCTGTCATGGGCCTGCACACTCACTCCAAGTGGTTCCTAGAGCAAGCGCTTCCCAGCCACCCGGACACGTTGCCTTGGCTTCCCGGGTATACACTGTTAGTGCTTGCTGGCCCGTTGTCAGAGTGAAAGCTTTCTCTATTCAGAACTCTTTGTCTACGCATCTTCACGCTAGTGACAGCAGGGCTGCACCAAGCTATGGAGATGATTAAAATGATCTTTCACATCTGGCTTTGGCAAACACAGTGGGATCTTTTTCGCGACAATTGATTTACCATTTTAATCGTGTTCTGCATAGTATGACAGTGTGCCTTTCCAGATTGTTGGTCACACCGGCTTCTCTTCAGCAGCAGTGCGGCCCCAGGAATAGGCTCAGCGTTCAGGCCACACAGCCTGGGGCTCTGACCACTGATGGTTCATTAAGCAAAACACTGACACAGAGATCCCATCTGAGTTATTAAGGAAAAGAGTCCATGTTTTCCTATAAGAAAAAAAAAATTAGTTGGGTGAAGTGGCACAGACCTGTAATCCCAGCGCTTGGGAGGCTGAGTCAGGAGAATTGCAGTGAGTTTGGGACCAGCCTGGGCTACACAGTGTGCTTAAGACCAGCCTGGACTACAGAGTGAGAACCTGTCAAAAAAAAGTGGCAAACAGGCAAAGAAAATGCCCCGGTGACACCCTGTGTAGACCTAGACTCATTTCCCCCTCTGTCTCTCGTCTTCCAAGTAGAAGCCTTAGTGACCCCCAGGTTCCCACCCCTCACGCACGTCCGTTTCCGTACAACCTAGCAGTGTGTGAAGTGTGTGCCGTGTGTGCGTGTGCACAGGGCGGTCAGACAGCGTGGAGGGGGCTCACCGCCTGTGTTCCCACGCAGGGCACTGAGAGTCCGCAAGAAGATGTCTGGGGAGAAGATGCCCGTGAAGATGATTGGGGACATCCTGAGTGCCCAGCTGCCGCACATGCAGCCCTACATCCGCTTCTGCAGCTGCCAGCTCAACGGGGCGGCCCTGATCCAGCAGAAGACCGATGAAGCCCCCGACTTTAAGGAGTTTGTCAAAGTAAGGAGCCAGGTGGCGTGGAGGTGCTCCCCAGGTAGTGATCCCTGGCGGCTCGGTCCTGAGGGCCTGTCCAGAGCGTGGAAGCAAGTGTTTTCCCATGTCGGGCCAGCGGGGGCTGAGATCTTGGCTAACCAAATGACAAGGGACTGGCACTAGCAGGTGGTGTAGCCGTCACCAAAGGAGTGGGGGTGGAGAGAGGGTTCAGCCTACAGTCTGGAAGCTTTGTAGCATCCGTAGGGATCTGTGGTCCAGGTATTAGCAGTATTTTTGAAGGCGCGTCCAGTTCTTTCCTCACGCTTGCCAGGCCCAGGCAGGGTTCGGATTTCCTCCTCTGCTTAGCCAAAGCATCTTCAGTTCTTTGCCAGCTTCTGCCTTTCACTTGCAGTGGGAAGGGCCAGAGGTGCCGGTGGCTCCTTTGTCCCTTTTCCACTTAGTTCTACTTGATAGAACCAGAGCTGGAGCTCTGGGCAGCCCGCGGGAGTCAGTGTGGGATGCTGGACCTCTACCTCAGGGCTAGCAGGCTCTGGAGGGCCATATGTCCTCCAGGGGACATTTGGGGAGGTGCTGCCAATGTTGCTGGAGGCCACTGTCCTGGGCATAAAGTCCTGAGACTTGACACTGTCTAGGGTGTGTCCCTGCTGGCCACAGCTGGCACTCAGGTAGCTGTCACCTCTCCAAGAATGGAAAAGAAAAAGGAAGAGAAATGAAATAACTTTCATTAAACAGGTAAATAAATAGCAAAATACAACAACCACAACAATAGGCATATCTTCCTACCTCAGGTGTTTGGAGATCAGCCCCGTCTTAGCTCCCTAAAAATCATGCTCTATGGAATCCTCACAGTGAGGTGTAAATGTGGCCTCTTCTTGGTCCTGGCGTCTTCTAAGCATGTTGTTTCGTTCTGCTCCCTGGTGTTTCTCATCTTTAAACACTTAGATTTGCTAATCAGCCAGTGAGGCATTCTGACATTCCAAGGTAAGAAAAATGGCCATGAAGTAGGTCAAGGGTGGGACAGAGAGGAGAGGGCAGGTACCAGGACCCCAGTTCCTGGTCACAGGTGGGATGAGGTCGTCACTAGATGAGCTTGAACTTCAGAGAAAGGCTGACACAGCCCAGGGGAGGGGCTTGTCCCTTCTCTCTCCTTCTCTCTTCATGCTGATGTCTGTGGCAGAGAATCAGAAGCAGGTGCTAACATTGTCTGGCCTCAGGACTCTAGCTCATGGTAGCTGCTTTTGTTTCTGGCTTTGAACCTAACCGGGGTCATTAAGAGAGAAGTCATTGTGTGACTCGTAGACAGGGTTCTCCTTTTCGGGATAGAAGGACTCTTACCGACATAATTAGCAAACGTGATGGGAGGAACGTGACAGGGAACGTGACAGGGAGCCAAGAGTGGAGATGACAACAGGCCCCAGTACCAAAGTCTTGGCCTCTAAACTTCATCCGCAAATGCTCTGGCCTGTGTAGAGCTCCCCGTGGTACATGCCTGCCCCCCTCAATCTCGACAATGGGATTCAGCCCTCCCAGCATCTTTAGGACTTAGGGATATTTTTATTTCAACCGTGTAATCTCGTGATTCTTCTTGAGCCCTGAGATGCCACAAGGTTTCTTGAGATGTTCAGAAAAATATTCGCCGTAGAGCCAGAATCTCTTCTCTGAGTTAGGAATCATGCATCCCGTGAGAGCCGGACGTAGCCCTGGCGCGTTGGTCAGATTTAGAATCTCTCACGATCCCTCTAGAATTTCCTCACCCCAAATCTACGTAACTGGTCAGGACCTTCCAATCCTATACTCCTCAGTTATAGTCCAGATAAAGGGGATAACGGGTGGGGAGTCCTAAATGACACAGTATCAGTGTCACTGACTGAATTTTGCGGGTTTCTGAAATACATTTCAAAAAAATCTCTTATTTCAGAGGTTGGCAATGGACCCTCGGTGTAAAGGGATGCCACTGTCTAGCTTCATACTAAAGCCGATGCAACGGGTGACAAGATACCCGCTGATCATTAAAAATGTAAGTACCGTCTCGCCTTCTTGAGCTTTCTTGTGTTGGATGGGCTAGGGCCCAGGCAGTTCCCCAGCCAGAACACCTGGCAGCTATTATCTCGGAATCATGCCAGCCGTGTGCTGGGCCCATCTGCTTGGTGACTCAGAAAAAAGCTGGTTTAGTGTGAAAAGAGCTAAGAACGCACAGCGTGTAGATGAACGCCAATTGGCTCTACCTGCTAAGCCAGAAAATGAGAGCTCGGCTCTAGATTTTTCTCCTGATACAGGCCCCCTGGCACTGTGCCTTGATTTTCCTAGCACCAAAGAGAGAAAGAAACATGATTCCTACCCTGCTGTGCAGAAGGCCACTTGAGATACCATGTCCATGTGAGACAATGGCTTTTCTCCTGTCAATTCAGGAAAGCTAGTGCCAAAAGGAAAGAACAGAATTAGGGGGTTCAGTGTCCTCCTCTGTAGCATGGGTGAACATGTGTAGATGTCCTCTAAGTCAATAAATACATGATCACATGGTGTGCAGTTCCTGGAGAGAAGTTTTAGATCTGGCCCCGTTTAGGGGACAGATTGTATTTAGAAGCCCAGGTCTGGCACTGGTGAACTCATTGCTGCTGGGGATTGGGGGCTTTTGGTGGCAGACCTGAGAGGTGTATGTGTACACATATACTTAATGTGCTTGTGTAACATGCCCACCTCAATTGCTAGATCAATAATGTGCATATATTAAAAACCAGAATTCACTCTGATAGTGCCTGTTTTAGTCCACAGAATTTACTTCAGTCTTCCCTTTAGTTTGTTTGTTTGTTTGTTTGTTTTTGGGGGGGGGTGCAGGGTGCCACTCTGTAGTCCAGGCTGGTCCTGAACTCACTATGTAGCCCAGGCTGGCCTCAAACTCCCAGCCATCCTCCTACCTCAGCTTCCTGAGTGCTGAGATTGTAAGTGCCTGTGCTATGCCTGGCTCCCCTTTTCCTAGGTTTGTCACTGTCTACTCTGAGAAACTTGACATTTCCTCAATATGTAATAAGCTTCCCTTCCACCAAATCCAGCCCTTCAGCCCAGCTCCAGCTCAACCCTACAAAATACACTGCAGACACTTTGGCTGAGTTGTGTGTGTGTGTGTGTGTGTGAGTGTGTGTGTGTGTGTGTGTAGAGAGAGAGAGAGAGAGAGAGAGAGATTAAGACAGGGTTGTGCTCTGTAGCCTAGGCTGGTCCTGAACTCATTATGGAGCCCAGGCTGGCCTTGGACTCATGGCAATCCTCCTGTCTCAGCCTCCCGAGTGCTGGGATTAAAGGCCTGTGCCGCCACACCTGACTTATGTGGTGCTGGGGAATTAAACTCAGATGCTGAGCCATTTCTCCAGCCCCAGTAATTCATTTTGAAAGTGTCTTTTGATTTACTGTCTCCTCTCTGTCCAACTCCCCTGTTGTTACTTAACTAACTCAGAACTTCTCTTTACTTTCTCCGTTGTTTAATTGCAAACTGAAGTTGGAAGCAAGCTTTTAAAATAGGTGGCGTAGAGCTAACCAGTGGGGAGAAACACACAACAGGAAGAGAACTGAGAGGCACAAATATTAAAAAGGAGAAAAACCAAACTGCTGTTATTTACAGAAAGATGATTGCTGCCTGCAGGGCCTCTAGGAGTATGAACTGAAATCTAGCCGAACTGAGAAGAGAGGTGCAGAAAGTGGCATGCCCTAAGATAATGTGCAAACCAGGAAGCACTAAAGCAGACATTTTTATAATGATGAGGTGGAGGAATTCTTAGCGTGACATCAAAGAGAGCTTTCAAGGACTTAGGGTCAAACGACCTAGAAGGAAACCTTTGTACTGGAGGATTACCTCAATGTTGAGAAACGATGGTAGATCTGTACTCTGAAAAATATTTTATGTTAAAAGATAATTTCTGTTTTATGTATTAGCACGGAAGATTATCCAGAAAATATGGCTATGTTGAAAAAAAAAAACCCATATCCCTTTGCAAAAGGGTGGACAAATTTTACATGTGATTTTCAAATATGTTCACATGCTGCTTACCAACAGGATAACATTCTGTGCAGTAGTGTTGTTAGTTGATTGTGTCGTTGCGCAAATCCAGTAGTGTGGTCATAAAACCGAGATGGCTACCATGTCAGTGGGTAGTGTAACCCTGAGACAAAGGTCAAATGTGTGGCCCGTGGTTAACTGAGCCTTCTTTATGTGGCATGGGATTGTGTACAGGGCGCGTCTAAAGGCACTGCAGAGGACTCTTCAGGTTCTCCATGGCGATTAGCCCTTGGGTGAACCAGGGAAGGGAGTCTTCACACCTGCTGCACTTCTGTATTGTTTGAGTCTTGCGTATCAAGACTGTGAAAATATTATTGACATAAATTTTTAACATATTGTTGCATAAAATTTCCGTCATGGAATATAATGAACAAAGATAACACAAGGGACAGATACAAACTGTACATACATAATTTTATTGTATGTCAATAGCCCCTGAAATATAAGCATATGTCAATGCCTATGTGTCAAGGACTCATAACTAAAATGGCAAGTAGGCTAATAAAAAAAAGGAGGTAAAATGTATAGCCGGATGCTACTGAGAGGTGGTACACAGGAGTGATAAGGACTGTGACTTTGGAGACAAGAAGCCTGGGTTTGAACCTTGGTACTACCTCAACGCATCCTTAGGCAGGTTACATGATCTCTCTGGGCCTCGGTTTCCTTGTCAATACAATAGAAATATCAGTAGTACCTAATGCCTAGCCAATGTTGTGAGAAATAACTGCCTTAATGTATAGGAAGTGGCTGGATCATACTAACAAATACATATATATATATATATATATATATATATATATATATATATATATAAATTAGCTTTACCACTTCACGCACCTACATTCATTTAGTATACTTATGTACTAAATGTACAGAAAGTTTAAATTCATTTATCATAAAGGAAATGAATAATAAAGTAAGAAAACACCTTGGTTTTTTTTTTTTTTTTTTGCTTGCCAGATTGGCATATATTACAAGATTAAAAGTCTCCAGTGTTGGCAAAAATGCTGGGAGAAGGCACATGGCTGTAGGTTCTTGGGTAGCCATGATCAAACTACACTTTCTCTTTGACTCAACAATCCCACCTCTAAGACTTATTCCAAGGAAATAATCATCAGAGAGATCAGAAACAATACGAAGTTTTATGGGAAAAGAACACAATACTTAAGTGTATCACTATGGCACACTGTAGAACTCTTAAAAATGATAATCTAGATCCATATGTAATGGACGTGAAATGATACACCGTAAAGCTGGGACTATGCCAGTGGTACGATCCGATTTTTGTTTTGTTTTGTTTTATAAATGCTGTGTGTACATATCCAGATACAGTGCACAAACTAATAGGTGTAGACAGGTTTTCTCCAGGTGGGGAACTTACAGGTGATTTTTAGGTTCTGTGTAATTTCCTGAATTTTGTACATTGCATGATATTACTTTTAAAACTGAAAAATCAACAAACCTTTTTTTTTTTTTCATTCAGGAATAAAGCAAATGAGTTTACCCAAGCCAGCTGAGCTAGGATAGTGGCCCTCGGACTTGGCTGTACACTGGCATTATCTGGGAAAGTGAAGGCACCAGAAATGCCTAAGCCTGAGTTTCACCCCAGGATTGTGATGAACTGGGGATGAGCCTTCGGGATTTTTTCAAATAGATTCTTACATGTAGTCAGTATTGAGCCAGGGGTTGAGGTCATTGCTTGGAATTAATTGGTAGGCACACGAGATCCAGAATGTGTCTATTGAATGTGTTCTCAATTTGGGCATGTACTTACAACTTTCAGCCAAAATACATCTTTGAGAGGAGATACAAGTGGGATAAGGTTCGTTGGGATTGTTTGCATGTCTGGACAAGGCCTGGGCAAGTCCACCATCGACATTCTTCTGGTACATTGCAAAGATGGCTTAAGAGCTTTCTTTACTCTGGAGCAGAAGATGGTGACTATTTGGGGGGCTTCAAAGTCCTTTGAGGGCCTGAGGGTGATCACCGTCACTTACTGAGCACTTCCTAAGGAACAGGCGCTTTTTATGCAATGGACCCAAACTGCAACTGGTTGGTGGCAGAGGGGGAAGTTCACCCTGGGAGGTAAGCATTTTGCAGGCCAGGTCATTCGGCTTGCCCTGGGATGTTCAAGGGTGTGGGCTTGATCTGAGGCCTCCTTGCTTCCTGGTGGAAAGCTTAGTCTCTGGCGATCCCAGGAAGACAAAGCGCCCCTACAAGGCCACTTACTGAAGTGAACAGGAATGACCATCACATTTCATGTCATTGCCATGCCATAGTGGCACCTCTCAGGAAGGTATAGTGCCCCACCTCTGCTGGGTTGGGTCCTCTAGTACAACTGACGTCACCCTGGCCCACCTACATTGCCTCAGGCGGCCTGACAAAGAGGTTTTCTTCTATTCTCCTATGTAGATACTGGAAAACACACCTGAAAACCACCCTGACCACAGTCACCTGAAGCACGCACTGGAGAAGGCGGAAGAGCTGTGTTCCCAGGTGAACGAGGGGGTGCGCGAGAAGGAGAACTCCGACCGGCTGGAGTGGATCCAAGCCCACGTGCAGTGTGAAGGCCTTTCTGAGGTAGGTGGGACCTGGGCGTCCCTGGCAGAGCTTCAGTAGCCCAGTGTGGACTAGAAAAAAGCAGGAAAAAGCAGGAACCAACCTCCCTCAGCCTCCAGCTTACTAGGTCTCTTTTCAGCTGCTTCTCACCTGCTCTTTCATCCTTGATTTTTAAAAAATTTCAATCATATTATTTTCCCTCGCTGGCAGTTATGTTTCTTTTCTCCAGAAGTCTGAATAGCCAATATATAAACAAAAAAATGTTCAGCATCTTTAGCCATCAGAGAAATGCAAATCAAAGCCACATTGAGGTGACATTTAACTTCAGTAAGAGTGGTTGCTATCAAGAACTCAAAAAACAACAAATGCTTTCAAGGTTGTGGGGAAAAAGGAATCCTACTACATTGTTAATGGCACTGTAAACTGGTACAACCATGGTAGAAAGTATTCCTCAAAATTCCACAGATTCCTCAAAAACCTGAAAATATATATCGCATTTGATCCAGCTATACCTCTTCTAGGTATCTTCCCAAAAGAGTTGGAATCATCTCATGTAAGAGTGATATATGCCCATGTTTACAGCAGCACAGTTTATGGTACCCAAAACTTGGAAGGAGCCAACATGTCCAACAACAGATGATTGGATAAAGGAACTTGATGTATTCACATGATGGAGAACTACTGTCCCATAAAGAAAGATAAATTTGAATCATTTATAGGAAGATGGATATACCTTAAGATCATTATGCTTAGTAAAATTAGTCTGTCATAGAAGGCTAAGTATCACATGACTTCTCTCTCTCTCTCTCTCTCTCTCTCTCACTCTCTCTCTCTCTCTTTCTTTCTTTGAGACAGGGTCTTCCTCTATAGTCTAGGCTGGTCCTCAACTCACTATGGAGCCCAGGCTGGCCTTGAACTCACGGCAATCCCGCAGTCTCAAACTCTCAAGGTTTCCCTAATATGAGAAAATCAACACTACTCCCCTCCCAAAATAAATAAATAAATAAATAAATAAATAAATAAATAAAGCAAAAGAGATGGAAGAACTTACGAAGATAGACTTTGTGGAAAGGGGATGGGAAGGGGAAAGGGAGTAAAAATGATGTGATATATAAATGAAAAAATAAAATGGCAAAAAAAAACGTTAGTCCATGGTCAACTGTTTCCTAAAGCAGAAATGGCACAGTGAAATGGCTGTTCAACTTACAGAATCCAGGAAGCAGAGAGAAAAGGGATGAGCTGGGGACAAAAAATACCCTTCCCAGTCCTGTCCCCCCAGTGACCCACCTCCAACTAGGCCCACCTCCTAGTAGCACATTCTGCTACTAAACTCATCAGCGGTACCCACGGAGGAGTAGCGCCCCCACAATCCAATCACCTCTCAAACATGTGACACTGTGGAGAACATTTTAGATCTAAACTGTAACAGGTGAGATTTTACAAGCAAGAGACAGTGTTGTGTTTGGCTTTGAGGTGTCACTGAGTGCTTCTGTGGGGCCCTCCACTCTGGTCAGACCTGGAAAAATAACGTTTGTCCTGTGAACTTGTAGAGGGAGAATCCTGGCTGCTTTCCAGAGGGTCTTCTCATTGGCGCTAGCTCATGTCACTCCAGGCCGGTGCCTTGTACCCAGGGAGTGGCCATCAGGGTGGCACAGTTTTCTTGCTGCTTCGTTTTCCCTCTAAATAAGAGACCGACACACTCATTGAATCCGTAGGAAACGGCCTTGGAAATTACGACCAAGGCTCATGTGGGCACTTGGAATCCACAGACCTGCCCTTCATTTTGAACTCTTGGTTCTAAAATGTGCTGCCCAGACTGCTCAGAGCTGCCTTTGATCTGTACTTAAGATTCAGGCCTTCTGGGGCTTGGCACCAGATTGTGAGTAACCTGTGCTCTCAAAATGAAAACGTGACTTCTTTTATCCTGTCCTCTTTGGGTTTCCTTCCTTTCCCAGCAACTGGTGTTCAATTCAGTGACCAACTGCCTGGGCCCGCGCAAGTTTCTGCACAGTGGGAAGCTCTACAAGGCCAAGAGCAACAAGGAGCTGTATGGTTTCCTTTTCAACGACTTCCTCCTGCTCACGCAAATCACGAAGCCCCTGGGGTCTTCTGGCACCGACAAAGTCTTCAGCCCCAAGTCCAACCTGCAGTATAAAATGTACAAAACGGTGAGTTCTACCCTACACTGCAGTGGCAGGGTTGGTGGACACAGGGTGGGGGTGAGGGGTGCCCCAAAAGATTCAGAGTTTTAGCAGGGTTTGGGGCAAAGCAAGCAAGGCTGGGTTCATAGTTACCGAGGACAGTCTGTGTCTCAATGAAGTTCCAATAACTTGCAATTCCATGGGTAAAACATTTATTAGCTGCCAGTGGCTGCTGTGGGTTCCTGGGAACATGAAAAAAAAAAAAAAAAAAGCTTCACTCCAAAGGAGCTCCTGGTCTAGGGTACAGATGGACTAGGCACACAAAGTGTTAGCGACACAAAGTTGTCATCATCCAAGGGCCCTCTGCCATCTTCCATCCTAAATCCCCACTGGTCTCTCAAGGTGCTTTCCAACATCTGTGTCCCTCTCCTGTGCCAGCAAGGAGAATTTCTCCACACTGTGTACCTTATCTGCTCATAAGTACATGTGTGTCTCCATGTCACAGGAGATTGTCTTCCTAAATTTGTCTAGTGGAGGTGTTTTTACTAAAGAATTTCTTGGAAGCAGCAGTTAGCTTTATTGGAGGGAAGGAGCAATATATTTTAGCAGACTGTTTCTCAAAACTTCATTCTTGAAGGAAAATCCTTGAAGGAAACCGCTGGGAGGTGAAGTTGATGGTGGGTCGCGTTTGCTGTTCAGGGTATACAATGGAAAATAAAAACTGGCTAGATCTGATTTTGAAGGATTTCAAAAATACAACATGGAAGGGGTAAATTCATATTTATCATTTGTGATATATGAAAGTTGATATTAACACAAAATTCTTACTTTGGTGTAGAATAAGGAAACACACAAACCATTAGCCGTGTTTGTTTGACTACGCTCACAAACATACGTACGCGCCCTTCACGTGGGTTACAGAAATACACACACGCGCGCGCACACATGCGCACACGCCCATGCACGTGCTCACTCTGGTTAAATACACAGGTGTGCATGTGTGCACACTTGCCGTCTTGTTTTTCTAGAGCAGCCTCCCCTAAGCACCCGCCCCCAGCCTTGGCTGATCATGCCTGCTTCTTTCCAGCCTATTTTTCTAAACGAAGTTCTCGTCAAGCTGCCCACTGACCCTTCTGGAGATGAGCCCATCTTCCACATCTCCCACATCGACCGAGTCTACACCCTCCGAGCAGAAAGCATCAATGAGCGGTGAGACCCGACTCCTCCCTGGCACTGGGTGTCGCCAGGCCCCGGCTTCCCCTAGCTGCGCAGCCAGGACCGCTGGTCATGGCAGATTTTCTCTGGAGCCTTTCAGAAGTTGGACAGAGGGCATGTTTTTTTTTTTTTTTTTTTCAAAATAGATCTTGAAAATGAAATTAATTTGCTTGAGCATTTTTTTAAAAAAAGACAATTTCGGAGTTCTTTTAGGTGGGTGGAGCACCGTCTCCCCTTAGCCCAGGCGTCCCAGGTAGCGGGAGCCCGTAGGGAAGCGATCTGGGGGGTAAGGCCGCCGCCCATGCCCGGCCCTCCGCAGTTCCCCGGGATGGAACGTCCCGGGTTCTCTGGTCGCAGGGAGTTTGTCCTTAAGATGCTGCCCTGGACCCGAACGATACAGATCACTTCCTGAAGGGTGAGCCCGATTCAAGGCGGCAACACCCGCGCAGCAGGCGACATTCTGTCTTTTCCCATCCAAGGACGGCCTGGGTGCAGAAAATCAAAGCTGCTTCGGAGCTCTACATAGAGACGGAGAAGAAGAAGCGAGAGAAGGCGTACCTGGGTAAGGCGCTCCGGCCGGGCCTCCGAGGGGCTGCGGGGCGCGCTGGGGACCTGCGAGCCGCAGGCGCGGGTGGGACGGAGGGGAGGGGGCGGGGGCTGGAGGCGCGGGGAGGGCGAAACCCAGGAGCCAGGGGCCAAGGGCTCGCTGGGGCAGGAGGGGAGAATTACGGTTCAGGGGGCGCGGGGATTGTGAGGCGCACCAGGATGGGAACGGTGTCGCCCGGCGCAGGGATGTGCACTTGTTACCCTAATGCCCCGGGAGACTGAGGCAAGAGGATTTCCAACTTGGAGTCCAGTCTGGACAACTCAGATACTTAACAAAACCCTGTCTCAAAAAATAAAATAAATAAAAGGGGTGGGGTGTAGCTCAGCGAGAGGGCCTGGCGGGGGGGGGAAGGTTAAATGAGGCACACTGTTCTCTTTTCCCTGCTCTCACAGTCCGTTCCCAGAGGGCAACGGGCATCGGAAGGCTGATGGTGAACGTAGTTGAAGGCATTGAGTTGAAGCCCTGTCGGTCACATGGTAAGGACCATAGAACACCTTGCCCAGCGACCTGTGGTGTTGGAAGTCTTTCCTGCCTTCTCCACCCTCCCAGCTGACTTTAAGTCAAGCATGCTATTTCTTACCCTATACTTCCGTCTGAAATTGGTTTTCTCAGCAGTTGCTAAAAATCTAGAGGGTTTTTTTGTTTGTTTGTTTGTTTTGTTCCTTCTGTTGTTCTGTCTTTCAGGGAGATCCCAGTGGCTGCATTTGCAGTAGATATGATATACCGTAAGGCTAAAGTGAGCAGGGCAGGCAGGGCCAAACTTAAAAGCCCACGAGTCCAAATAGTTGTTCTTCATTTAAGTATGATGCTGATTTGTGGCAGTGATCACCCAGAGTTTCAACGTTTTAAGCGTAACAGCGGAAGGGGATCGAAGGGCAGTGTCATTTCCACCTGGTAAAGGCCTGGCTCATTCTAGGAAAGAGCAACCCCTACTGCGAGGTGACCATGGGCTCCCAGTGCCACATCACCAAGACAATCCAGGACACTCTGAACCCCAAGTGGAACTCCAACTGCCAGTTCTTCATCAGAGACCTGGAGCAGGAAGTCCTCTGTATCACTGTGTTCGAGAGGGACCAGTTCTCACCAGATGGTGAGTAGACAGTGGCCGCCGCGGCACCTTTTCCCACTCCCTGTCACTCTTCTTGCAAGAGTACGTGTTTTCTTACCTGAGAAGTTATGCCCGGAATTCCCTGGGCTTCCCTCCTGAGAGACCAGGCTGCCACAGACAAGGCTGGAGGTAACCGAGTAGATTGGGAACAAAGCGTATTCCTGTTGTTTTGTGGAAAAAAGACCACAATGACATGCTTCCCACAACAGGTGGCTGTGAAGAAAGGTGGCCTAAAAGCCTTAGCATGATTCTTTAATTCTTAGCAAAAACTAGGCCATGGAGCCAGAAGAAAGATAGCCCATGAAAGGGCAAACGAACCAACTGATGTTCTTTGCATGACATTTCTGCTTAGGCAAAGGTACGCAGTTGTGTTGGATGTGTTATTCCTTCTGTCCACTTTCTGTTTGTGCTTGGAGCCTGGAAAAGAATGACCTTCTGTCCAGTGAAACCAAGAAACTATGCCCTCAACTCAATATAAATCAGAACCTAAGGACCTTCTGTTATTAATAATTACCTAATATTCTATGCAAAGACTGAGTAGCTCTGTATGGCCTTTTCTAATCTAATACTTTTATATGAATAATCTCATGTAAGTTATGTGGGTTTGTTCAAATACGGCTGGGTCAGCGCATGGCTAAAGTGATAGGATTCCCAAGTCTGAGCTTTTAATTGCTTTCTTTTATTGTCAACTTATAATCTGACAAGTGAAGATTTGGGGCAAGATCATTTCTCAGAATTTATTAGTATATTTTTAAATGGACACAGTAATTGTGCCAAAGTGTGGGAGACTGTGTGGCATTTGAAAACACTTGTACAACATGTAGTGCTCAGGTCAGGATAACTGGTGTAGCCATCACCCCAGTGATCATCACTTCTTTATGTTGGGAACATTGAAAACCTCTCTTGCTTTTTAAAATAATGAAATGTCATGACATATTAACTACTTCACTAGGGAACAAGTTGAAAATTCTCCTGCGGGTCTTATACCAGAAACTAGAGAAATGGGAGAGCGTAACAGCTCACTGGAAGATCCCCAGTATGACAAAGATGAGCCATGGACACAAAGGATTCTTTCTGTTTGTTTCCTTTCAGATTTTTTGGGTCGGACAGAGATTCGTGTGGCTGATATCAAGAAAGACCAGGGTTCCAAGGGACCTGTTACAAAGTGTCTTCTGCTCCATGAAGTTCCCACAGGAGAGATTGTGGTCCGCCTGGACCTGCAGTTGTTTGATGAGCCATAGGAAGTGGCCTGGGACACACTCAGTGGAGTTTTAGCCCATGGCCATTTATGCTGTCTGAAAATTGGGTTCCTTTTCTAAGAAACCACTGTTTGGGATTGAGTCACAGAGTGACGGGACAGCAAAGACAGGCCCCTCAAATCTTCTAGAAATAATTCTCGACAATCCTGTCTCTTCAAACAATCTCCCGTTCTATGAAACAAAATTGTTTTCTTGGTCTTCACTGTGGGTCTTATGGCTTCTAGGGTCTCTGAAATCCCATAATCCCATCTAGCCTACCCCTGGGCTTGAGGTGCAGGTCTGGTGACTGTGAAATAGATTTATAAGTGCAATGTCTGTATTTTTGGAGAATTCATGTGACCCTCTTATCTTACCTCCACCAGTCCCTTAGTTGACTCCTTGACCTACCGTGCCCGGTCCTTGGAGTGTTTAGATATAATTATGATGGAATCACTGCTTTGAAATTTCACTCCCTTACAGGGAAATGCTGCACAGCATCTGATGGCATAGTGCGACATGCTCCTTATCTGGCCCTGGCTTAGCTCTTTGGAGAGCTGGTCCCTGGAAGGTTCCAGCATGTGAGCTGTTCTAGCCGTTCCATTCCCCTCTGGGCCTCGTATTAATATATGTCAATGAAAACACACCATTGTACCACTGGGTGATTTCTTTCTGATTCCTGGCATGCTTAGAAGATGGTCACGGAAACTCGTTGTCTGCAAGGTTATGCCCTGTTGGATCAAATCACTGCAGGTTACCAGGAGGGCAACTTTACAACAGCATTAAGTCCTAGTTGCCAGCTATTGTTGGAAGTTTTTCCTTTGGCTTGGAGATGCAACCATGTCTAGGACAAGAGCCATTGCTGGTGACCATCTCTGAGCCTGTTCCGTGCTCTAACGTGCTGGATTTGTGACTGCGGTGGGAATAGGCAGAAGCTGTCTGTAGTAGTTCTCAATAAAAGTCTTGTCCTGCATCCCTCAGGTTTGAAAAGGGAAGATGACAAGCTGGAGGTAGGGTGGAAAGAAGAAAAAGACATTCAGTATGTGGTGGGGTTAGGACCCGAGGAGCGTGCAAGCCTCACGGAGCTGGGGAGAAAGAGCTAAGACTTTCTCTCATATTTCCTTAGGTATAGATAAACCTTTTAGTGATAGAAATACATGTGCTTATTGCTGGAGTCAAGAGTGGATGACCGTGTACCAAGCTGTTTGGCTTGATTGCTTTGTTTTTCTTCTTTAAATGCCAGAAGATAGGCTGGATAACTAGATAATACCTTGATTTACTAACGAAAAGTGTGGGACGTATTTTATTAGCATGTTACTGTTATCGTTATCCCAGTTTGAAGCGGTCGTGAAATATTCCTTGCATGTCCTCTTGGTACTGGCGTCTAGCTTTTCCACATTAGATGGTGTTCTCTTTGATTGTAGATGACTAGAATTTAATTAAGGCGGTAGAGGTGTTTTCTGAGTAATAACGTCAGTATGCGTAGTGGCAGAGTGCTCATGTCGCTGGGAGCCAAATGTGTAGCTGTACAGCTTTCCAGGAGAGCCAGCCCTGTCATAGTTGAAGCAGTTTCTGGAAAGTGTGTGTTGGACAGGACAACAAAGTTTACATTTCATACTTTCAAGAAACACTTTATTATTTATTGAAGATAGTGTAGAATTTTGTATCAAGAACAACAGACATAAGTATTTTTTTGAAACAAGCAGATATTCTCTTTAGTCAGAAACTTTCAACTAAACATGTTATAGACCGAGTTCAACTTCAGGCATGCGTTTGTTTACCACTCCTCAGCTGAAGACATGGTTAAAATACTTTAAGTTTATATTTTTAATGTTGTTAAGAGACTGTTTTAAATTAAATCTATAAGTAGCTATGTAGCTCATGCTTTTCTGTTTCTATAACCAGTAGTTTGTTCAGTGTATTTATGAAGGTCTTGTTACCACAGTAAGCAAGAGAGAAAGCATTAAATGTGCAAATGGGGCAGTGTTTGTTGGAAAGCCATCCCAATCCTTTTGTGTCCTTCCTCCCTTCTCTTTCTTCATTGACTTTATTTTCGAGTTACTGTTGGACATCATTGTTCCTGTAGGGAGGGTGTGATATGCACAGTCATAAATAGCTCATAACCTTATAGGTTCTAGGATGCCATTATTGGAATCAACGTAGCATGAAAAAGCAATATGTGAGGTTCCCTCCCACCCCCAGGTGACTTGGTTGAGCACCCTTGAGATGCTTCTGAGTGTCGTGAGCTCTGAATTAACATCCTTGTATTCACTGGTGTAATTTGTCACATGACTGATTGTACTTGCGGATGACTTGGGCTGGCCCTTGTACCCAGATCATGTTGAAGAGACAGAGGAGCATGGGTGATGTGTGTCTCAGATCCTTAGCCTTCTATCCCCTCACTTCTACCTTTCTGATCTTTGGGGCTATGTTTCATAGAGATGAAATGTTCTTGCCAGTAAGGAGTCTGACTCCTAGGTCTCTGCTTCCCAAATGCAGGGTGTCTCCAGGCCAGGCCTCCTGACATCCTCAGCCAGCCTTTTAGACACCTTTGAAAATGTCTCTCTTCTCTTCTCATCCCTCCTGCACACTCTGACTTCCTCTTGCCCAAGAAGGGGCTTTCCTGGTTACACGGCTGTGCTCTGAACCTCAGCCACCGCTGAGAATTATCCTGGAGAACGAGAGCCTTCTCAGAGATGGGCTGTCCCATGGGGACAGTCCTCATCTTGGTCCCACGGGGGCTAGCTGTTCTCTGGCTGACCTTTACTTCATCGGCAGGTGGAAAGACATGCCATCTTCTGGATCCAGGTCTCTGTGACCAGCAGAGCCTGAAGACAGATGTGTCTCATTAGTATGCAGGTTTGGCCTAGGCATGGAAGAGGGACCTTTATAGCTAGGATTGCCAGGAATGCCCAAGACACTGGGGCAAGGCTCCCTGCCAGCTATTTAGATCGTGTTTCTGTCTTCTGATAGCATACGAAAAAACTCTGCTTCCAAACGACATTAAGGATTATTTTTTGGTCTTTTCTTGTTGAACAACAGCATGGCCTAGGTGATAAGTTACTTGATTTCATCTGTTTGAACTTAATTAGAAAACAAAGTCCATCAGAAAATGGGTGTATTGCCAGGCCTGGTGGCGCGGGCCTGTAATCCCAGCACTCTGGGAGGCTGAGGCAAGAGGATACAAGTTTGAGTTTGAGCCCAGCCTGGGCAACTTAGTGACTTCGTGAAACTCTATCTTAAAATTTAAAAAAAAAGGGCTGGGGCTGGGGGGTGGGGATGTAGTTCAGTGTGAAGACCCTACGTTGGATCCCCAGTGCCACAAAAAGGGGGATAAATTGACCTCTTGCACTGTATCTTATCTTGGTGGCTTGGTACCAACAAGTCTCCTCAGGGTAATGTCCAGGGCATGAGGGCATTGGGAAAGAACACTGGCTATTTCTCCAGGGGCTGGCAAGGGCAAGACCAAAGCCAGTCATCATGGAGAGAATCCTCTAGGGCTGAAGATCAAGGGAGAAGTGGACGAGGCACCTCGTTTCATTTGAAAGGTGAAGATCTCAGATTGTCTTTCAGAGTTGGTTAATACCTTTCATGAGGAGAAAAAGACCATCTCCAAGGATTTTGCTTTTCTAGTAGGTCTGACCTATTTGATTCATCATCAGAAAATGTATGTATGTAATAATCGCAAGAATTTCCATTGGATTAAGATTTAATAAAATACCAAAGAACAGATTTTTTAAAAAAAGAATTTCCATTGGAAATGGTGCAATTTGATTTGATTCCTCTATTCTGATTTCCTTTTCAGGGTTGAGATGAGTTTTACGCCAAACCAGCCTTTTCCCGTCATATCTTGAGGCCAGAGGGGATTGTTTGTGAGATTAGTGATGGGCTGTTTATTCCAGCTGTACTTGCTCTACAAGCTTAGAGCATCTTTTGCCAGAAAGTAAGGAGATAGAAACAAATGAGCTGGGTGTTTTTTGTTTGCTTTACAGGGGTTAGAGATTTAATTTGCACTGGCAGGAGAGTAACAGAAATGGGGTGTGGCGACACCCTTGGACGGTGGGATCCCAGCCCCTTCAGGAGGCATTTGGTAGAAGTAACATCTCTTCCATTTAATTTTTAAAATTTTATTCAGTACCGAGATCATTCACATTGTTACACCCCAAGCCCCTTTTTTTTATTTTTGATTTTGAGACAGGGTCTTACTAAGTCTCTAAATTGCTCAGGCTGGGCTTAAACTTACAATCCGCCTGTCTCAATTTCCCAGAGTGCTGGGAGTACAGGTGTGTACCACCACACCTGGCTAACTTTCCTCTTTGCACCCTGAGGTGCTGCAGTGCCTGCCAGGAACCTCTCCTTCGTGCCAGAGACAGCCTGGATCAGCTGCCAGGGACTCACCTGGTGGTGCCTCGAGTCATGTTTTGTAGGGGCTGCCTAGCATTTTGTAAATACAGTTGGGACATTCATTCTTCCCTGCCCTGGAGTGGGCTGATAAGACCAAATTCTTGTGTTTTTCTGTATTTCTGATTCATTTGCTCCAAGGACACACTGATGATGGCTTTTCTGGGAAGGCTAGCTCAGAGGAGCGTTGTTTGGCCAGGCTTATGTTCTGGGACAGATCTCAGAGACAGAAGCAGGCTTATGAAGGTGGTTCTCATTCCCCTAGAACAGCTGTGGCATCCCTGGACTAGTAAGGGAAAGATGGGAATCCGTACAAAGTTGCCATGATGTTGACTCACCAACCTCTTCCACATCCTGTGCAAAAGGGCTTGATAGACAAGGCTATTTCCATCTGCCCGTCCCTCCCTCCCTTCCTTCTCATTTTTTCCTCCCTCTCTATGCTATAATGGCCTACCTGCCACCCAGGGTCCCCTTCAGAGAAAGGCAGGCCTATGAGGGTCCATGAGATAGCACTTGCAAGATAATGTAGAGCTGTGAGTAGTCAAAAGAGCAGAAAGAAAGACAGGGCAGAAAAAAAGCTGCTGCCTGCTGCCACGCAGGTCCCTCTTAAGACGGGCCAATTCAGATTTACCCATCAGGTCACGGGGCTCACCTCCTGAAGCTTAGTCCTGTGAGGGCTGCAAAGATCACACCATGGGAGGGGAAGCAGCCCTGGACCCACTCCCCCCGTCCCCCCGTTCCAGCCAGCCTTGTCGCTGCTCCTCATGTCACCACAGCTTGTACCTAAGCCCCACCCAGTAACCAGCACCAGCCTTCTGGAGTGACCGGTCCCCATAATCCCTTGGGTATTTGGATTCTATTTTAAGTAGTCCTATGATTAATTACCTGTGCTTTATGAGGGGTTATTCAAAGAGATCATGATTCAAAGGAAGCAAGCGGCTGGTTGATAGGAGGAGGCCCCGACCCCAGCTGTCTCCTACTGAATAGGGCTCCTGCTTCCTTTGGACTTGGAAAGCTGTTACTTATTTGAGCTATGGGACTCGTTAGTTCTAGAATACCTGTTTCCTCACCCTGCGTTGTATTGGGTCTGTGCATTTGTAGGTCAATGCAGATGCATGATTTGATGTCTTTAGGATCCAGAAAAAAATTCCTTCCTCATGAGCAGAAAAAAATGTAGCTCTCCTGAAAGACGGAACACAAGCTAACAGCTTCCTAACTCGGAAGCATCAACACCCGGAAGTGGGCAATCTTATCTCTGGGTCGACACCTCGTTGGGCACAGGGTCAGTAGCTCTAGCTGTGTGCTCTTAATTTGGGAGTCCCTATCCTAGTCTAGACCACCATTTGGGTCCGGGAGGAAAGGGAGGGGCCTTCTTTGTGGCTTTCGAGACCAATTGTGGATCTAATTTTAAGTCATTTAAGTAAAAATAAAAATTCATATCCATTCCCGAAACACTATTTCAGTTTCACGGAGATGCGAGCAATTCTTCTATTTAAAGGAACCCTCTTTACTCTACCCTAAGGAAGCCAGATAATGCTCATATAATCATTTTCTGGACACTACGTGTAGTTTTTATATTTCAGGGTAAATTTGCCTTTACTATGTGTGGGGGTGCTTTCTGAGTTGTGTTTTAACAGGATTCTCTTCTATTTTCTGTACCAGCCTATATTCTCAAAGCCCACCAAGAAAGACTTCTGAAGTGGGCTCATCTGGTCAGCGCTGAAAAAAATTCCTCTGATACTTCCTTAAGAACTGTGACCAAGGTTTCTTTTTTATGCAGCGCTAGACACCCCTATTTCCTCAAGAACTCTGCTTTCATTCTTTCAGTCGTTTACAAGAGTGACGTTCCCAGGTTCTACAGCTACATTTCTTTGCCTTCTTTTAAACTCAAATCTTTTATTTCCTCTTGGTTCTATAGGGAGACAGAGTGGGCACCCTTGGGTCCACAGAATCCAAAGACAGAATGGTGGCTTTGTGGCATCCGGTTGCTTGGCAGCAGCTGTCATTCTCAAGAGAGTGACTCAGGGCTGGGCGTTTGCTGATTCCGCTGAATTGTCCGAAGGTGAAAGTGCTAGCTCCACCTACTGCAGCTCTAAGGCACTGCTCTTGTGACATCACAGAAGAAATTTCTAGTGCTTAGGGCAGGAAAAATGACCCAGAGCCAGAATGTGGGCCTGCCAAGAGAATACTTGCCAAGTCTAACTGAGCGTGCGAGATGGGTGCGGGGTTGAAACCCAGTGCCCTGGGCCACCTTGCTGTTCTCAGCTGCTGGGATTGGAGCTGGATAACGGACATTTTCTGCATGCGCTTTTCTGGGACCCCTGAGATTCAGCCCTCAGGAGTCCCATTGGGGTGTCCTCCTCAACTGGGTGGGTTTCAGGGCCGGCCAGGTGGTGGAGACCCTTCTCCCTAGAGAGTTCTAGAAGTCAGGGCAGCCCTTCATGGGCTAAATGGCAGACTTTGACTTCAGACATCTTCAATGGCAAGAAATATAAGATTCAGCTATGATCCTGTGTGTTCGCGTGTGTGTGCATTTGCACATGCATACATAGTTGTATATATGTGTGCAGGGGTGTCTGTGTGCATGTGTTTGTACATGCATGAGGAGACAGCTGATGGACATGTTGACCAAAGGCAGTGACCTGAAGCATTTTGCCTGACCTTCTTCTGGACCTCCTTGGGTTCATAATCTGTGGGCTGGGTACAAAATGCAAATTTGAGGCGCCTTGTTCCAAATAATAGAGAATTTCAAGATGGTAACAGCAGAGCATCAGGTGAGCTGGGGCTTCTGAGTATGGGGCTCTTGGTGACTATACCACAGACACGCAGCCCGTCCTGGCCATGCTGCATTTTCAGTTCTCTAAAACAGCTTTTCCAAATGAGGCTCCATCTGACTTTTCCTTTGGCAAGTTCTCTCTGCCAGGCTGTGTAGAGCTGGACAATATACTCTTCAATACTACTGACTGTATTTTCTAAAAGCACAAATAGTCTGGACTAATCAGACAACACAGAACTAAAGCACTGGGTTAACAGAGGCACCTCAGGACAGGGGCAAGAGCTGTCACTCGCAGCGGCGGGATCGGGTCCCCAAGCTCCTGTCCAGGACGTGACACTGGATGCCCAGCTTCTTGCAGCCTTTATCAATGCCCTCACCACTTGGACCCTCCCGTGTGATTAGCCGCCCCCGGGGGCTTCTCTCCCCATCCCCTATAGGATAGTGAGGTCTTTGGAAACTTTTGCTGTCCAAGAGAAGTGAGGAGGGTCCTCAGCACCTCTTCCCCAGGGGCTGGATGCTTGTTCTTCCAACTGCCATTCACCAGTGTCCTGCAGGTGCCTGGGCGGGAGCTCGCTTCTGAAAGGCAGAACACCCACCTCCCCCCCCCCCCCCCCCCCACCGCTGGATTCTCTCCCCAGAACTTCCTGTATGGGTTTGCAGTAGGTTAGGGTAGGGTTAGCAGAGGGAAAGACCTGTTGGGTGAGTAGGTGAGTAGCCTCAAGTTCCAGATGACCCCAGCTTCAGGGTGACGGACAGCCGTGGATTTGATCCTCCTGGTTGCGTGCTATTGCTTTTTTTTTTTTTTTCTTCTAGTACTAGGGATTAAACTCAAGACCTTTGTACTGAGCTACATCCCTAGCCCTTTTATTAATAATAATATTATTTTAAATTTTCAGACAGGATCTCTCTAAGTTGCTAAGTTGCTCAGGCTGGGCATGAACATGTGATTTTCCTGCTTCAGCCTCCCAGAGTGCTGGGTTTAAAGGTGTCACTTTCTTCTTTCAGCTTTTGTTCTCATTGGGCTGAGCACTCCAAAACTTTTGCATTTTTTTTTCTTTTTGCAAAATACTCCTTTTTCTACGCACATAGAGCAATAATCCTTACTGCATTTCCTAACTCTGAGATTATGTTTCTTGTGTAAAAATATTCTTGGAAGGCCGAGCAGAAATCATACACTCATCTCATATAGATTTGACCAAGTTACCTTGAAGAAATAGCAAATAATAGCTTGGTTTCCACATGCCATGCAATCTCTTAAACAATGGAAGTTCCGAAAGCTTTTCCCAGAGACCTTTAGTCAATATTGTAGCAGCATCAGTTTTAATGAATGAATACTTTGACATTCATCTTATGAATAAGCACCTGTAATATGTTACCTGATAAATATTAAGTGTCAGAAAATAGATATTCTAGCAAGCTCTTTGCTAATGGCATTTGCGTTTAGAGGTGCATTTAAAGCATACATTCCAGTAACTCAAGTATCTCTGAACCACAAGTTTAGTCTCAGCGCTTGTCTGCTGCAGCTCCAAAAGCAGCAGGCTGTGCTCTCCGCCCCCTCGTGGAAGGGGAGTTGGCTACCATCTCACCCGTCGAGTTGCCTTAGCTCCATCAGCTTTTGTCCTCTCACGTGTATAGGTGGTGAACATACGTGTAAATACATGTATACAGATGAGAAGCTCCCACACGACGTCCTGTGTATGATAATCAGCTCCCAGTTTCTGGTTTTCTGTACCTCATACCCTTTCCAGCTAAGAAAAACACTGAATTCCACACATAATGTGAAAAGGGTTGCGCTCTTTAAACAGCTAGTTGTGAAACCTCCTCTGTATGTTTGTAGAAGTGACCATGACTAAATGTATATATGGTAAGACCATGCTGTTAAATGTTGCATAAATTAACAGAGTGTGTAGTCTAAAATATTTAACTTGTTACTGTAAAATGTGATTTGCCATTGAGAGATTATTTTTCTGTATGTATATGAGAGTATTTTAGGAATCTAATTTAAGTACATAAAACTATAGAAAAAATTAAACCTATTCCAGTAGGAGGAAAAAATTAATCGGATTACTTGGGTTCAGCCTGACTAAATTTCTTATGTTAACAAAAAATTCAAGTTTTATCTGCTTAGAAATTCAAAGGAATTAGTTTCATTTTTCCTGCAGGCAATATGATGAATTTCATATTCATGAAATGGGTGGGAATGTGATAAAATGAAAAGCATCCTGTAGCCATGACCTTGGATGAGACCGTGATACATTAGACAATGATTTATATGGATGACGTATTCTGGAGGGTGGTTGTGTTAGGAAGGTTAAGGGACTTGAGAGCCTGTCTTCTATCAGGTCCATGTGTCACGGAAGTTTCCTTGGGTTATAGCAGATTAGTCAGGAGTCTGCGGTGTCCCCGGCCGTCGCACCAAAGCGTTGAGGCATGTTCAAGGAGACCTCTCTGGTGCCTGGTTCACCTTAGCATTTTTCTTTCAGAACAGACTCAGCATCCTCCATTAGTATTCGTAGTATTCGCGTTTTCCATAAGGCATCCTGTGCGCCTTCTCACCGCTGCTCAGCCAGGTAGAAGGTAACACTGGGGTTTCTTGTATAAGTTACTAGGGCACAGGCAGTGGCCTGCAGAAAGTAGTTTCCTGGATGCTGGTGCTTGTGTCTTTGATGGGGACCCCAGCAGCAGGAGGCCTTCCTCCACCTTCTCACTCTTTCTGCAAGTTTCAAGAGTCCAGGCTGCTTCTGGGGAGCGGATCTTTTCTATTGGACACCGGCAGCGATGGCCCAGCAGGTGACTAGGGGAGTTTAGAAACTCCGTGTCTGAATCCTGATGTGACTCATTCAGAAGTAGTGGAAGGAGGTGGTGACTCTGTGAGTCCAGCCTCACTTAACAAGCTGGAAATGTCTCCATAATGAAAAGCGCTTGTTTCTGGTAATTCAGGGGCTTTGCATATTCATCATTGTTAGTGCAAAGTTTAGGGTCAGTGGCTTGAAAGGACCTATAGAGAGTGTGTTAGGTTTCAACATTTCCTTCAACAAGCCGTGCCTCCGCATGCTGCCAACCAGCGGCAGAAGTTGCGGGCCTGACACTGGTGACCACTTGAGTACAAATGTGATTTCAGGAACTTCCTGGAATCTGCTGAAGTGTATGAGTAATATGCGAATCATCCTGAAGAACAGACCATGGCATCTGCAAATGCCTTTATTCCCAAAGATGGAGCCACGCAGAGACCTCTTTGTTAAGCTGGAGCCTAGAAAGGCCATTTTAGGCCAGTGGGCAGAACTAGGCAAACTCTGGTCCCCCCCGCCAGAGTAGGCCCTGACCCTTCTCCCCAAGGGTGATGACCTCTTGGCCAGTTGAGGCTGTGAATGGGGTTGAGTCAGCCAATCAACTGCCCCTGGACCCTGGTTGTTCTAAGTCTACGGACAAGAAAAGCCAGAATATGGGCCCTACCCAGCAGTGCTGGCAAGCCCTCCTAGTTTGCCTTTGCCTGTTTGCAAAAGAATGTAATGAATTGTAAAATGAACACTTTGTATTTCCAATGACAAGTGGGCCATAGTGCCGGTGGCATGTTGCTCCCAGGGGTAGAACCAGGTCACCCCCAATGGATGTCCTGTCGATTGTAATATACTTCTGTTGCCAAATAATGGTACTATTTAATTTTCCATGAAAGGGAAACTATATTGTCTGCTATGTAATGTTAACGGAGTTCTAAAATTACTAGACACATTATAAGTTGTGGAATTATGTACTGTCGAAGGGTTTGATGAAGCAGGACCAAGAACATCAGATTTCTTTTTTGTTTAAAAGAAGCTGAGGTTGTTTTGCTGTCTGAGTGTTCCTTTGGCACCTTGTGTGTGAAATGTTAAATTTTATCCACTTGGATTATGGTAACTGAGATTTTGTTTTTTTCTTTACACTGGTAGTAATGCCAGTACAAATGGCTATTCCTGTGTATTTTGAACCTAAAAACAACAATTTCTTCAAAACAGCTCTGGTCATTTTGACCTGTATGATTTAAATTCACATAATTCATGAATAAAATAAGAAAATCCAACCCTGTTACAGTGGATTATTTTGGGTCCCTTCTTCCACTCCTTACTGTGCACACAGGAAGTGAATAGCCCTACAAATAGTGCCTCTTACTGTATGTCCTTTTCCCTCAGATAAGGCTGTAGTTACGCAAAAATATGCCTAGACAGTAAAACAAACCAACAACCCCTTCAACTCCTCACACCTTCTTCAGGCAAGTGTCAGCACCATGTAGAACTACACTGTCCAGTGCCAAACATTTTTGGGAGTAAGAGTTCTGTGTTGGATAGCGTAAGAAATGCTGTGAGCATTCTGGGGAGACAGTGTGTTAAGACAGTCTTCCAAAGATATTGAGGACTGCCCTGGATTTCTAGCACAAACATGTTCAGCGCTTTGTCTTTTAGCCATTATCAAACTGGACATAGTGTTTTATGATATTTTCTTTCCTTCTGATTTTAAGGCAATTCCTCCCTATTTCATCACTGAATTTGGTGGACTGTAAGTAAAATCTATAAATTTTCTAGCTGGCTTGGACATAAGATGAAATGTGATAGGACATGAAAAAAATTTTGACCCAAAAGTAGATGTTTAAAAACCAGTACATTCCATTTTTTGGGTAAACAGCCCACTGAAATAGCTGCAAACAGTTACACGTCTAGATTGTTTGAAAACTGAAGATTTTTCACCTTCATAAAAATGCTGTGAAGAATGTCACTGCAGGCAGGTCTCTCTGGAGTAACCTCTAATGACTTTGGAAAGCAGTTATTTGAAGCATCCCATCATTTCTATTTTATGCGTGTGATCAACAGGAAGGTGGACGTGTTTGATTCAGAAGAATTTGGGAACCCACAAGTTCACCCAAAGATGGTCTGTGCACCAGCTGTCCCATGTTTATAGGTTTGTGGCTTTAGTGTATGTAAGGCTGCTAAGCAGGAGTCTTGCTGTCATTAAGAGGCAAGATAGGAAAATAAAGATCATGGGAAAGCTGGTCGTAAAGTGGTTCAGTTCACGTCTCCCTCAGCAGCCCAGAGAGTCAGCAGGAAGGCAAAGCATGGCTGCTTTGGCTCTCACCATCTCAGCTACACCCAGCCAGGGGACTCACCGAGAGCAACCTCGTTGCTGGAGAAGGCAACCTGGGCCGGCGCAGCATGTCTGGCTTCCTCCTCTTTGCTGATTCTTAAGACCTGTAGGAGGATACTACAAGAAGCTGGTTAATGTCGTCTCTAGCTGGGTGGTCTCCAGCTGTCTTTGCTCTCCTGACTCCTAGGAAAACACCAAGAAGTCTGAGGGCTTTTAGTTGTCCTATTAGTTTTTCCTGTAGCTGGTTTACTAAGATCTCAGCTGTTAAGCCAGATGTCATGGTTTGGATTTGGTCATGTTCCCAAAAGCCTCATGTATTTGGATGTAGTGGGACTCCAGGGAATGGTGTGTTGTTGGGAGATGAGGCCTGGCTGGAAAGCTTGGCCTGCGTCAACTTGTTGAGATGAGGAAATACTCAGGGCAGAGCTTTTGGGTATGACTGACTTGTGGGCCAGGAAGCAGCAGCACACACTGGGTGTGAGCAGCCCAACTGGCAGCTTGGACTACATAGAAAAATAAGAAACACCGCTACAGCTTTTCTTGGGAAAGCTCTCGCCTTTGCCTTAGTCTCCAGACACTGACTAGCTCCTCCCTCACTTGGCTATTTGCCATGCTGGGAAGAGCTGTCCTCTGACTAGCCCTCTGCTATGCGCTTCCACTGTTGCTAGCCACACATGAATGGACTGTGTGAGAACTTCTCAAACTGTGGCCTGAAATCTTTCCTCCCTTAAGTTGTGGCTGTTGGGTATTCTGTCCCAGTAACGGATAATTAACTAAGACACTGGGCATGATAATCAGGCAGAACTACACTGGTACTAGCACTGGTGTGCAGGGAGCATCCCTATTTACAGACTTCCTGACTACAGTCCTCCTGCCTCTGCCCAACAAGAAGTACAGAAGGGAAAGGGGTCAGTCTGTTGGCCAGAATCTTGGAGATGAACAAGAAATGAGTACTGAGGACTACTGCTAGGAAACTCTATTTTCTGTGATGCCTGGCCCACCCGTTACCACAGTTTAAGAAGCTTAAATACGATGTACATGGAGTGGCCTTGAAAGCTACAGATCATCCTGCAATCAAGTAGGCTGCATGAAGATTAAGAACTTTTCAGTAGGGTGGGGCCTCTCAGGAGAACTGATAGAGCCAGTCATCCAGTGATGGATCAGGGACCAACCATGCCTTAAAGACATGAGATTGTGGCACATGGTACCAAATGGCATTTGCTGAATGACTCATGTAGGTGCTGTATTTAAATAATTAATTTCTAAGAAAAATCTCTGTAGATCAAATTCTTTATCCAAAGGGGCTTCTTAACCTTGGAAACTGGAGGTGGGGGGGGGGCAATGAAAAAAAAGAATGAAAATAATAAAGTCTGGTCAGGAAGCATTTTATTGTTGCTCAAGTTTAAGAATTTTTACTGCTGACAAAAAAACCTACTTTCAGAGAGTCTCCCTCAAGGCTCTGCTCAGCTTCTGAATCTTGCTTTTCGCAGACATATCAACATATTTTTCCCCAATGCGGACGATCATTCCACCCATGATGGAGGGATCAGTCTAGAAAAGAAAGAAAGGAAATAAGCTGGAAGTAGGAAAACACACTGATACCATCTCACTAATCAAAAGAATAGATGAGGAAGTCCTCTAAAGTGGCTAAACATGGTACTCAAATCTAAGATGTCACAACAAGAAAAAAAAAATGTGATACTATGCGTGAATCAGATAATCATTTAAATTCAACATAAATAGATCTAATTATTTTCACAATTACTTTCTATAGCCATTTTAGACTTCAAATAACCTGAGGAAACATGCCCAAGAAAATTAAAAACCTACCTTAACCTCCAATTTCAATACTTGGCCTTGACTCAGGAAGCTCTTCAAGACTGTCGTTAATTCAGAGAGAGCAGCTTGGTCTAAAGGCTGAAAAAGAACAAAACAGCCTTTATATAGTCAGAGAAACTTGTACAGTTAAAAAAGAAAAACATACTGGGCACACACACCAAGATGGACCGTGTCAACCCGTCTTGAGCACCTGGGGACCCATGGTACAGCTGTCGTATGAAAGGCCAATCACTGCTGTCACTGCTGCTTCCACAGCACAAGCCCTGATGCCCCCGACCAAGAGGAAAACCCCCAGGTCGTAAAGCCTGAAGCAATGCAGTGTGTGCGGCATTTCCTTTGCAGCCGGGGCTCAGTGTGCACACAGCGCTTCCTGGGAGGAAAGGCTGCAGATTAATCTGGTTCTATCACCCTTCGGTTTCCCACTCCCAGTGGTACATGGCCATGTGGAGCTTTAGCATGACACTCTGAGGGAACCAGGAGTAGCTGGCTTTGTCCTGAGGAGAGCACACATCTGTGACCTGCACATACAGAGCCTGCACATGAGAGTTCCATCCTTCTGGCTCTAACTCTTACTCCTGGCTGAACACATAATTAGGTGACAAGGGGAAAGGGTGCAGAAAGAAAGGCCTTTTACCCTCTCTCAAATCCTGCATGCCTTCCTCAACCAAGAATCCAAAAGCTTCCAAAAGTCTTTGCACGGTTGTAAAGACCTAGCTCTAACTTTTGAGGGTAGAGGTGGTGAAAGTCTATCCGTGTTCCCTCAAAAAATTCTTTGCTGAGACACTGACGTACAGAACCCAGAAATAGATCTGTACCTCCTATGGGGACACAAGCAGACTTTATACCCCATCTCCCTTAATCTGGCCAACACAGTGAGGTGGGTGGGGCTAGCAATCCCATTTTTATCAATGAGAGAACTAAGGGTTAGAGTGGCTGAGAAACTAAAGACATTCTGGCAAAAGAGGCTTAAAGCTGGGATGTACAAATGGTCTGTGCCCACAGCATGTGCTCTTAGTCACTAATAAGGGCATACTGCTTTCTATAAATGGTAGAAATTTACCTGGGATTATCAACACTGAAAACTAGTAATAAAAAATCTTTAACAACTTTTGCAAAAATAAGCATATTTTTAAAAATTCATGGGCTTGGGGTATAGCTGAGTGCCTAGCATGCACAAGGCCATGTTCATTTCCCCATCATCACATAACAATTAGCTAGCAGTGGCAGTGCACACTCAGGAGGCTGAGTCAGGAGGACTGCCGTGTGTTTGAGGCCCGTGTGAGCTACATCTTAAGTGCAGGACTAGCGATCAGCCTAGACTACAGAGTGGGACCTATCTCAACAAAATAAATTAAGATAGGCTGTGCCAGTGCTTGGCTGTGGTGACTGCCAAGGAAAGGCAGCGCACGTCTGTAAGCAGCACAACTAATGACAGCTAAACTGTGGAAGACGTCGAGTCTCTATCAGCAGACCAATGGATACAAAAACTGTGGTGTGTGTACATAACAGAGTACTGCTCTTCCATAAAGACACATAAACTTGAGGCTTTTGTAGGTAAATGGACACAACTTGAGGCCATCATGCTTGACGCAGTGAGTCAAACACAGAAGCTTAATGTTACATGGTTTCTCTCATATGTGAAACTCCAAAGACAGGCACTTTATTGGAGCAAATGGGTGTGAAAGTGGGAGAGGTGGATCAGGAGGAAGTGGGGGGGGCCATAAAGCGGAAGGGGAAGGGACTGTAGCATTAACGCGGTATGTATGTGCACCGAATACTCAAGCTCAATGTAATCATTGTGTATTACATGTATGTAGTAATAAAAATGGGAAAGAAAATAAAAGAAACTAGCACAGCCACCGTGCGCCTCTCATGACACCCACTGTGTGATCCAGCCGGCTGTACTGAAGTCAGCATGCAAATGAGAATGCCCCTTTACACACTGCAACTATTAATCTGTAAAAGGTGTGGTGCTGCGAATTTTAAGTAAATCTGTCATATCCACTGAGGTTTAAGCCTCAGATACTGTTTTCCTGTAATGACTGAACTATGTAAGGAAGAAAATACATTAAGTTGCCCATGCTGGCTTTGTATTTGTGATGCTCCTGCCTTAGCCTCGGAGTACCTGGGATTACAGACATGCACGACCATGCCCACCAAGATTATACATATTTAAGACAACAAAATTACTTCTGGGGAGGCAATATAAGGAACCTGAGCTTCGGAGAGAGACATCTGGGTTCAAATCCTGGCCCTGCTCTGTATGACCTTGGTAAAGTACTAAATTTCCTCAGACTTCCGTTTTCTCATATGTAAAATATGGACAATGACACTTCTACCTTGTATGAATCTTTTGGTATTAAATAATAAATTAAAAGTTCTGAGCACATGGCAAGATTCAATAAAAACAGAAGATGGTTATTATAACCTTTCCCAGCAAGTCAAAAGATCAAAGGGCCTAGCCACCCACTCCTTCCCATCGTTACCATGACGGACCAAAGAGCAGAAACACTAGTCTTAGTAGTTTGGTTAATAAGGCATTTAAAACTAACTTGAGCCTTCAATGGAACATAAACTACCATTCTGAAGTGTATTCTGCCACTCTTCACGTGTAACCCAGTGTGCCGTGCTTATGGATAACCACTGGTCCTTCCAATGGAAGGCTCACCGACGCTCGCAGAAGGATGAAGCATGCCTCCCCCATGACAAGCCTTTTCCAATTTCTTGATTTTACCATTTGTAAAGGCAAATGCAGTGGCTGCAACTAGCTACTTACAGATGCTGTGGTCACGGTGCAAGGTACTTCTCCACGGTGGACACTCATAATGGTTGAAAAGGCAGAAATGATCCCTTGGGTATTGCTCAGGCGACCGTTTTCAGCAAGCAAATCTGGGAAAGTGAAGCCGTCTCAGTGACTTTCTGAAGCCACCTAGGAGGCTACTCATGAACTATTACATTCGCTTCAAGAACAATCTTCGATTTGTAGCTTTAAATCACTATATTCAATGCTATTCAAGAACGTGAAAGATGTAACTTAAAGTATATCATTCAATGTCTTTCTTTAAAAAAGACTGCACTGACAAACATTTAATTCAGCAAGCATGTTGGGGGAGGAGAGGAAGTATCTCACCCACACAGATCTGCAACAGACTTCACGCACCTGGCCTGAGTTCTGACTTTCATACTTGGACATGAATACACACTGGAACTTGTATTTGAACTGGGCCATGAGGAAAAGCAATCCAAGGATAGCAGGATGCCACTGCCTTTGAGGTCTGAGGTATAGCCGTATGTCTCAAACTATTTTCTTGGTATGAATCCCACCGGCACCCTCCAACGGTTGAAACAACAGCCTGTAAGCCTAGACATTCTTCTCTCAGCATCCTTTAGATTGTGCTTATTAAAGTTAATGTGCAAACAACCTGCTTGGGAAGCTGATTAAGATCAGATCTGCACTCAGTATGCACCAGCTCCTGCTGATGCTGATGTTCCTGGGCCATGGGGCACATTTACAGTAGCAAAGTTCCAAGAAAGGACAAGTGCAAAAGAACTGGTACTTACTGATCAGGTTGGATGTGAGGGGGGAGAACCTCTCTTTCGCTGATATGTCATTTAGGCTTTTCACTTTAATGGAACGTTTAACGTAGGGATTCAGAATAGAAGTGGCCACCTTGGGTTCCTTCAGGAGTTGCTGAAAGTACAGAAAAGGATTTTTTTTTTTTTTTTTTGAGATAGGGTCTCTTTCTGTAGCCCAGGGTGGTCCTGAACTAACTATGGAGGCCAGGCTGGCCTTGGACTCAGGGCAATCCTCCTGCCTCAGCCTTCTGACTGCTGGGATTACAGACCACCACCATGCCTGGCCTAGGTGGTGCTGGGGAATCAAACTCGGGTAGCTTTAACTGCTGAGCCATTCCTCCAGCCCCAGGAAAAGAATTTCTTTAGAGTACAAATGATCCCACCCATGTCCCACCCTACTTTCTTAGAAAAAATTAGCACTTTTGAGCACATACAAAAACTTTGTAACAAATACATTTTTCTAACTTTATGAAAATGATGCACCCCAACTCTCTACTGGATAAAATGATCCTCCTTGAAATAATTTACAAATACTATATGAAATTTCTTATTTATTTTTGGTACTGTGGATTAAACTCAGGGCCTTGGGCATGCTAGGCAAGCACTGTGCACTGAGTTACAACCCTTTTGAAATGTATTTTTTCTTTTTCAAGAAAAGGTCATTAAATACTAAGTAGCCTAAAGCTCCAATTCACTGTGTATTTTAATGTACCCAATGTGGGCAAGACTCCAGTTTACCTACTGATGCTATTCCCCAAAAACAGACATTAAAAAGGTACTCAGAGGTCGAGCAGGCCCCCCCAGTCCCCGGGTGCAGGGCGCAGCTCTCTCCCAGGCTGACGGTGGACTTGCCTGGCCTCTTACCGAGTTCTTTCTAGAGGATCAACTCAACTCGTGAGGCCTCTGATGCTTTCAGAGCTGCCTTAGTAACAAGGAGAGAAAGTGGACAAAAACAAGAATGCACACACACCGTGTGCTGCATCTATACATACCACTAAGATGGGGGAAAAACAAGCCCGAGAAAGCAATGATCATATGAGATCAGTTTGTTCCCATTTCCTATCTGTTAAATCACAAAGATCTGAATTTGGTATCACGTGCAAATTCTGGCACCTTGGTGCCCTTTAGCAGGCCAGGCTCCACCGAGCCAGCCAGCGGCAGCCCTCTGTAGTAGGCGGCCTGTCCTCACACATTCCCACCTGCCTTTGAGTTACTCCCTAGCACTGCCAGCCAGGTTCCTCCTGTCTTTGGCCCAGGCCCATAGAGATGACAGTTGTCCGTACAAACTGCAGGCATATAAAAATTAAAAGCCTCTTGGAATCTGCCTTATGCATTTTTCAAGTCTCGTATCTGTTTCTGCCATACTGTCTACTGGACAGCTGGCATAACACCTCTTTGACACACCACTGCCTTCTCAGGGCTCCCAAAATGCTAATTTTCATTTATAAAGAACCTTGGGGCAACTGCCTCCCTTTTTCCCCGTCGTGACCTAGGTTATTAGGCTGTGAAAGTTATAGTTTAATATGGGGGGAAAAAAAGGAGCCTGCCTGTTCCTCCCTGTCCCCACCTCTTTCCTTCACATGTCTCGGATAGAAAGCTGGGCCTCCTGGCTCTGTGTGGATCTAAGGGCTCATAGTACCAGACGAGACCTTAAGAACCATCTGGATAAAGGTAGGCACACAGGGCTCCAATTTTTCTGTCTGTTAGGACAAAGCTTCCAATAAAAGCTGAAAATGAAAAGTGAGCAAAACAAGTCATATGGAACAATACCACTTATCAAGTATTCTACTTGACACAGAAAGACAGTAGTACTGGATGTAACGAGCCCTCCCCACTGTGCCGCCTGGCGTGCTTACTTCACGTGCTCAGTCACTTTACCTTCATATCTTAGACTCTAAATAGTACTTAAAACCCAGGAAAAAACTGTATAAAGAAAATAAATTCCGTATACAATTGTCTACAACCTCAGATCATAATGTATCCATACGACATGAACATGCCTGGAATATGAGCACAGATTTTTAAAGGTGGTATTTTAATTCCTTTTTGAAATGGTGATTTTCTACCTTCTTACATGTTGATTTTTATACTTCTATCTTTTCTTAACTTGAAATCTTGGCTCCTACTATTAATATCCTTACATGTGTCTGCCTGCTCCTGTTACACAACAGTTCACAATAAGGAAAACCAGTATTATTCCTAACAACACTTTAACTGATAACTGATTTGGGCAGTTTTTTTCCTCATAGGTCATAACTCAATGGGAATGCACTGTGAAAAACAGAGGTGAGGTTACAGGCAGGGCCTGGCGACGCACGGCACGGGTTGCTACTCACTGCCATTCTCAACAGCTCCTTTTCCACTTGTTCCAGTTTCTTCTGTTTAGATGCAGCAGAATAAAGAGCAGTGGCATAGCGGCCTTCGATGCCGTACACCTGCACGGGTGGCTTTAAATCACAAAGGGGCAACAAAGGAAAAAGGAAAATCAGTTAAGAGGATACTATGCTGTCAAGAGCAGAAGTAAACATTTATAATTTTAAAAATACATTTCAAGCTGGGTCTGGTGGCACACCCATGTAATTTCCACGACTGGGTAGGATCATGAGTTCAAGACCAGCCAGAGCCATGCAACAGGTTCCAGGCCAGTCTGGACTATGTAACAAGAATTTTTCTTAAAAAACAATAACAAAATATAAAAACACACTTGTAACACAAAAACGTTTATATAAAAGAGCTGCCCTTAATGGTAGGTCTCAAAAATTTAGGGGTATTTCCTTAGCCAGGCCTCTCTTTGAGTGTACAATTCCTCTTCTGTAAACAAGGGGTTAACATGAGGAGAATAACTACACAGAGATTTCATCTCCCCAGTGAGAATGGCTATAAACAAGAATAAAAAACCATGAATGGGGTATGGCTCAGGGGAGAGCACGTGACAGACCCCACCAGATAATGAACACTGGCCAGGGTGCGATGGGGAACGGCAACCCTCCTACACTGTTGGTGGGAATATAAACTAGTAGGAGCTTTATGGAAAACAACAGAATTCTCAAAAAACTAAAAGTAGAAGTAACACTTGATCAAGGAATATCATTCCTTGGTATATTACCAAAAGAATTAAAGATAGCATGCTATAGTGATACATGCATACCTGTGTTGATAGCAGTACAATTCACAACAGCTAAATGGTGGGAACAGCCTATGTTAGTCAACAGATCGATACAGAAAAATGTGGTATATACACACAATGGAGTATTACTCAGTCATGAAGAGGAACAAAATTATGACACTTACAGGAAAATGGATGGAACTTTAGACATGCCAAGCAAAATAAGCCAGACTCAGGAAGTCAAGCAAAGCCAATGGCTGTTCTTACATGTAAAATGGGAACTAGAAGGTAGACTTTTAGACTTAGGGAAGGCAGAGGAGAGAGTGAAGGGGGTAATGAAGTTGACAATCATGAAATATGCTACATGCATGTACCAATATACCAAAAAATACACCTCACTATTCTGTATTCCTACAAAAAAATAAGGACTTGAGAAGACACAGTTTCTAAATTCCCTTCCAGCTCTATCTACTTGAAATTCAATTTATAAGATGAGTTAATGCTTCCTTTGAACTCAGTAACTGTCCAGTTCGGTATGGGAGGTTTGCAACACTGACAGAAGGCAGTTTTGAATGTACCTGAGCCAGGAAAAACAGGCATTTATGGAACATACACTGTAGACATTTTTATACACAAGACACACTACTTTCAGCATACAACTTTATGTACTCAGTGGTGCCATGTGGCTACAGTGGGAAAGCTGAAAGCTGAAGACTTTGAGAAGTATAATTCTGGGCCTGGAGAAATAGCAGCTAGCAAGTGCAAGGCCCTGGGTTCGATTCCCTAGTACCACATAAGCCAAGCACGATGGTACACGCCTGTAATCCCAACACTGGGGAGGCTGAGGTGGGAGGATTATTGTGAGTTCAGGACCAGCCTGTACTACAGAAAGACTCTATCTCAAAAAAAAAAAAAAAAAAAAAAATTAGTTCCAACTCAGTTCTAAGACTAACTGGAGTAAACTCAGGCAAGGTTTTCCGGAGCTGTAATTTCCTCTTTTGTAAAATAAGACCAGCTAATGGGGCTTAGTAAGTTCTCATATGAAGAGTAAAAAAGAGACTATTACAAGAAGTCTCAAGGTTTGGTACTGGTATGCAAGTTAGGAGTGTGACAATTACTTTTTTTTTTTCCTGAGGCAGAGTCTTGCTCTGTAGCCCAGGCTGGCCTTGGCATCACGGCAAGGCAATTCCATTCTGAGGTGGTTCAGATCTGGTTTTCTGATCTTCCCTTACGTTATTTCTCTAGGAGGGTTACAGGTCTCTATGGAGGATGTGTAGATAGGAAAGAAAACCCAGTGGCCTGAGAGAAGTTCCTGTTCGCTGACAGCTGGATCAATTCTCTGTCATATAAGACCCAGTAACTCAAGAATAAATGACCAAATAACCCCTGGAAATGTAGTCATACCTCACACTGGTACCATTATTTTAGGGGGCTTCTGGGTAAGCTTTATTTCCCAGCTGTCACTCATACAGTTCTTTTCACCAGAGGACAACTAGATTAATTCTGGTTTGAAGTCTCACAGCAGTGAGATTCTGGTGTCTAGAGGAGCAGACTTTCAGTAAGTGTTTTGTTAGAAACATGGGTATAAAGAGTGTGAATATTCCCTCTGGATACAATGGGGCACGCCTATACCCCTAGCTCTTACGAGGCACAGACTAGAGCTCAAGGCCAATCTGGACAAACTGAGACCCTAGCTCAAAAAAATTAAAAAAGGTACAGTTATTCCTCATTAGCAATAAGGAAGGCAACGTGTTATCTGGAAAGTTACAAGTGAACTGCAATACAAATTGAAAGGCCTTGATTTTAGTACTGATTCCTGTACTAACACTGTGAAATCCTGGACCTATCACTTTGTTTTGTTGGGTCAATTGCTTTCATTAAAGAAAAAACGCTAGCTTGCCTCTTGTGGAAGGTTAATGGGAAAAGTAAATGATTAAAATAAGTTCTCACATTTAAAGGTTACACAAGAGCTCATTACACAGCAAGCACTCAACACTCCTTTCCCCATCAGAGGCACATATGATGTTTTGGGAACCATAAATGCACAAAGCTTTAGGCAATCACTACACGAAAGTCTATGCTCTAACCATACAGTTATTTAACTCCACTCAATTTCATGTGCTTTCCAATCACAAAAGAGAAGTGAACGTACCCTCACAAGCTTGGCAAATGGCCTGACCACGGAGGTACTGAAGCATCGCACCTTCAAAACAAAGGGACACAGGTCAAACAATGCTACCTAAGGAATTCTGCATTTAACCCAGTAGGAAAAAAATTATAAAAATGACTTCTAAAATAGTTTCATCTATTTATTTATATCATCACACAGGTCACAAGTTTGTGCTGGGACACTACCTTCCCACTAATCTCCTAGTTTGCTGAGATTGGGATGAGGCTAGTGCATCAGTATGAGAGAGATCATGCTAATTTCTAAGGAAAGCATGTTTCCAAAAAAACAAAAAACAAAAAACAAGACTTATGGCATTTATCTTACCACACCCTTGAGCAGGGTTTTAATAAAAGTAGGGTTTCAGTCATGATTTGCAACACATATACTTTCTTAGGAATCCAGTCACTATCAAAAATTCTTTGCATACTGCTGCACACTGGGCTCGACGTGACAACAGGCAGTAGTTCTTGGAGTTGCCATCACGTCTATCAAAGAAGAGGTAGAATTCACACTTAAACGTGTACCTGCCAGGGCACAGGGCGCTTTCACACACGTCCAGCTCTGGAATGTACTATATCTGAACTTGGCTGCCAGGATTAAAAGATCTTAACGCTTCTGGAAAAATTATGTAAGCTGGAACAAGTAATAGTATGCAGCACTAACGGGTAATTATGTATGTAGTGCAAGGCACAATTTTTCCCCACCTCCACATCTTGGGTAACTCTGTGGGTTCCAAAGTAAGCAATACCACTTAATGGCTAAGCAACCAAGGACGAGTCGCTTAAGGTTTTCTATGTCCTTTATATAAACTTTATAAGACTTACACAATTATTTGCGAGCATTCCTAGCGACCCTTGACAGATTACCATCATGACTATGGAATGTGACTTGGGGGCTAACTCGTGTCCTTTCCTCAGGAGTCCAGGGATGACCAGCGCCCCCTCCCACGCCCTCCAGTCTCGGAGGACATCAAGGTCACGGTGCGCGCCGTCCGAAGCCCCCAGCCCCACAGGGTGTCGGGGGGTCGGAGGCTGGGCAGCCAGCCCCAAGTCACTCCGCTCGTCTGGCCACACGGCCCTACACGGCAGCTACAATCCCCTAGCGTGGCAACGCGCCCCAGTGCCCGGGCTGCGCCAGCGGTCACACGAGGGAAGAACCTTCCCGCTGGCTTCACTCACCTGGCGGGACAACCCAGACGCCGTCGGGGCGGCCATCTTCTCCCGGGCGGCTGTAGGTCAAACCCGGGAAGGAAGCGGAGGGACGCCAGGGCGCATGCGCGCGTCGGCGTGAGTGCGGGACGCTGGGAAAGGTCGTAAAGGCGCATGCGCAGTGACCTTTCGCACGCTGGGAGTCGTAGTCCTTAAGACAGCGGTCGGGGCTGGGCTCCAGAGAATCGGGCGGGAGAAATGGGCTTGCACCAGGCGGCTCTTATTATAAAATGGATTTGCCGCTTTTGGTTGAAAAATTTACATTTAGACAAGCACGGTGATATTTTTTCTATTTCATATTCATCCTTAGCATCTCTGCCCTTTCTTCCTAAGCGTGAGCATGTATGGTTGCTACCCCTTACGCTGTAGGAATAAAACAAAGCAAAAGAAACAAAACAACGAGCCTTACCAATCTAGGAGCAAAAACCACATCTGTCTTACCTGGCCCATGACTGCCCCTCTTTGATTCCTCTTTTCCCTTCTAGCCAGAGCACCGACCTGTTTGTTGGTGAGGGAAGTGAAATTGTAGTGCCAAAATACTTGGTTTTGGGTGGGTCAGAGCCAGACCTGAAATAGGAGATTCAAGCAAATGTGACATCGAACATTAGAACCCAATATTAGTTTTGCCTACTTTATATTTTCAATTGTACATTTAAAAAAAAGTCAACCCATTTTCAGCGGAGTGTGCTTTAATACACTAGGGGTCCCATTTGTAATAAGGGGATTCTGTGACCAATTTATAAGAATACAATTCCACTCAAATCTAGTATAAGAACACAGATTAATTCATTATCTTTTCACAGTACATTTTTTAAGTGGATACAAGAAGAATGAATGCAATGGCTTTCTTTTCTACTATCCAGAGATGTGATGTTAATGTTAACAATATCTCTGGCGAATATTTTCCCAATATATTTTTAGGCTGTAGACTGGCTTAATTATAATATCTTTGTACTCATCTGTTTTCTTATCTTCAAAGTAGGTATTATAATAGTAATTGGCTTATAGATTGCTAGGAATAGTTAAATATATGGTTAAAATATATGTAACGTACTTAGAATAATTGCCTAAGTAGTACTCAATAGTATTAGTTTCTTATTTTATATTTTTATTACACAAAAGATTCACAATCTACATAAAATTTATGCACATGCAATGATCCCAATATCCAATAATATTATAATTGATAAATAAATGCCTAAGAGGAAAAAAGATTTAAAAATTGCATAGAGTTTGTGAATACCTTCTTCCAATATAATATATACCTTTCTAAGTCATAAAATTTTCATAAATAAGACATTAACAGCTGATAACATCAAGTGGATGGATAATTTATAACTTAGTCATTCCCTGATTTTTTAAAACATAATTCAAATGATTTCCCATTTTGGTTTTCACCATTTAAAACAATTGTGCACCTTCTGAACATCTTTAAAAATATTTTCTCCTTTTTAGGATAACTTTCAGAGCTACACAGCTTAATGAGAGAAGATGCAGACTTTAAAAGCCTAATAAAAATTATATTCATTATTTAACACACTTTATTGAGCTCCATTTAGGTACAGGCAGCTGTTTTACGCCCTGCAGGAAGAGCAGGTGAAGGCTTGCCCTTCATAGACCTTACATTCCAGGTGAAACCCAATCACAGAACCCATGTTTCCTGAATACAAAACATGTAGCGTATTAGTAGGTATGCTACACAGTGAGAGTTCTGTGTGAGAAACTCAAGACTCTACTGCACTTACAGTTAATTGTGAGTATAAGTACTGAATTGTAAGTGATTGCGTTGCAACAGGAAAATGCCCTCAATCTATTTTGAATTTATTTCATTCTACTTCAATCCCCTGAACATCTCTAAAATAGTAGTAGCTTAAATTTTAGAATGCACTAAGTGTTTCCATGGACGTGGTTTCCTTTGCAGTTTGAGTCTCAGTAGAGCTCTAAGATGTAGGAGGGCTTGGTGGTCCCCTATTTTATAGAAGGAGAAACTTCATGGAACCTCTCAGGCAGCTCATCTAGGGGATGGCAGCCTGGGTGTCAAACCCTGACACTTGTACTGGGTCCTCTCTCTCTTTCTAATACTAGGGATTGAACCTAGGGCCTTTGTATTAGGCTACATCCCTGGATTTTGAAAAAAGATTTTTTTTTGAGACAAGGTCCCACTAAATCACTATGTTGCCGCAGCTCGGGACTAACTTGTGTTCCTCCTGCCTCAGCTTCCCAGAGTGCTGTGATTAGAGGCCTTTTCCACCAGGCCCAGATTTCTAGTTTCTACTGACTTGTTGAATGAATGAGTAAAGCCTTCAAGGTGTATTTCTGGGCATGGGTTTTTGACTCCAGTGTATTTTGGTGATGTGGACAAAAGGAGAAACACAGAAGCCCGAAGCCTGATGCAGTCACAGGTCCCTTCTGCTGGCTCTTGGGTACTGAGTGCCCCTTTCCTTCCAATGTCACTTCAGGAAAGTCACCGCAAAACCAGGCCAGGGCCCACCGCGCAAACCTGTCATGAGGAAGAAGCCATAGGTAAGAAGAAAGTTGGAAAAGAAAAAAAAAAATGCCCATAGGAAAAAGGAAGAGACTTAGCATTCTGCTATTTCACTGAGTTCTCCCTGTGCAAACTCCAGTTGTTTAAAAACGAGTTACTTTATCAGTGGATGCCAATGGAGTGTAAAGGAAGTTCTCAAGGCCACGGAGCAGGGCTACACTGGGAGCAAAACCCGGATACCTGATCTTGCCTTTTTTGTTTTATGTTGACCTTTGATTAAAAACAAATATTGTTCATTGTTTTACTTTCTCTACAAAGGCACCCTATATTGTCATACAAAGCCTCAGGGTGCTGTCACATGGCCCTCGACTGCATGTGTTTTAAAAAATGATATGACTTTTCCTTTAATCCAGAAAGGACTCCTGCCAAGCTACCCTAGTCAGAAATCGGGACAAAGGTTGATGTGTAAAATGTTCACTGCACTCACTTTAAAGCAGCCCAAAATTGGAAACATATGTCCAAGCATAAGGAATTGGTTTTTAAAATGGCATATTATGCAGCCATTAATATGAGATCACCAAAATGTGTTTTAAGCCAGGAAAAAGATTTAGTGACATAAGGAAAAAAATTTATAAATCACGTGCTGTATCTTCTACACTGGACATATATCACTACTATCATCGGAGAAGAAAGAGAAGCACCATGTGGTCCTATCATTTCTTAAATCCTATACCCCTTAAAGGGTAAATACATCTGTTCTAGTTTGTGCTAAGCCCAGGGTCTGACACAAAGGCAACTGCCTCAAGTGCAATGAGCTCCGTGAAGGATTGGACCAGAGGAACACGCTTCATCCTAAAGATGAGCTGCTGTGTAGACATCACCAGCCCAGATAAATTTTCTTTAGTTTTGCAGAATCTATAGTAAGGATGAAGGAAAGTAATCAGGTTCTCTCCACACATCCTGTTACACTAGCAGAACCAGAGGAATGTTTGCAGGCTACCAGTCCTGATTTAGAGCAGTTCTTTACCAGAGGACTTACTCTCCCATGTGAACCCTCAAGTATGGGTGAACGAGCATGATAGCTTTCTAGGGAGTCTATGGTATTTCCTGTTCAAGCCTTTTTATTCCACAGTCCTGCCAATGTGCACAGCCCACCCGTCCAGAACCCATCAGGCATCCAGCAAGAAAAAGCGTTGACTTCAGACAAAAGATTAGCTAGAATATGAAAGAAATCAAAAACCTAAAACCCTCTAAAATAAACGACCCCATCAAGAGGTATGCAGCCAAAATGAAAAGAAGCTTCTCAGAAGAAGAAGTACAAATGCCCCACAAGCAAATGAAAACGTGTTCTTCATCACTGGCCATCAGAGAAATGCAAATAAAAATAATGTTGAGTCTTCACCTCATTCCAGTGAGAATGGCCTACATCAAGAATTCAATAAACAACTGTTGGCAAGTCTGCGGGGGAGAAAAGGAACTCTACTCCACTGCTGGTGGGAATGCAGACTGGTACAACCATTATGGAAAGCAGTCTGGAGATATATGAGAATGCTGAAAATAGAAATTCCATTTGATCCAGCTATAGCTCTATTGGGTATGTCTCCAACAGAAATAAAGTCAACATGCCAAGAAGACACACGCATATCCATGCTTATAGCAACACAATTCATAATAGCCAAATCCTGGAAACAACCTACCTGCCCATCCATAGAAGAATGGTTAAAGAAGATGTAACTATACACAACGGTATACTATGCAGCCAGAAAGAAAGACAGATATGAGGCTTTTGAAGGAAAATGGGGCCACCTTGACTCAATAATGCTAAGTGACATGGACCAAATACAAAAGATTGACTATAGATGGGTGTCCTTCTTATGAAATCCACACAATAATGGCATAAAAAGGCCCTAACATGAATGACAGGGTAGAAGAGAGGCAATGGTCAGCTAGGAAAGGGGGGAACCTCTAAAAAAGGGGTGGGCATAGATGTTCGCTGATGATTTAAAGCTCTAATGACTTAAAAGACTTTTATAGGTAGTTTCCCATGAATAATCTCTCTTATATGGTCCTTAGAAAATCTGTTTGTCATTCAAGATAAAAAATGCTGTCTTTCTCTACCATGCTGCCTATGTGAACTATGTAGGTGATGGCTATTTCCCAAACCACCAAGACGTCTATATTTGGCATGTATATTCAAGCAGACTTATTTTCTAACTTTTTATTTTTAAATGTTGCATTATCTAGTTGGATCTCAACTAAGTACTAAGATTACATGCAATAAGATATTCAGTTTACAATGAAATTATTGCACAGAAAAATATCAAAATCATTTCAAAGAACGTGAAGAAGACATATCAATATATGTTTAACTAGTTACCGTGTTTGTCTGTTTACTTCTGTTAATTGTACTCCATCAATTTGAATAAAATTGGAAACTTGAAAAAAGAGTGTTGAACATGGGCCATGGGATTCTAGATTATTAGAGTCATATAAATGTAAACTGCTTGCCTTTAAGATCTGGTGCATCTGCTGAGAGGAAGGGAGCAAATAAAACACATTTTTAAAAAGGGGTTTTTGTTCGTGGTTGGTCTGCTTGCTAGTTTGGTCTTCAAGCTGCGCGAGGAAGGTCTGCAGACCTGGAAGGCGACGGAAGCAGGACTCTGGGTCACGCACCCCTCGCAAGGCTTCCCACCTGTCCTTCTCCCGCAGGTGGGCGGTGCCCACCTTGAAGCTGCCCCTGGCTCGGCGCTCAAGGTCACGGCTGTAGGCGGAACGCGGATTTCTGCAGGATCATCTTGACACTAGGGGGCGCCAGGTCCTTACTTTTTAAAAACCCCCGCGTTGGACTCAATGTCTTTCTAGAGCTTTCCGCGTGGGGTACTCCGCAAGCAAGAATCAGAGCATTGTGAGATCCACGCACAAATGGGATCCCGGGAGGTGCGGCAATCCAGGCCGCTGCCCTGTCATCCTGCGGCCTCCCGGCGCCCCCGCCCCACGCCACAGCTCGCCTTGGGGACCCCTGGACGCCATCCCTCTGATGCTCTGCGCCCCCCCACCCCGCCTCCCTGGCCCCTCACTTCCCCTAGCAGCCCGGGTTTGCGGCTCCCGCCACGCAGGCCCGGCCGGGGCTACAGCAGGCCTATGAACCCGTTATCAAAGTCCTTTCTCTTTTGGGGGGCTTAAGGGGTGCCTCATTCTGGAAGATGGTAGTGACAGTTGGAACAGACACCGTGAACAGCAGGACATTCTTTTGCTCCTTGGTTTGAATCAGAATGTTGACTGTAACTCAATAAGCCGTTGGTCTGCAAGGGACTGGAGGGTTCTGTCCCTGCGGAGGCCGCATCTGTGCCCCCAGGCTGGTCAACCCGAGCTTGCGCCTTAGTCTCCCCACGTGGAGAGCGGGGAGGGCAGCGGTAGGTGTGACGCGGGTGGGGGACAGTTTGCAAGGCCGCCCTGCTGCCACAGAGCCCGGGCCTCCTGCCTAGCGCCTACCCTCAAATGGGCTGTCTTTCTGGAAAGGGGAAACCAACACCAGCGCGGCCTGTTATTCATTCTCCAACGTGTGCATATTGTTTCATCTCCTTTGTGGAAGCCCAAGGTGGGGGCAGGCCTGTGACTCCAGCCCTCTGGGAGGCTGAGGCAGGAGGACCCCAAGCTCCAAACAAGCCTGAGCAACTTAGTAATTTAGCCAGAAAAAAAATTAGCTCAATGTGAAGGCCTTGAAAGAAAATAAGAAAAAACAAAAAACACCTGTTTCCTGGGTGGTGATTCAATAAAGCAGAGCGGAACACTACCGCCAAGGGCTGAAACTTGGGAGACGGTACCCCCTTTGGAGAGGCCTGGTCACAGGGGACCTCAGGTAGCTGTCCCCATCTGACAGTTTCCAAGGGAAGACCGGTTAGTGGTTTTAGAACCATCAGCAATCAGGACACATTGGTAAATAAGCAGGCACTAAGGATCTTTTACTTTAAAAAAATACATACATACATATATATATATATATATATATATATATATATATATATATATATATGTTATATACATATTACATACACACAAAATGTAAGAACTACTGAAGTTTTGTAACAGGCCGGTGTGTAAAAGGACATTTTATGATTTAAAAAAGGAAATCACATTTTATTTTCCTTTACACAAATATTTAGCTGTAGAAAAAATGAAGGTTAAAAAAAATCAGGGCAAGCAACGCATTCGGTCACATTCAAACCTCCCAGACAGCCAGCGGGGTGCAGCCTGGTTCCGAAACAGCCCTGTGTAGTGACAGGGTCTTCCCGGGGCCGCGGCGGGGTGGGCTGCCCGAGGAATTGCCCAGGAGACTCCGTGGCAGAGGAATCGTTTATTTTGAGGCCTTTTGCGCTTGCTTTGCGTTGTCCAGGGAAACAGGGCCGGAGCCTCATTTTGGGTGCTGCGGTTCAGGGCAGGGCGATGGAGGGAGAGCCGTGAGGCCCTGGTCACCGCTGACCCTGGGGAACCGGAGGCTGGGAACAGTGTGGAGGAGGTGACTACAGATTGTGAGAGGCTCCTTTCCACCTCAGGGTGTAACAGCAGCCACAGTTTCTGTAGCGAATGAATTAATGTGACCTTGTGGAGGCCCTTCAACCCAGAAGTGTGAGGAATGTCCTGGCTTCTCATTCTACTGAGCACCTGGGGGTGAGGGGGGGGTGCCGAGTGGGACTGGGGTGGTAACATATTTCTGTGGGTTTTTGATTCTGTGCATAGAACTTCGAGGCTGGATAAAAGCCCTCTATCTATTTTGAGTTTTAAAAAAACTACAGGGCTATTACTGGAGTGGTCGTTGGAGATCAAGGCCACGTCTGTGGAGCAGAGTCATTCAGGCTATCTATAGCTCAGGTGGCCAACCTTTTGGCTCACCTGCACCACATAGAGCGAAAGGGAATCGTCCAGAGTCGAGTATAAAATACGTTATATATTTCCTGTACTACTGCTGCTCAAAATCTATTTTAAATAAGTAGACTATTTTATGAAATAATACAAACCCAAGGTTAATAAATGAGGAAACTTACCTGTCTGCCTAGTAACAATAAATGCCTGCGTTCATAGGTGCACATGCACGTGAGTAGGTGGAAATACTATTCTTGGTGACTGCGGCAAGTTACGCACCAAGCCACAAGAGCACATGTAGGGGCTCATACATGTGGACACTGATTCATGGGTAAGATTGATCCATAGTATAAGCCTTGAAATGGGACCTAGTGTTATTCCCTCATTCATCGCTTCATCCATCCTGCAGGCAAGAATTCATCCAGCAAACATTTTCTGTGTGTCAGTGACGACAACAGATACTACGGGCAACAGAGGGTGACCATGACCCACCCTGCTTTCAAGGAGCGAACCCCACATCACTTTAGTTCAGTTTAAAATTCCTTCTTCTTTTTTTGAGACAGGGAATTGTTCTGCAGTCCAGGCTGGCCTTGAAAGCAGGACAGTCCTCCTGCCTCAGCCTCCTGAGTGCTGGGATTACAGGTGTGCGCCACCACACCCAGCTTTATGTGGTGCTGGGGAATCAAACTGAGGGCCGTGGGCTTGCTGGACAAGCGTTAAACCACTGATTTATTCCTCTATCCCCAGTTCAAAACTGCTTAAAATCACCTTTCCTTTGTTCTACATTCAAGAAGAAACCGACCTGCACATTAGTCTAACATCAAATTGAATTGCACAGTGTTATAAGCTCTGGGTTTTCTTGAATATATCTTTAACTTTGTAGGCATTCCTTCTACACCTGAGCTCCAAACAGAGAGCAGCTCCTGTCGTGTCTTGGCAACTAATTGAAGCAGTGCAAGAGGGAGAAATAATAAAAATAAATCATCCCAGGTGGCGGAGCATCACTGGATAGTTCTCCAAGTGGCTGTTCATCAAAAAGTGATGTTAGTGCCACTTCACAGGCACTGATCAAATTGGCCCACTTGTGACAATGACAACAGGACCAGTGTTCCTACCTCTTGTGATTTGTGACAGTGCTGCTTGCACTGACATCAGCAGAGTTTATGTAACCCAAAAACATGTTCTTGAGGCCTGAAAGATTTTTTTTCTCAATGTTCTAGCCTCAAAGGTGTCCTGAGAATATTCTAGAATATTCTTCCATGGTAGCCCTCAATCTTGGCTACTGATTGACATCAATGGTGGAACTAAAAAAAAAGACCCCAGATGTCCACAGTAGACCTATAAATTACAATCTGCCATGTTTTTGTTTTTAATTAAATATTGGACATGAGTGTCCAAAGACTGGATTAGAATGGAATAAATCCATTTCTGGTGGAAAATGATGCTGTCATTTAAAGTTATGCTGAGCCAACATTTGTGGACTTGAAAAAAATATAGTCCAGACTTCTGGGGAAGATGTAGGCCAAGTAACAGACCTGCACAATGCCTCCTCGTAGACCCACTTAAAAAGTTGAGATTATGGTAAAAAAAATTACCTGTTCAAAGTAGCTAGGAGAGGGAAAAGCACCCTAGCAATTGAATGGAGGCCACAGGAAGATCAGAAATCCCAAAGACACATCAGAAGTGGAGGAACACAGCAGCCCAGAAAGCTGCCCCAGGCCAACTGTGAATGGCTGTCCACTGACAGAGAAAAGCCCACCTGGTGCCCGGAGGAACCATTGAGGAAGGTTAAGTGCGGATCCTGAAGTGGGGATTGACAGCAGCTGGAAGCCCCAGCTCTAGGAATGAGCAGGCAGGAAATGCAAACTGCAAATGCCTTGAGAACTTCCCCTAGAAAAGGCCCCTGGAGCCTAGATCGGCTTGGGAGAAGCAACACATGGCAGCCATTACTGGCAGTGACATAGGCAGGAGCCATTGAAAAAAAAAGTCCAAGTTTGAACTGTTTAGAGAAGAAGAAGGCTCAGATGGTCACATCAGGATTTGGGGGGATACTCTTAAATAGTGCCCAGGAAGAAACTGGCACAAGAGACATTTGAGGAGGGGAAAGAAATGCCCCACCCTCCTGAATGGCTCGGGTGGTAGTGGGAGCACATCTGAGGGCAGAGAGCCCTGTCCTCAAGGAAGGGAAACCAGGACAGGTGGGAGAATTTTGCAGAGGGACTGGGGGTGGACAGGACATCTCAGAGGCCATTGTATGGTCAGGTCCTTCCTGACTGCCTACTCCCAGCATAGAAACCAGAGGACTTTTGGCTCTGCCCCCCCAACACCCCCTCATACCCATTCAGAGAAGCCTCCTGGCTAGGCCTTTATAGTGAAGCCTCTCAACAATAAAAACATGGGAAGACGAGGTAACAGGACTAGCACAGAAATGCCTGAGTCCCCAGAAATCATTGTTACAAGCCCTGAAATAGTAGAAGGAAGGAAGTAAAAAAAAAAAAATGAGTTTAAGTAAGATATTCTTAAGGAAATGCAAGCAATGGTCAGTGACTTAAAGAGGAACTTGTTACACAAATAATGGGGCTGGTGGATAAGATGCTTACTGAGCATATAGAAGCCACGAATACAAAGTTGGCTGAGGCAAATAAGGCAATGCAAGATATGAAGGAACATTTCGATGGGAAAGTAGAAATTCTGAAAAGAAACCTAGCTGAAATATAAGATATGAAAAATTCATTTGAAAGCAGGGGAAGTCCACTCAAACGTTGTGAGGACAGAACTTCAGACTTTAAAGACAAGGTTGAGAATATAAATGCTATAATTAGGAACTACTCCAAAATTAGAAAGGAGCAAAGTAGCTGGATACCACAGCTTATGGATGATTTAAAGAGAACAAATCTCAGAATTATGGGAGTGAGAGAAGACAGCAGAAAAACAGCAGAAGACAGCACCAATGTACAAAGAATTTATTCACTGAAATCATACAGGAAAGTTTCCCATATTTAAAAAAGAAATTAATATTCAGGTACAAGAAGTTTATAGAACACCAAAGAACTTCAGTCAGCAAAGAAACTAACCACGACATATCAAAACCTCAGAAATCCAACATAAAGAGAGAATATTAAAAGCAGCAAGAGAAAAACAGACAGACATTATTTTACCAAGTAAAATCCATTGACTGCAGATTTGTCAATGCAAACTTTAAAGGCCAGGAAAGCTTGGAGCAAAGTATTCCAAGCTCTAAAAGACAGCAAGTGTCAATCCAGGTTGTTGCAACCAGCAAACTTATCCATGAAAATTGAAGGGGCAGTAAAAATTTTTATTAACTAAGAAGCTCAGTCAGGGGACCAAGAATTTCTAAAGAAATTTGTGACCACTAGTCCAGTATTGCAGAAAATACTTGAAGGAATCTTTAAGGGGGACAAAGAAACAAGCAGTGCCAAAGAACACCAAGGAGAGGAAACATCTAAGGAGAAAGTGTGACAAAAACAAAATGCAAAGAACCAAAAACCAGAAGAACAGGCTAATGACAGGATTCCGTAAAAATCTTACAATAATCACTCTCAATGCTGATGTTCTTAACTCACAAATCAAAAGACACAGACTGGCAGAGTGGATCAAAAACCAAAACCCAACCATTTATTGTCTGAGACAGGCTTCACTCACACAGAAGCACACAGACTGAAGGTAAAAGGCTGGAAACTAATACTACATGCTACCAGAGCCCGAAAATAAGCAGGAGTAGCTATACTTTTTTCAGACACTGAAAACTTCAAATCAAAACAGATCAGGAGAGACAAAGATGGTCACATCTTTGTACATGCTGGCAAAAGGCACAATCCAACAGGAAGAGCTTATATACTATAAATGCACCCAATGTAGGGGCTCCCAGTTACAAATAATAGAAACTATTGGACATGAAGGACCAATACAATTGGTCCCAATACAATTACACTAGGGGACTTCAATATCTGACTCTCACAAATAGACAGATCAACCAGACAGAAAATCAACAAAGAAACATCAGAGCTGAATCACACCATGGAGCAAATGGACTTAACAGATATCTACAGACTTTTCTATCGAACATCGAAGGAATACACCTTTTCCTTAGCAGCTCATGGGACCTTTTCAAAAAGAGACCCTATCCGTGAACATAAGATGTGCTTAAATACATACAGAAGATTGAAATCATTCCTTGCATACTTTCAGATCATAGTGGAATAAAACTACAAATCAATAGCAAAGGTACATACAGAAACTATTCAAATACATGGAAATTAAATAATACATTATCGAACAAGGAATGAATCACAGAAGAAATCAAAAAAGAAATCAAGAACTTCCTAAAGTCAAAAGAATCTGTGGGGCACAATGCAAGCAGAACTAAGAGGGAAATTTATAGACAGGAGTGCACAGATGGAAAAAAAAATAACACCAGAGCAACCTGAAATTAACGATTTAATGATGCAGTCCAAAGTCCTTGAGAAACAGGAACAAGACAAATCCAAAGGTGGTAGAAGGAAGGAGTTATAAGAATCAGAGCAGAGATCAGTGAAATTGAAACTAAAAAAAAGGGGGAAAAGATGTATGAATTGAAGAGTTGGTTCTTTGAAAAGACAAAGAAGATTGACAAACCTCTAGCCAAACTCACTAAAGAAGGAAAGAAAAAAAATGCACATCAATGAGCTGCAGGAATAGCACAGCAGTTAGAGTGCTTACCTAGAAAGTACAGGACCCTGGGTTCGATTCCTCAGCACCACATAAAGCCGAGCATGGTGGCACATTCCTGTCATCCCACCACTTGGGAAGCTGAAGCAGGAGGACTGTCAAGTCCAAGACTACCCAACTCTCTCCTGGAAGCAACTATCATCTTGATTCCCAAACCAGATAAAGACTCAATGAAGAAATAAAACTACAAGTCAATTTCCTTAATGAATATTGATGCAAAAATCCTCAATAAGATACTCTCAAACAGAATGCAACAAATCATTAAAAAGATCATATACATGACCAAGTTAGCTTCATCCCAAGGATGCAAGGTGGCTCAACATAGGCAAATCAATTAATGTAATACATCACATCAGCACAAGCAAGGACAAAAAATACACGAGCACCTCAATAGATGCTGAAGAAGCCTTTGACAAAATACAACATGCCTTCCTGATCAAAACTCTGATGAAAATAGGCACAGAAGGTCCCTACCTCAAGCTAATAAAAGCAAGTTATGTTAATCCTACAGCCAACATCATCCTAAATGAGGAAAGACTAAAAGCATTTCCCCTCAAATCAGGAACAAGACAAGCTCGTCCACTCTCTCCTCTCCTATTTAGCATAGTACTCAGAACCTTAGCAGGTGCAATCAGGCAAGAGACTAGAATAAAGGGAATTTGCATAGGAAAGGAAGAAGTCAAACTATCCTTATTTGCAGATGACATGGTCCTTTACATAGAGGACCCCAAAACTCTACCAGAAGACTCTAAGACCTAATAAACAAGTTCAGCCAAGTTGTAGGATATAAAGTCCACACACAAAAAATCAGTAGCATTCCTCTACAGCAACAATGAAAACACAGAGAAAGAGATTAGAAAAACAAATTCCATTCATAGTCACCTCGGGAAAAAAAAAACTAAATAGCTAGGCAGCAGCCTAACAAAGCAAGTGAAAGACCTCTATGCTGAGAACTCTGTGTTCTGAGAAAAGAAATCTAAGAGAATTCTAGAAAATGGAAATACAGCACCCGTTCCCAAATAGGGAGAACCAATATTGTCAAAATGACCATACTACCTAAACTGATATACAGATTCAATGCAATCCCAACCATGATACCAGCAGCATTTCTTAACAGAACTAGAAAAAAAGAAAACTCAAAAATTTATAGGGAATCACAAGAGGCCAAGAATTGCCAAAACAATCCTAAGCAACAAAACAAAAGCAGGAGGCACAACCAATACCAGATATCAAATAAACTGACACGGTATTGGCACAAAACCAGACATGTGGGTCGGTGGAATAACTTGAGGATGGCTGTACCTTCAACCATCTGATCTTTGACAAAGGGGCCAAAAATATACACTGAAGTAAAGATGGCCTCTTTAAGAAATGGTGATGGGAAAAATGGCTAACCACATGCAGAAGATTGGAACTAGACCCACGGCTTTCACCACGTCCCAAAACCAAATCAAAACAGATCAAAGACTTAGACATTAAAATGGAAACACTGAACTTGTTGGAAGACATCAGTGTAGGCAAAAACTTTTTCAATAAAATACCCAATGCATAAGAGATAACACCAAGAATAGACAAATGGAACTATTTGAAATTAAAAAGCTTCGACACAGCTAAGAAAACCATCAACAGAGTGAAGAGAGCACCCATGGAATGGGAAAAATATTTGCTAGCTACTTCTCAGATAGAGGAATATATTATCAAGAATATGCGAAGAACTGAAAAAAATTAGACTCCCCAAAATAAAGGACTCAGTCAAAAAATGGGAATCTGAAATGAATAAACCGCTCTTTGGAGAAGAAACCCTAGTGGCTCATAAACATATGAGAAAATGTACAACATCTTTAGCCATCAGAAAAATGCAAATTAAAGCAATACTGAGGCTCCATCTAAAGCCAGTAAGAAAGGCTGCTATTAAAAACTCAAAAAACAACAAATGCTGGTGAGGCTGTGAGGAAAAGCGAGCCTCCTACATTGTTAGTGTGACTGCAAAGTGGTACAACCACTGTGAAAATGTGTATGGAGATTCTTCAGAAAACTGAACATCGTCATCCCATTTGACCTAGCTATACCTCTTGTGAGTATCTTCTCAAAGATAAGGAACATCATACTATAGAAGTAGATGCATACTTATGTCTATAACTGCATAATTTATAATAGTCAAATCTTGGAAGAAGCCAATATGCCCAAGTACAGATGACTGGATAAAGGAGATGTGGTTCATACACACAATGAAGAATTACTCTGCCATAAAGGTGACAAATTTGGGTCAGTTGTAGATAAATGAACACACCTTGAGATCATTATGCTCAGTGAAATGTATCAGATCCAGAAAATTGAATATCATATGTTTTCTCTAACCATAAAACATGTAAAAGATACAGAAGAAGATGGAAAGGAAAAGGAAAGGGGGATGAGAGAGTGGGAAGGGGAAAGGGAGGTGATATGTAAACTGAAAAATGATAAAGAAAAAATATAATCTATTACTAGGTTAAAAACAAAAGCAGACTCTACAGAGAGCATCCACTATGTTTTTGTTAAATAATCGGGTGTTTATACGCATCAAAGAAAAGGCCTGGGAACCCTACAGACTGTCGACTGAGGTGGTGTCTAAGTGGTGAGCTGGAATCGTGCTCCTCTGTGTTTTCTAAGTTTCAAGCATTGACTTAAACTGCTTTTGTACTGAGGAAAAATCATTCCAATAAACATTCATAGTTTCCTATTCAGGAGCAACATGATAAGGAGCAAAGACATGAAATACACGCAGTTGCTTTGTTCATTCAATCATCCATTTGCGATTTTTGTTATGCCTTTAAATTTCTTGTCTTGTTTTGGTAGTACTGATTATTGAACTCAGCACCTTCGCACTGAACTACAGCCCCGACTCTTTTTTATTGTTTTGTGTTGAGACAAGGTCTCCCAAACTCACCACTCTGCCCAAGGTAGGCTCAGTCTTGTGATACCCTGCCCCATGCGTCCTAGCATGCTGGAATGACAGGTGTGTGCAACTGAGTCCAGCTTACTTAGTGTTCTTTTTCTATTTTTTAAAAAAGGGTCTTAAGCTTTGCTACACTCTCTGCACTGACAGTTTATGTGCTGGGTTACAGAATAAATATTCTCAAATTCAATGCATCAGTTTTTGTACTCCAGCTTACAGGGAGGGTGTTGTTGCTTATTAAAACACAGATTCCCTCCCTAGTGGCTCTGGGGAAGTACTTTTATGTGGGGCCCGGGAATTTCCAGTTTTAGATGAGCACCCCATGATTCTGACAAACTATCTGGCGCCATTCTTTGAGATCCTGTGTGCTTGGGCTTAAGTGGCTTAAAGCCTTTGAAAAAATAGTAGGATGTGAAGATGTGGTACGTTGGTTTCATCATAAAATCCCAACTACTTTTCCCCAGAATGTCCTTGGACCCCTGCTTCTTTGCCACATCGTGTTATTATAGGGTGTGACATCTAAGAGGAAAGGTGTAATAGAATATACCCAGCTCCCCTGAGGTCTATGAATATGACAAATTTCTTCCTTCCTTCCTTCCTTCCTTCCTTCTTTCCTTCCTCCTCCCTCCCTCCCTCCCTCCCTCCCTTCCTTCCTTCCTTCCTTCCTTCCTTCCTTCCTTCCTTCGTTCCTTCCTTCGTTCCTTCCTTCCCCTCCCTCCCTCCCTCCCTTCCTTCCTTCCTTCCTTCCTTCCTTCCTTCCTTCCTTCCTTCCTTCCTTCCTTCTTCAGGTTGGTCTGATAAACAACAGCTCAGAAGGTAACCATTACCCTAATAGGAGCCACCACTAGTTCAACACCATGAGGTTCAGAGAGATTAATACACTCAAGATGACACAGGTGATCACAGGCTCATGCCCCCAAACCCCAGTTTCAGCTACTGTATTATTCTCTCCCAACCCCTGTCCGTGCTCGCTGCCTCCTCTGGCTGGCTGTGGGCTCCCTCTAGGGCTCCATAATAGTGACCAGGACCAGGCAGTTTGTTGCTCAGCTCTTTGGCTATTGACTGATGTGAAATTATTATTTAACTCAACCTTCTAGAACTGTGCCCTTCATGGTCCCAGCTAGCACAAAGTTAAAAATACTTTGTAGAATGCATAAACCACAGCCAGCAGCGAATTTCCACATCACGTTGGAAGCTGGATAGTGTTCTGAAACACACCTCCTTGGACAAAGCCGTTAAGAGACCTTATACCCAAGTCTGTGCCCTGGGGTATCTGTTGAACCAGAGAAACCTGGGGTTGTTGGGAGGCCCCGCAGCTGAGCCCTTGTGGTGGGGTCAACTGTGGAGGCTTCCGGGTAGTGACAATCGTGGGGGGAAATTTTTGCTCTGTAGCAAATCTCTCTTTTCACTCTCTTTCACTTTGGTGCTAGAGTTGAACCCAAGGCCTTCGTACTGAGCTATAGACCCCTAGATCTTTAAACAGGTCTTTCCAAATCACTTTGTTGTCCAGGCTGGGTCCAAGTCTCTTTTGATGAAATACTTCTCTGTCTCTCCACCCTGAGGCATATTTTGTCACTCTTTTAAATATTCCCTGGCGTGTCATTATTCTGATGTTATTTTATTGACATATACGTCATGTATCATAGAATTCATGTATCCTTTTATTTTTATTTATTTACTACTATTTTTGTTGTGCTCAAGGTCAAATCCAGGGCCTTGTGCTCTCCACTGGGCTGCAGTGCAGGCCCCAGGTAGCCTTTTAAGGGGTATGTTTCAACGGTTTCTCATTATTCACAAGATTGTACAATCATCACCACCACCTAATACCACAAAATTTCTTTAGCCTCAGAGAAATTTCCTCCTCATCCCTGGAAAATTCTGGTGATTTCTCTTTCTCATTCTTCTTCCTGACATAGTAGTAGGTACTTACGGTCATTCTTGGTAATAAAGTTCTCAACCTTAGGTCTTCTTGCTCCTTCTGTACTCTTTATGACTATTTAAAAATTAGAGGAGGTGACCAGAAAAAGAAAACAGACATCTGGGTCTTTCTCTTTTCTTTTTCTTTCTTTCTATTCAGGAAGCCTGAACTCACAGGTCCCACATCAGCTGGATAAATGTTTCATGGCCTTGCTCTTAATTTGGTTTAATTAAAAGGGACAAAGACATCTTGGGTCTTATTGTAATATGAACAATGATAGTCCAGTGACATTTCATATTTTTCTAGCTCATAGAACTACTTGGACCATGGGAAAAGGAGAAGCGAAGTTGAGACTACGATATGCCTGGGTATGAACTGGTTGTTTACAGAATGAAAAGCAGGTCACTCTCAGGCCGAGACGTGGCTTTGGTCATGCCTGGGAATCTACAGACTCAATTGCCTCTCGCTGGCAGGACATGAAAGCTATAGATTATCCTGTAATCCTGTGGCATTTTTAAATCCACAGAATGGGCTTTGATGCTCGAAAATTTCCACTTAAAGTCACACACTCTTTTGGAGGTACAAATATTTTGGCTACCCCAAGGGTATCCATGGAAAGACTTACTAGAGTGAATGCTGTGGTTAGCGCAGATGAAGGCCAGATTGTCTCTGTCCAGGAGGGACCATGCCCCCTCTACTCCCAACACCCACTTCTTTTTAAATTCAAATAGTTCACGTGACTTCTTTCTTGTGGTAAATGAGAGGATAAAATCACTGCACTGTGGAAAAGGAAAATCCACCCACATGTCCGTGTCCATCAGTGGGTGAATGGGTAAACAAAAATGTGGCATATCTATACAATGAAATATTATTTGGTCATAAAAAGGGATGAAGAATTGACACACACTGTCACATAAATATACCTTGAAAAGTAATGTCACATGAAAGAAGCCAGACACAAAAGGCCACAGGTTTCACTATTCCGTTTATAAATCCATACAAACAAAAAGAATATCAGTTGCCAGGGGGCAGGAGGGAAGACATAAAGGGAGTGACTATAAATGGGAAAATTTTTCTGACTTAGAGTGATGGAAATTTTCTGAAATTGGTGATGATGATGCACAACTTTGTGACTATGAATTTTATAGCATGTAAGTCATATCTGAAGTGTGTGTGTGTGTGTGTGTGTGTGTGTGTGTGTGTGTGTGTGTGTGTGGTATTGGAATTCAAGCCTATAGCCATTATAGTGAGCTACATCTCTAGCCCATTTTTTATTTTTGATTTTCAGGCAGGGTCGTGCTAACTCTCTAAATTGCCCAAACTGGGCCTAACTATACCTGAATTTTTAAAACAAAAAAGAGAATGCTGTAAAACTTCCCAGCTAAAAAACAAAAAAAACAAAAAAAACCCCAAAAGAATAGGAGAAAGAAATCTTATTTTTTTTAGTTGGTTTGTCAGAGTTCCAGCACTATGACAAACTACTTGAGAAAGGAAGAAATTTCATTTTGGCTCCTGGTTCCAGAGGTTTCAGTCCATAGTCTATGGGCCTGTTGCTTGGGCCTATGGAGGCCCGATACACCACGGCAGAAGCGAGTGATGGAGGAAACCTGCTCCCTGCATGGAAATCAAGAGAAGAGGGAGGGGTCAAGGATCCCATGCCCCTTCAAGGGCCTGTCCCACAGAACTAACTTTCTTCCACTAAGCCCCAGCTTCAGAAGCTCCTGGCACTTTGCCCCTGGCTGGCCAGCGCCAAGCCTCTCCCTCATAGCCTTTGGGGGATATTTCAAATCCAAACCACGATTGCGCCTTGGCTGAATGTGGTTTGCGCCAGCTCCCTAGCAAGGTGTTAGCTGCAATAGACAGTTCCTCTTCCCACCGCTGCTGACTAGAGTCCTCTGCTCTCCTTCCTGGAGGGTGGAATGGCAGAACTTGGACAGCTGGAAAGGACTTTAGAGATTCCAGCCCAACTCTCTCACCTAACAGCCCAGGGAGTAGAAGTAACATGTTTAGCGTGCCCCTCTGGGGCCGACTGGCCCTGAAACCCCACGTGCTTTCCGCATTACCTTGGGTGCAACCAGTCCTCCCTTCTCTTGGTCGCTCTTTTGCCCTGGCACAATTGCACTTTCCACAGGCCCGATCTTTCTGAAACACTGATCTCGTTGTGTCATGATCCTGATTTAAAAATAAAGCCCTGGGTGACTTCTTTATTGCCGTCGACCCTAAGCTCCAGCAGCGGTGCCTGTCTCTCATCTGTCACCCAGCTCCCCTGGGTCCCTAAACACACTGTTCTCTGGGGCTCAACACCGAGTGCTGTCGGGTACCCCACTTCTCTTCACACTTTGTCAGTAAATTTTGTGTTTGTGCCTTCGCTTCTCAGCCAAATCAGCCAATTGCAAGTGTCTTAAAGACCAAGGTTCTATCTTAGAAGCCTTTGATCTCCTGGTGTAGGATGCTGTGCAATTCTTTGGACTCGGTGGGGACCTGGAAATATTTGTAGAAGAGTTGAATTCACTCAAGACTAAAGCCAGTCTTTGCTTGGATAAAACCAACCTCTTAGAGGAGTTTCTGGCAAAAGATGCTACTTCTTCCGGTCATGGGACAGGATGAAAGAGGACCCCCAAACCAACATGGAGGCCTAGGCCCAAACCTGCCCACAGAACAGGCTTTTTGATTTGTGTTGCAGAGAAAACATTTTCGGGACGAGTCACTAAGAGGTTCAGGAAAGATTTATTAGTCAGAAAGTTCGAAAGTACACACTCAGAGTGTGGACTGTCATTAGGGGCCTATAGAGAGAGGCAAGACATTTAAAAGTACACACTCCAAGGCACAGTGTGTGGGTCCTCCAGAGGTGACTGTGGAGGCACACTCTGCAGTCAGAACTGGATGTATTTGTGTTTTTGGTGAGTGGCGGAGGAAGAGTGAAAACCAGTAAATTTTGTGAATCTCTAGAACGTTTGGGGTTTGGACTCACCCATAGGTGAAAAGATAACAGCTTATCATCTATTGTGCCACCCAGGAAGATAGGTGAGCCAAGATGTTTTGCCTGAAAACATCCTTTGGATTCTGTGAATCTGCTGAAGATCTAATTCCTGACCTTTATGAGGTAAGTTAATTTATAGACTAGCTGTATTTTGAAGTGACTTTGGGTATAATAGGCTGGAAGGGAAAGCTTAATCCAACGGGTCATATTAGGTGACTTTGATTGTCCTGAGGCCGCAGTCTTTTTAAAAGGACAATTTTTAAAACTAGTATTTTTTCTTTGTATCCTTTCTACCTACCTTTTTTGTAATCTATCCTACCTCAGTCCTACACCTCTTCTGTTGGAATATAAAGACTGAGTTTAGCTTCTGGTGTCACTTGGATAATAAGATTCTAGAAAATTCTCGTGAGCTGGGATTTAGTCTGAAATAAGCAAAACACACTGATTTTATAAGTGAGCCAAATATTTTTGTAGACATAACCTTTTCATTTTTTATAGAAGTAATTTGTCTTTGTTATAGCTTTAGAAATTTCTGAGAAAGTTCCAGGACTATGAGGAAGAAAATCAAAAGCTCCCATGATTCCAGCTCCTAGGGAATATCTGTTGATGAACTTTGGTTTGTGCAGCCATTTTTTTCTACACATCACATGTTCATTGGCTATGACAATGAAGCCCACTCTGCACACTGTCTTGGAAACTCTTTTTGAATTAAATGAAAAATAAAAATTTAATAGAGCCACGTTAAGTGAGAATTTTGGTGCAATCAAGTGATTCATGCTGGTGACGTGGAGAAAGGGCAAGTTAATGTTTGTTTTGCTTCTTTGCTTTGCTTGGTGCAGGAAAGGGTGAAACACACACGGTAAGGAGAATTCTGAGAACCGGCGATCATGTCTTCCCAGCTACCGGCTCACCGTGGGGTGTGGCTGCTCCGTCTGGCTCTGGGTTTGTTCTCACCAGCTCTGTGAAGGAAATGGAGCAAGTGTCCCTTAAGGTCTTTTTCTAGCTCTAGAATCTTGTGAGCCTCATTTTAAGTGTGTCCTTGTCCCTCCTTTGTCCTTGGATATTTTAAAGTCCTCTGCACAAGAGGGTAGGGAATGTGACTGCTCTGTTCCCTGGTTTATTGCCAGCACAATGCCTGGCAAACATCGGACACCCAATAAATATTTGTTAATGAGTGAATGGATGAGACTCTCTGGAATGTTGTCCTTTATTATGGAAATCACTTGACCACATGGTCTTCCTTCTTTTGGAAGCATTAAAAGCACTGCTACATTTAGAACTGGAATTGGAATAATAATAATACAAGTAAGTAGCATCTTACGTTAATTGATTAATGGAATGTATTTGCCTGTTCTCAGGATCCTACTTGGCCCTCCTGGTGCCCCACAAGGGAGATGTTTTAATTCCATTCCATACACTAAGGGATGGCCAGGGTCTGCTGCTGCCACCGTATCCCAGGTCCTAGGTCCCTTTCTGCTGTATTTTACTGTTTTTTAGGCACCCTGTGTTTTCACCTTGAGAAAGTCATTCCACAATCCTTCTGCCAAGCTTAAAGCAGAAGTTCTCAAACTTTGGAGTTTATAAGAATTGCTGTGGAGCTGGGCTAGTGTTGTAGGCTGGTAAAAAAAAATACTATGGGGGTAAAGATAAGGTTAAGAGTTTATTTTCAGTGGGCAAGACATGAGTTCCAAGAGAGGAACCAGGCTGGAGGTTGAGTGTTTTATAAGAATCTGAGCATGTGAAAGAGGTCGCCCAGAGACTGTTCTGTGTCATCTTGTTGATCTTCTGGGAAAACCTGCATTGTGCCTAAAATTTCCATGTCTGAAGTTGTGATCTGAAGGAGCATTCACAGAGGGCCTTCTGCTTCAGTTAAGGAGGTTGTTGAGTACCAGCCTAGAGAAGATGGGTGGGAGGGAATTCCTGGAAAGGTGTGAGTAGGTCTGTTTCAGAGACCAACATTTTCTCATTGTCACAGACACCTTTGGTAGGAGATAGGCAAGGAAGAGTTTTCATAGTTTTTTACTAGTTAGGGGCTTTGCCCTCTTTGTGCCAATGGGTGGTCACTGCAAGCCTAGTTGTGTAGGCCTGTAGGCCCAGCACGCGGGGCAGTTGAGGCAGGAGGATCACAAGTTAGAGCCTAGCTTGGGCAACTTAGTGATTTAGTGAGACCTTGCCTCAAAATTGAAAATAAAAAGAGCTGCGAATGTACCTGAGTGCAGAGGCCTTGGGTCCAGTCCCTAGCACTGGGGAAAAAAAATAAAAATAAAAAAGAATGGCTGAAGGCTTACAAATTTGCCCTTTAGATAACCATTACAGGTGGTTTGCTTGCAAGTGGTCTGCAAACCACACTTTGAGGAATACCAGCTTGAACTGTTTCAGATTCAGTGTTTTGTCAAGCGGAGGAGGAGGTCGTCACTGGCCACCAGGATCTCCACTAAGCACCAGCCTGGCCACAGCTTTGTTTCCAAGGAGACTAGGAATAATAAGACAAATTCATGTTCGTGATGAGTTACTGTGCCAAGGGCTCTACGTACATTATCTTTCAAAATTCTCATAACAATTTGATGAGGTAGGTCCTCTTATCGCCTCCATTTTACAAGGAAACTGAGGTTCAAAGTATGCTGGCTTATCTACAATTAGGAAGAGTTGGCTCTAGGATTAGATAGTCATATCCTACTGCTTTAAGGTTGAGAAAATCCATCTCTTTTCTATTTTTATAATTGCTGGAGGAAGCTAGTGAGAACCCACAACTGACAGGAGGATTGTAATTTACATTTTGACCTCTACAGCTATGTCCTTCATGTGGGGATTCCTCTTGGTAATTGTGAAACTGGAAAGCTAACCAGAGAAACAGGTGAAATTCACATCTCTTCTCCCTCTGAGCCTACTCCTAGGAGCACCCTGTCTTAGTTACTTTCTTGTTGCTGGGACATAATACCTCACACCCACCGTGTAAGAGAAAAGAGGTTTAGTTTAGCTCACAGTTTGGTGGTCTCAGTCAGTTCTTGGTCAGCTGGTAATGACAGAAAGATATGGCTGAAGGGCCTGGTGGAGAACAGCTGCACATGGCATTGGGACCAGGAAACAGAGCTCAAGACCTGGAAGGGGCGAGCAGGAGAGAAACACCCCTGTGGACCACAACCCCAACGGTCCACACCTGTCCACCAGGCCCAACCATGTAGCAACATGCAGAATCAATACATTAGTTCGCTTGATCCTAGTAACTCCTCACGATCCAATCACTTTCCAAATACATGAGGCTTTGGGGGGACTTTCCAGATCCAAGCCATAATAGAACCTCAGGGATGTTTTGAATCAGTGTTACTTTTATTTCAAAACTAAAGTTGAAACTCAACAATAAGAGAAAGAATCTCAATTTTTTTAAAAATGGGGGAAAGATATGAATAGACACATAAGTAGTATGCAGATGGTAGATAAGCACACAAAAAGATGTTCAATATTATATGTTGCCAAAAAATTGCAGATTAAGGGCCGGGTGAATAGCACAGTGGTTAGAGCACTTGCCTAGCAAGTGCAAGGCCCGGAGTTCAATTTCTCAGCAGCGCACAAGCTGGCTGTGGTGGTACATGCCGGTAACCCTAGCACTCAGTAGGCTGAGGCAGGAGGATTACTGTGAGTTTGAGTCTGGCCTAGGCTACATACTGAGTTTAGGACCAGTGTGAACTACAGGGCAGACTACCTTGTCTCAAAACAAAATGTAAATAAAAATGCCAGTGCAATGCTAGTATACACTTATTAACGTGGCCAAAATCCATAATGCTGATAACAGCAAATGTTGGCGAAAGGGAACAGCAACAGGAATTCTTGTTCATTGCCAAGAGATACACACAGCCACTGAGATAGTTGTTCTTCTTACAAAATAAACACATCATTTCCATATGATACAGCATCATACCCTTTGGCATTTACTCAAAGAAACTGAAATTCCATGCCCACTTAAAAACACATGGATACACGGATGTTTATCCAAACTTCATTCATAACTGCCCAAATGGGTCCAGCTAAGATGTCTTGGAGTAGGCAAATGAACGAACTGTGGTACACACAGACAATGGAATATTATTCAGCACTGAAAAGAAATGGGCTATTACTGAGCCATCAAAAGACCTGGGGAGAAACCTGGGTGTCTATGACTGAGAGAAGCCAATTGAAAGGGCTACACATACAACACAGGAATCCAACTATGTGCGTTCCGCAAGAGGTGAAACTGTGGAGACAGCAGAAGATCAGTGATTACCAGGGATTGTGGGGGAGGGACGGGTGAATAAGCAGAACACAGAGGATTTCAGGGCCATGAAACTACCCAGTATCATCTTATCAAAGTGCACACATGTCCTTACTTGTTTGTCAAATCTACGGAATTCATAACACAAAGAATGAACCTTCCTGTAAACTGTGGACACTGGGTGATAAAGATATGTCAGTGTAGGTTCACTGGTCATGACAAATGCACCAATATGGTGGGAGATGTCATCAGGAGGGGAGATGGTGCATGACCGTCTACATGTGCGGACAGGGTTTATGTAAGAATTCCCTGCACCTACTGTTCAAGTGTGGTGTGAACTGAACATTGCTCTGAAAAAAAAAGTTCAGTAATTTTGCAATAATAGAACTGTTTCATCAGGGAATACTAGGCACTGACTACTCACTAGATATTTGATGATATAAAATTATTATTATTTTTAAAGTGTGACACCAGTACTGTGTTTTTTTTTTTTTTTTTTTGAGTATCGTAAGAGTTTATCTCAGTCCATTTTCTGTCACTGTAACAGAATGCATTAGACTGGATAATCTAAAAGGGAGAGAAGTTTACTTGGCTCGGTCTTCCAGAGGCTGAGAAGGCCAAGGGCAGGTGCAGGCTTCTGAGGACTTCTCGATGATAGGTGGAGAGCAGAAGAAACGGCAAATTGCAAAGGGCGAGGCAGACTTGCCTTTGCTGATTAGTCCGGCCCTTGAGAGGGAGGACTCATGGAGAGCCAGACCTGTGAGAAAGGCATTCTCTTTTTCTCACTGACTCCACCTCCCCTCACCAACACGATGAGAACAAATTTCAGCGTGAGTTTTGGAGAGGATAAACTGTATTCAAACCATAGCTGGTTTTTATACTGAAATCTGTGTGGATGAAGTGCTATGAGGTTTTTAAAAAATTGTTGTAAGACAGTCTAACATACTAGGTGGAAGTAGATGAGATAAAACTGGTCATAGGATGATAATTATCAGAGCTGGGGGGTTTATTATATCACAACCTTGTATATGTTTGACTAATTCCATAATAAAAAATGAAGAAGAATCGTAATGAAGAAGAGTCACCTATCTCAAATCTACCCCCATGTCTGTCTGGGAGCGGATTTCATAACCTCAGCTAGAACTAGAACCCTTGAGGTTAATAACAAATTAGTAAATTATCCCTACAAGACAATGTTTACATTTTCAATACTGATATCAACACCTTCATCCAAAGAAACAAATATTGCAGAAGTGTTGTATGTAACCTACATCTGATGGTCGGGCGAGGGCTACTTTAAATAATCTTTCTTTCTTTCTTTCTTTCTTTCTTTCTTTCTTTCTTTCTTTCTTTCTTTTCTTTTCTTTTTTTTGGAGAGAGGCTCTTGCTCTGGTCCCGAACTCACTGTGAAGTCCAGGCTGGCCTTGGACTCAAGGAAATCCTCCTGCTTCAGCTTCCCAAATGCTGGGATTACAGGCGTGCGCCACCATGCCCAGTTTATATGATGCTGGGGAATTGAACTTGGGTACTTAGTACTTGACTTAGCACTTCATAGGCAAGGACTTGAACTGCTGAGCCATTTCCCCAGCCCTTTAAATCATCTTTGAACTTTGCCATTCCTCAATTGACCTATGTATAAAATTGATCTTGATCCCTGACGTTGAAGATACTTTGGATAATTACTGTTTGTTCTAATAATGTTTTATAATGTCATGATATTGTGTAACGTTTAAGGTGCTTCCAGTTGTGGCAGTTTCTAGGTATTCATCACTTTCCTGTGGGTTGACAGGGCATATCTAATCCATCCTGTTGAACATGGCCACAAACAGGAGCTCCACGAGGTTAGTTGGATTTAGTTAATTAATTCTTCCATTTGTTCACGTCTCTATTTAAACAGGCGTCATGCATTGAGCATCTGTGCATATCTGGATTGATTATGATACATGGATGCCTACAACAGTGTTTGACTTTGAGGGGCAACTTTGGGTTTGGGATGGGGGACAGACAGTGTGTTAAGTGGAAGAATCTGAGAAGTAAAAGGCTTCCTGGAGAGGAGACTCAAGCCCGTCCATGCACAGGAGGAGAAGGTCATTGCCAAAACAGTTAAGGTCAGAATTAGAACCCAACCTGGGGACCGGCTGGATCTGGGCCAGTGAAATTTCTTTATAGCAGTATCATTTCTTTTCTTTTTTCTTTTCTTCTTCTTCTTCTTTTTTTCTTACTGATCTCACATCCCAGTTTTCTTCCGTTGTTCCTTAAAATTCCTGCAGGATTTTCCCAAAAGTCTAATACGGTGGTGTTATCACGTGACACCAAAGGAAACAGACCTCTTTGTTGGGGGATGGAGGGAACACTGCAGGCGGGAGGCTGGCCAGCCCCGGTCTAGGGGCATACCCGCTTCTCCGTGCCCTCGGGGGAGGCAGCTCCCCCTCGGGGCTGGCTTTCCGGGTGACCGATGGCCCCGGAACCTCACTCCTGTTTACCTGTCCCCTGCAGCCATTACTCAGCCCTCCCCACACACGCCCCCACGCTTGCACACAAAGCCGCAGTGTTTTTAAAAATCACCCCCCAACTCCATCCTGAAATGTCAAGTGTTTCAGTTTTGAGAAAAAAAGAAAGCTGAAGAAAGCGTGACTCATGACCAGGGCCGAGCGACAGGGCTCTGAAGGTATGCTGATGAGTCACGCCTCCCGGCTCAGCCTTCGTCGCCGCCAGGGCCTGCGACGGAGGAAGCATCACGAGACCAGCCAGTAAAATTCCACTGCTCTCCCCAGCCCGGGGGAGGGAACCCAGGGGCCCCGGGGCCTTTCTGCACCCCCAGTCTTAGTGTGGCGCTCCGGGCGCCCTCAGGCATGCCGACCTGTAAGGGAAATCAGGAAAACGATCATGAACGACTGGAAAGAAATCGTGATTATCTTCCTTTGCCCCGCGCCACGCGGAAGCCGCCCTGCCTGGCGATCGTCCTGAAGGGTGTCGGGTTGCTAGGCGACGGCGCGGGCAGCATCCGCAGGCCCCGCGATGTCCGCGCCCGGCCGGCCTGCGGCGCGCCGCGGCCCCTCCTCGCCGCACCGGCTCCCCGCCCCCCACCGCAATGTTAATTCGCAACCCGGGACCGGAGCTGTGCCAGGTGGAAGACGCCACCGGGCCGCGTGCCGGGCGCAGAGATCGCTCTTGGTTGCAAGGCAGGGCATGTGACGTCGTTGAAAATACAGTCCCCCGTGTGTACCTGTGAGGAGTGTAGGCACACCCGGACAGGCCGCGTGTCGGATACTCCCTTCTAACAATAAATCCCGGTGTGTTTGCCTCGGAATCATTTCTTCCCCTCCCTGCCCGTGCCCTGTCTTGTTTACGCCCTCTTCGCTCTCTCGCTCTCTCTCTCTCTCTCTCTCTCTCTCTCTCTTTGTTCTGTGGTCTCCTGGGTGATGGCGTTATTGTCTGGGGAGAGAGATTTGTGGACAGGAGGGGGCCTATTTCTAGAGGTAAGAGGGCCTTGTGGTTAACGGTTGGAGGCCGTTGTTTACAAGCCTTTTCACTGTGGCAGTTTTGCTCCGGAAGTGCCCATTTTTGGGGCAGGTCTCCACCAGGGCGCTCTCTGTGCCTTTTACTTCCTGTCAAGAGGCAGTAGGCGGAGTGGGCTGGTACAAAGCCAGAGGCTGCAGGCAGAACAAGGCACGGTTATCAATTGTAGAAACAGACCTCGACCCAAAGTTCCCCCAACCGACTCCCATCTGGACAAGTTACTGCCTTCAGGGCCGAGAAGGATGTTGCTTGGGTCCTTCCCGTGTGGCTGTAACAACATACCCAACACCGATAATTTGTAGGGAATCGAGATTTATTTAGCTCATGATTCTAAAGGCTGAGAAATCTAAGAACACGGCACTGACATCTATTTGGCATCTGGTGAAGGCGTTCTTGGTCCATGCTGACATGGTAGACAGCATCACATGCAAGAGAGAGAAAGCATGCCAGGGACAGCTCATCCAACAGCAAAGTTTAAATCCCATGATAGCTCATCAATCCACTCATTCACAGATGGATCAACCTACTCGGCAGAGTGAAGCCCCATTGACCCAATCGTCTCCTAAAGTTTTCACATTCAAATATCATTAACACGTGAGTTTGGGAGTTAAATTTCTGTTATGGTTTGTATCTCAAACATTCCCTGAGGAACCATGTGTGAAAAGCTTGGTCCCTGATGCTGTTGGGGGGAATAGACACTTCAGGAAGCAGAGCTTTAGTGAAAGGAAGTCAGATTACTGGGCTTGCCCTTAAAGGGACAATGGGGACCCTGCCTGCATCCTCTCTTGCTTTCTGCCCCCTTGAGGAAAATAGCTTTGTTCCTCCTTGTGCTGTCCAGCCTGATGTTCTGCCTCATCACAGGCCTAAGACAATAGGACCAAAAGATCGTAGACTGGAACCTCTAAAACTGTGATTCATAACAAAACTTTCCTCCTCACACATTACTTACCTCAGTTATTTTGTCACAGCGGTGGAAGGCTGACTAAGAAGTTTTCACTACATGAAATTAAACCATAGAAGATACTCACACAGTCTTGCTGGGTTGTTGTGAAAGCTGACAGTGATAACGTGTCAACAGTCTGGCCCCTCAGGTTCTCAGTAGGCACAGTCAGGGAGAGATATTCCCAAATCCTGGCCCTCTCCTTTCCATTCTGTCCTCTCCTCTTCCTTTAGGTCAAACAGTGTCTTCAGTCTGCAAAAGAATGCCAGAAGTATCTTGATATCTAAGTGGAGGGACAATGAGCCTATTATGAACTAAGTAGCTTGTTAAAGCTTTGCTGAAAAACTTCCTGACTTTCTGGATGGATGACCACATACAGCTTTCTTAGTGACATCATGAGAAAGTAATAGAAATATCCAGGAGTATACAAGGAGGGAACTGAATGTCACGGCATCAAGCACATACTGGTGCAGTGGCATCTTGGGTGTGTGTGTGTGTGTGGGGGGCATATACATGCTGTTTTTGGTAATTAGAGCCATTGAATTTATAAGCTCAGTCAAGACATTTGTTTGGTTCTAAGTTTTTAGATATGAATGGTGCTATGTTGAACATTGCATGAATTTGTGTACATGGATTTATGTTGAAAGGAAGATATTTCTATTGGATAAATGTTTACAAAAAAAATTATCAGAACTAGGTAAACATAAACTCAGGCTTGGAGGGTGCTGGTAAATAGTGTTTCAAAGTGGTTGCCTGTTTTCAATCCCAGCACTTGAGCATTCCAGTGGCTCCACACCCTCCCCAGCAATTGGTATTATCTTTTCTCCATATCACTTTAGTGGGATTTATGTTTCCAAGATGACTAATGAGACTGTGCACTGTTTTTTTTTTTTTAGTAAGAACTGTGGCAATTTGGTATATTTTTGTGAAGTGTCTGTTCAAGTATTCTGCTCATTTGTCTATTGGATTGTGTTTAATTGACCTACGTGTCTTTACAGACTTTGAATAAAAATCATTGCCAAATAAATGTTATCGCAAATAACTTTTCAATCTTTTTCTTTTTCTTTCTTTTTTTTTTTTTTGTGGTGTTGGGAATTGACTCCAGAATCCAGGGGCCACAGTCCATTTATGGGTAGTCAGCAAGGGTAGAGCCACGTGGTAGGAGGAAGAGCAGGAGATGGCTGTTCATGGCACGGCAGACATGAAACCAAGTGAGGGAAGAAGGGCAGAGCCAGCACACACCCCTCCAGGTCAAGCCCCCAGCATATGCCCCTTCAAGCCAGGCCCCACCTCCCAGTAGCACAGAGTGTCCATAGGTAATCCACAACATCCAAATACATGAAGCGGGGGGGAGGAGAAGACAGAGACAGAAAGAGAATTCTCTGGTGTCTCTTTTTGTAAGAATCCTACTGCCATCACGAGGGCCTCATCTAATATCCCCTACTCCCCCAAGGCCCCATCCTTCAATACCATCACATTAGGGATAGGACTTTCAAACTGGCATTTTGGAGACAGACATTTAGTCCATATACTATAAATTTCTCACATAGGTTCACATTTTAAGTGGACGTGGCCCTTTTGGTCTGTGCTATAGTCTGAACATTTGTTCTCCAGAATTTGTGCATTAAAATTCAATCTCCAAAGTCATATATTAATAGTTTTGGGGAATGGAAAAATTGGGAGGTGAGTGGGTCATGGGGGATCTGCCAGTCTGAGAGATGGAGGAAGTGGGCTAGCCATCACAAGAGTGGGTCTGTTATTAACACCAGTTGGGTGGTCTCTTGTAAGCCTCACTGTGTCCCACCTCAGGACTCTGCAGAAAGTCCCCACCAGCAAAAAAGTTATCATCAAATGCAGCTAGTCAACCTTGGACTTCTCAGTCTCCCAAGCTCTAAGAAACATTTCTTTCCTTCAAGTTACCAATTTTAGGTATTCTGTTTTAACAACAGAAAATGGACTAAGACAGTCTGAGAATTCCTAAGCTGAGCCATTAGTATAAAAACCATGTCAAGCAGTGGTTATATTCTGCAATGTCTATCAGAAAAAAAAAAAACCCACAAAAACTCTCAAGGGACATGCCCTCAATCTAGTCAGCTCAAGATTGCTATGAACACTTCCTACTAAATGTGAATTCAGAATTTAAAATTGCATAACATGCAGGGAATCAGTCTAGTTTGAGCAAGAGTCAGCAGATGAAGCAACTTCAAGGTAAGATTCTAAACATTTAAAATAATAGAACTAGCAAACAAATGGCAAAATAAATACAGTTAAACTGATTAAAAGAGTGAAAAAATTTAGAAATATATACAGATAATAAGACATGTGTTGAAATAGCCTAATATTCATAAAAATGAAAAAATTTAATCATTAAAATTAAAAACTCAATGGGCAGATTAGAGATAGCTGGAGAATTGAGGACTTGAAAGGTAGATTGGGGCAATTTCACAGGAAGAAGCTCAGAGAAACTAATAAATGGAAAATAATAAGCAGAAGTTGAGACAAGTAGGACAGTGCAAGATTTCCAAGAAGTTAAAAAAAAGATGGGTCATGGGGAAGAAACAGTACTCAAGTTGATATTGGCTAACAAATTGTCAGAATGAGTTAAAGACGTAAATTCTAAAAACCAAGAAGCCCAATAAGTTCTGAGGGAAAGTAAGGACATCAATAAAAGTCAAACAATCCAATAGGAAGGGAAAAGGTGAGAAAAGGCAAAGGAAGTGGGAGGTCCAAACTCAGACAAAAATAATAAGCTTAGATATATCAATAATCATAATAGGTGCTAATAGAATAAATTATACAGTTAGAGAACAGATTGCTAGAATAGGTCACCCACACAGACACACACAGAGTCTGGCACAACTCTTGTTTAGCAGAGTAAAGCACATATTAATTAACCAAAAGAAAACCAGTGTAGCCATAGTTATATCAAACAGAATAGACTTTAAGAATGAAAGTACAATTAGGGAGAAAAAAAGATACTACATACGATAAAAGGAGCAGTTAATTAAGGTACATTCACCTTCATTACACCTATCAAGATCACCTTACAATATAAATTACAAAAATTTATATAATTAGGAGATATTTGGCAAATTCACACTTATGGCGCAACTTTTAACATACTACTCATAGTTATTGTTAAACTAAGAAGACGGAAAATTATAGACCTTTGAACAATAATTATTACATATATCATATACTCAGCAGTCTTAGTATTTGTTCTTACTGAGCAAACACAGAAAATGTAAAAAATTGGACCATGTCGTTCCTATTCATGTCATGAAGCCATGTACATAAAATTTAAAGACTTTATAAAGTTGTATTGTATAGTGTTTGTGAATATTATATACATTAAAATTCAGCACACGGGAGCAACAAACTCCCCCATTCAGTCTGTAGGATTTTCTCTAGATTGAAGAGGAAAAGGGGAATAGAGTATCCTGGACTTTCCAGTGGTACATTACTGGATACCCACAACTTAAACAAGGTGAGGTTTTTGTTGGCTCACAGTTTCAGTGGGCTCAGTCTCAAGCTTCCTGAGTTCAACCTGTCAGTGGGTACTTTTTGGCTCTACGTTTCTAATATATATGGAGTCTAATCACTCATCACCTCCCTGCTTTAAGGAATCAAAAAAGGCCAGAGTGGTACAACACAGGACAGACACAGGAAAATGACCTGAGATATTGGCAAGGCCCAGATTGTGCAGGGCTTTGCAGGCCCTTGTGAATATTAATTCTGATATGTCAGCTACATTAGATTAAGAAAGGACTAGTATACTAGTCAAGCATGCCTGTGGGTGTGTCTGGGTGGGTAATAGAGGCGTGGCCTTGAGTACTGTGTGTGGCCCCTTGTCTTGTCTTCCAAGGTGCTGTTCCCTGCTCTTTCCCTTGGCCACCATGAACTAAGCAAGCGTCTTTGCCCTGAAATGTCCTTCTGCTGTGATGTTCCTACTTGGGGGTCAGCTAACTATAAATTGACTTCCCACCATGCTGTGTGCTAAATCAAACCTTTCCTCCATTAAGTTGTGAGAGTTGGGTACTGTGTCCACCAGAAAGGAAGCTAATGAGTATACCCTCATAAAAGGGTTTGGTGAGATTAAGATGCCATGAGAAGCCATAGGAGGTTTTAAACAAGGGAGTGACAAGATGTGATTTGTTTTCTAAAACCACCTGTTGCAGTGACGAGGAGCGAAAAAGCAGAAAGGAGCTCATGTGTGGTTGGTACCAGTAAGACCTGAGCTGTGGCGCTGGGAGGGGAGACAGAAGCGGTAGATGTAAATGTTAATCTTGAAGCAGAATGAGCAGGCCCTGCCTGTGGCTGGAGGTGGCTGCCGAGTGTTCCATGAGAGGCCCTGGGACCCACAGAGCTCAGCCACTCAGGCTCAACTTTGACTGTCCTTGTTCTTCCAGACCTAGCTCACACCCCTCCCTACGTTCTGAAGTCTGCTTCCCAATGCCCGAATTTATACATCCTTTGTCCAGGGCTCTTTACTCTCGCATGCTGCCTAGTATTATTAAGAAGCTTCTCTGTCATTTGTCCAAGTGGACAATAGCTGTTAGAGATCCTTTCCTCTTACATCCCATAGTGCTCTCACCCACGCATCTGCTGTATTTGCCGCCCGGACCCCACCACAACATCAAAATTCCTATTTCTGCTTGTCCATGCAGTGCTTCCTTTTGAGTACCTAAATAGCACCTAAGAGTTAACTTTCCCCAAATTGAGCTCCTGTGATGTCCCTAAAACTGTTCTGTTATAGTTTGGATCTGGAATTATCTCTCACAAATGCCATGTATTTGGATGTAGTGGATACCTGTGGAACCAGGTGTGCTAAGAGGCGAGGCCTGGCCAGAAGGTGCAGAGCACTGGGGCTCGATGTGGAAGAGGTGGATCTCTGGGACATGGCCTAGGAGGGTGTCCACTAGCTCTGCCCTTCCTTGATCACTTGGCTTCCTATCTGTCATGTTGCGAAGGGCTCCTTCCTGCTAGGCCTCTCCCGTGTGCACCCATGGTGGACTGAGACCTTCTGAAACTGTGAGCTAAAAATAAATCTTGCCTCCCTTAAGTTACGGACATCGGGTATTCTGTCCCAGCAACGAGAAAAGTAAACTCAGGCATATTCTCTTTCACCATCTTTCCCTCAGTTACTTGATGGCGGCAGCTTTCTTCTCCTTATTCGGGCTGAAAACCTGGGAGTGATCCGCGATTCCTCTTCATGATTTGCACTCTGTACGAAGCTTGTCTGCAACTTCTGACTCAGCATTCCAAATACATCTGGAGTCTGGCCCCTTCTCACCACCTTCCTGTCCCGCCCTCATCAAGCCACTGAAAATCACTGTTATAGTTTGGATCTAGCATGTCCCCCAAAAGTCACAAGCCAGAGGGGACAGGTCCCGGGGTGGGGGGTGAATTGGAAGGGTGTAGTTCTGTCTTTGCTCTCTGTCCCATGGCTGCTACGGATTGAGGACCGTTGCCTCTACCATGATCCCCTATCATCTCTTTTCTGCTTTGGAGCCAACTGACCATGAACTGAAACCGTGAGCCAAAATACTTTTTTCTTTCTTTCTTACAGGTTGTGGGTGTTGGGTATTTTGTCTGAGTTCTGGGAAAGTGAGTCTGACAACCACCATAGCTTTGGAGAGAGCACTGAACCTCCTTGACTTCATGTTCCTCCCTGTCTTTCTGAGCATGGTTCCTACGGGCTGGTCTGCGCTCTCCTTTGATAGACTGATATCCTCTGACTCAAGGGCCTTGGCAGTTGCTCTTCTCTCTGCAGCAAAGTCTTTCCTTGGCACTCTGCTCAGCTGAGCCTTTGTCCCCTTTAATTCTCTCTCAAAACCTCCATCATCCTTACTAAGATGGCAGATAACCCCACCATTCCACTCCCTTCCTCCTTGGTCTCATCTCTTGTGCTATAGCACTAATCATCCTCTAAAATTCTACGTATTTTTCTGATCATATAAATAAACAAAATCACAGTCTGCCCTCTGTTCCCGTTGGTCCTGTGTCTGTAGATTCAACTAATTGCAGTTTGAAAATATTGGGGAAATTTTTGCTTCTGTGCTGAACATGCACAGACTTTTTTCTTGTCATTATTCCCTGAACAATATAGTGTAACAACCATTTGCATATATTTTGCATTATATTAGGGACAAAAATATATATAATGTAACGCATTATACTAGGAATTATAAGTAATCTAGAGGTGTTCTGACGTGTGAGTAGAGTAAATGCAACTGCTACTTCATTTTTCATTCTGAGACAAAGTCTTGCTAAGCTGCCTATGTTGAACCCGGACTTAGAATTCTTTTGCTTCCAGGCATATCCACCCCCCTCACCACCCGCCAACTCAGTTATGCATTGAGTGCCTACTGTGTGCTTGGCAGTCAGAACCTGCTACCTGATTCTGGTATAAAGTGAGAAAACATATTAGGGCTCAAGACATCCACAACAGAACATACAATTGGTAGTGTGTGAGGAGCTGAGAACACAACAGTGACAAAATAAACAAGTGCTCCTGCCTTTGTGGCATTTACTTTCTAGGAAGAGATACAATAAAATGCATTCTTTGCTACCCCTGGGGATTGGTTTGAGGACCCCTGTGGATACTAGTGTTACTGTGTGCATCTCTTGGAACTTCATAGAGGAAAGTGGGGGTAAGCCCTTAGTTATGAAATTTACCAGAAAACATTGCTATAGGAGCTACATAAAAAGATGAATATTCTAAATGTTTGACTTTGGCATTTGTCCTTGAAGTTTCATTTAAAAATGAGTGGAAGGCTGGAGGAATAGTATAGCAGTTAAAGCACTTGCCAAACCAGAACAAGGTCCTAGGTTCAATTCTCCAGCACCACATAAGCTGGGCATGGTGGTGCATATCTACGAGCCCAGCACACAGGGGCGCTGAAACAGGAGGATTTGAGTTCCTGAGTTCAAGGCCAGTCTGGGCTACCTAGTGAGTTTAGGACTAGCTTGGATTGCAGAGGAAGACCTTGTTTCAAAAAAAAAAAAGAAAAAAGAAAAAATGTGCAGAGAGTGGCTGAAATTATTATAATTTTTAAAAGTCTAATAAATATGCAAGCATAACTTTTCTACATATAAAATCATATGTATTTTATATAAAAATGTATTTTACAAGTCAGCCATTGTGGCATGTAGCTGTAATCCCAACATTCTAGGAAACTGAGACAGGAGAATTGCAAATCTGAGCCCAGTGTAGGGCTTTAATGGGACCCTATCTCTACATAAAAATTGAGAAAGTGCTGGCGGGTATGGCTTAGAGCGCAGGTCCTGGGTTCAATCCTAATACAGCAAAAATTCTACATATTTACATATAAAATATTATAAATTTAAAGTCAACTTATGATAAATTATAAATTATAGCATAGTAGCATCAATGTACACATTTTATGTAAAGTAGTTAATAATATGTTATTTATCCACATAAGGTATAAAATAATTAAATATGATTTAATAATTATATAAAATAAAAGTATAATTATAATAATATGATTGAATATGATGGTTGCAAAGCAGAAGAAATACAAGTACAATTACATAATAATATAACTTAAATACAATTTGACCATATTACTATATATTAATTAACATAATATAAAGGAGTTGAAATGAATATGGAACAAATAACAATAATAAAATATAATGTGTACAAATAAAATAAATAAATATAAGGAATGTTAGCGCTGAAATTACATTGTGCCCTTGCTCTTTGCACTGAGAGCTTTCCTGTTGTGTTAGAATGATTTAGTAAGTGAAAGAAAAGGAATTCGGCCCTGCAAACACAAGTATCAGACTGTTCTACACTTGTCTAACTTGGGGTGCATGTTTGTCTGGATTCCAAAGGGAATATTTCTGTGAACATCTGATTGGGGAGAGGCCGTGCCAGGAAGAGGCAGTAATGTAGTTCCATTGTTGGCTTTGAATTATCACTGCCTACTTGTTTGTGGGATTTTTGGGCAAGTTCGTTGATTTGTTAATTTTATTTAAATTTCCTCACCTTTGAAATGGGACAGGAACAATACCAACATGTCGAGCTGCAAGGAGAGCTAAATGAAATAATATAAAACATAGTACGTGACACGTGCCACACACACACACACACACACACACACACACACACACACACACACACATCCTGACTTACCAACAGACTGTTTCGGCTATGGACAGGGCCATAAGTTCGCCCCGTGGACACTGTATTTGTAGGCATGTGGGCTTAGTTGTTGTAACAGAGTCTCAACAATGTGATGTGATCAGAAGGATGCTGATCAGTTTCCAGGTAACAGTCTAGAGGTCAGCTGCTCAGGACAATCAGGTCAGCTCTGCACCTTCAAAACATACTTCTCACCTCTCTGTCCAGTGAGGACTGTTCCAGTCCTGGTCGTCTCCTTCCATCAAGGGAAGAGGGAGCTTGTTCAGGGGAGCAGAGGCAGGGGGGATCATGTCGCCAATTCTGTCAGGGAAAGATCAAGGAGTCACCCTCATCACTTCCACCAATGTTAACTAGTCACGTCACTTCATCTACTACAAAGGGGGCTGGGAAATGTAGTCTTTAGCTGGGCAGCAAAGTGGTGAGCTAGGGCTGCAAGGGTTGAATATCCCTTAATCAAAATGCTTGGGACCCAAAAATGTCTTAAAATTTAGATTTCTTTTTCAGATTTTGGAATATTTGCACATATATAATGAGGTACCTGTGGAGATAATACTAAAGTTAAACATCAAATTCATTTGTTCTATGTATACCTTCTGCATACAGTTTGAAGACAATTTTATACTTATTTAAAATAATTTGGTGCTGAAACAAGGTAAGCACTCAAGAAGTTTTAGAGTTTTGAGCATTTCAGGTTTTGGATTTTTTGACTAGGGATGCCAGCCTGTAAAACAGAGGAATAGAAGAACAGAAATTGAGGGGCATCTTGGTCTGTCCCACTCAGGACCTCATAGACAAGAGCGACAGTTACCTCTCAGAAGGGCTCCTTGCTGCGGTCCCTCTTCAGCAAGCACGTCAGGCGAAGCCAAGATCCTCACGGGCCAGGAGGTAATTTAGGAAATGATTCAGGCTCCCTGACTGACTCATACTCTGAGCATCCTGGAGGGAAAAGTAGCCAAACACCCATCTGGGGCTTGGGGTCTAGCGTATAATAATAATAATGACTTTGGCACCAAAAACTTCCTGAGGGTTAATGAACGACTGGCCTGGATTAATAGCCCAAATCGCTGCTGAAGTCCAGCAACTTCTTCCAGCTCCGTATTCATCTGCAGGAAATTCTTTGTGCACCCAGCTATTACTGCTTCAATCTCAGAAAATAAAAAGGAATGGATGTTTCACTGGACCTTGGGGGTGGGGGGAAACAAGTCAGTCACCATTGTGTGAGGCCACCACACAATTATTAGTATTATTTTTCAGGCGCATTTTCCGCCTTTTTATTTTTTTGGTTCTCTTTCTGGCTTCCATTTGTTGCAGTGGCGGGGGTAGCAACAGCAGCAGCAGCTGGCTCGCTAGATTAGCTTTAATCCGCTTGCTATTTATAGGGCGCTTTGCAGAGTTTCACCACCCAGGTTTGTGTTCCCAGCTAGACTAGGAGCTCCGTGAGGTCTGAGACAATCAGCAGACGCCCAGCTCGGCAGAGCCTCCGTGCAGCCGTGACTGTGGAATTGAACCTAACAGAAGAGCTGAATTTTAAGCAATTTGCCATCCGTCCAGGGTCTCCTCCGAAGCAAATGTGGAGGTCTCGGAATTTAGCTAGGTGTAAGGCTGAGCACTTTGGCTCAGGGAGGCAGAGTGGGCCCTTGGCAGAGCATCCGATCAAAGGGTGATCAGAGCTTCCCTAGAGAACAGCTGGGAGTGGAGGCAGGGGTGCAGAGCTAGCTGGAGAAGAGGGTGCCACATGCCATCTGACTGTTATCCGTAAAGATAAATCAAGGATGTGTCCAAGTAAGCGGTCACTCCTGTGGCCTTAAGGCCTCCCCCACCACCCCAGCCTCGGAGCGCTGTTAGTGTATGTTATTGATAAAATAGGCGTGCTTCTTTCAGGAAGGCCCCGGCTCAGGGGATTACCACTTATGGATGGCTTTAGATGTTCTCTGCCATGCTATCTAAACTCCTGTTTCCTTGTCCCCTAGGAGGTCAGCATCTGGGAAGAATTGCCAAGTGCAAGCACAAGGTGTGAACCCAGAGGAAAAGTATGGCCGCTGCTTCCTGGCCCAGGGCTTTGGTGAGCGGTGATCAAAAAAAGTGATATATGCAGCAGTGTGGTCAAAAATTATGATGAATGGTAGATCATTTAAAACATTTTATCACAATAAAAGGCATGTTATCATTAATCTCCTTCAAAATACTCTTCATCACTTCCAACAGACTCATCCCGTCAGTTTTGACTTCCTGATGCAGCTCTGGGAGTCCCTTTTTCTGAGAGTGTCCAATTGCTTTGTTATGGCTGCCTCAAAATCTTGAACGAATTCAAAACACTTATTCCTCATGGTCATCTCAAATTTGGGGAAGGGCCAGAAACTTCATGGAGCAAATCTGGTGCGAATAACGTGGATGAGGAAACACTGTGGTGCTTTTGTTTGACAGTTGTTGCTGATCCAGTATATCAAGATAAGACGCTAACTACAGAGGACTTCCAGAACAGCTTCAGAAAGTGGCAAGAGCTGAGTGTGTTCGAAGCGAGGTGGAGTTTTTTGAGAAGAATTAATGACAGTGTGTCTTCTACCTTAATAACTTACTTTTAAAAATTTAAACACTCCCGTATATTTTGCTCATGTCTCACACAGTGGGGTTGGCAGGGTCCCACTTGGGTGAGATCCCTCAACACGCTTCCCCCATGATTCCACTCTGACCTCCCGCCCAACCTCTCCTAATAGGAACGGCACACTGGGGACGTAGGTAGAGACAGTCCCTGGAAATAATAGAGGTGTCACTAACTTCTAAACCAGGAGTGGAGACTGAATTAAAGAAAGAGAAACCTGAGCAGGCCCAAGGAGGGAGTTTAGGTAGAAATAGGATTCAGGGCTTAGAAAATGCTTGTTTCCTTCTGTTGTTCTTCTGAGAGTTGATAAGAAGATTTGGAGTTTGAGAGCAGAATCTTGGACACGAGTCAGGGAGTTCGATCGAGCAGAGAGGACTCGCCAACTCCCATTTCCCAGTGTCTGTTAGATGGCACGCTTGCATAAGAAGTTAAAGTGCCAAAAATAGAAATAAAAGCTCTATAACATTAAGCTCTGACAGGCTGCCAGCTTCTGGCTAGGCATCTTTTGTTTTTATTTTCCATTTCTGACCAAGGACATACATTGTGTTGTGACCTCTCAGGTAATAGAAGGCATCGTATCTAAGCAGTAACTAACCAGACGTATTTATAGAGAAATATGTAGACTATTAGAAACGGATGAGGTCAAAATTTCTATACAGAAGGAATAGGGCATAGTGGAGTTTTCTTATATAAAAAAATTGCCAAGTAACTCGTCAACAGATGGAATCTCATGATAAATTCCTTTCTCAGGAGATGATAGAGGAGGGGCAGATATGCGTAGTTCTCTGTTACGTAGTTTGAATTTTGAATGTCCGCCTAAGGCCTGTGTGTTAAAGGATTAGATCTCACCATGGAGTTATTAAGAAGTAGTGGTCACCTCAAGAAGTGCGGCCCAGCTGGAGTCTTAGGTCATGAGGGCTGTCTCATGGGCATTGTCGGGTACAAGTCTCTCCCTCGTATTTTTTCATTTCCTGTCTCCAATGAAGCAAGCAGCTTCGTCTGCCTTGCGTTCCTGTTGTGGCGTGAGGCCCCACCACAGGTCCAGGCACAACGGAGCTAACAGTCATAGACAGAAACGTCTAAAACCGTGAGCCAAACAAACGTTCTTTTTTTTTTTAGATTTGAGTATCAGCTATTTCATTACAGGTATGGGAAGCTGATACATTCTTTCATTGAGAGGTTTAGGTAAGTAAGAGAAGTTTCTCTCGCCTCCCAGTGATAACCCCTCATCTTGGCCACATGTTACGGCCAGTGGTGCTGCCTGTTGCATTACATGAAGTACCTTCCCAATCGTCCACTCTGGGTTTTTCAGCAGAGCTAACAATGGAAGAGAAAAATTCAACATGTGCACGATGGGCAGAGGCTCGAGGATGAGTTCTGGCACCAGGATGACTGACATCTATCTAGTGATCTTGGCCGTCAGGACCTTAGTCTTGGCTTGTATTGATTCTGTTCACATTCTGCTTTTAAATAGGGCTAGGCTCAAAGGGCACAGTGTCTTTTTTTTTTATTTTCCACCCTTTAGGTAAGGCCCCTATGTGTGAAGTGAACACAGACAGAACAAGAATGTCATTTTATTTTGATCGCAACGTAACAAGAGAAAACAAATGCACAGAATTGGTCTCAAGGGCATCTTCTTAAAATGACAAATGGTTGCTGGCTTATAATGGTTTAACCTACTTGACTTAATTTTAATTTTATTTTATTTGTAGTACCGAGAAATGAGCCAAAGGCCTTTACACTGAGCTCCATTCCCAGCCCTGTTTCTTCTTTTTATCTAGGTCCTCACTAAGTTGCCAAGTTGCCTAGGCTGAGCTTGAACTTGCAATCTTCCTGCCTCAGCTTCCTAGTACGCCAAGACTGCATATGTGTGCCACCACAATCTGCTTACTTTTGACTTCATAATGGTGCAAAAACAACATGCATCCAATAGAAACCACATTTCTGTTGGATGGTTTTATTTGGATGGTCTATGGTTTTATTTTGGGCTAGTAATCTACAGCAGAATATCGCAATACTGGGGTGCCAGAGGAAGAGTAGCTCCTGATGACGAATAGTTCACTGTGTTGAATGTTAGGCTAATGGTATAGAATGCATTTCAACTTAATGGCATTTTAATCCCATGGTGGATTTATTGGGATAGAATGCTGTTATAAACCAAGGAGCATCTGTACTGGTTCTTGTCAAGTTTGCTTTTGCTGCTTCTCAATTTTCCGTTAAGGAACTTCAGAAACGAATGTAACCCAAGGACACACCCCACGCGCTTGCGCACTGTGTCTCAATGGTTACATCCTGAATCGCCGCAGCGCGTACTATGACAGAGAGAGCTCTGGATCAGAGGGACAGAGTTGGAGTTCCGGCTCCGCTTGCCTGCTGGGGGACGTGAAGCAAATTGTTAAATCTCTCTTTTTATTAGTTTCTTACTGCTGCTATAATACACTAACCATAAATTTGTTTAATTTAAACAATGTACATTTATAACCTTAGCATTCTTAGTGAGAAATCAATTTCACTGGGCCAACATCAGTGTGAGGCCAGGGTTCTGACGCCTCTGCAGCTCCAGGAGAGAGGCCCGTTCCTTGACTTTCTACCTGTGAAGGCTGCGTTGCCTGGCTGGTGACCCTTGGTCCTGGCCTGTTTTCAAAGTTAACAACATAGCATCTTAATCTCTTCGTCGGTTTTTTACACATTTCCTTTTGCTCCTTCCTTCCTTCCATCCTTCTTTATCGTTTTCTTTCTTTTTTCTTTCTCTGTTTCTCTTTTTGGGGCTGGCCTTGATGTCATGGGCTCAAGCAACTTTCCTGCCTCAGCCACCTGAGTACCTAGGACTATAGGTATACACCATCACAGTTACTCTGCTCCTTCTTATTAGAACATTTGGGTTGCACCGAGGGCCCACCCTGAAAATCCAGAATAGTGTCTTCATCTCAAGATCTTTGGCTATATCGCACTTGCAAAATTTCTCTCATCACAGAATATAACATTTACAGGTTCTAGGGGTCTGGCTGGACATCGTTGGGGGACCATTTTTTTCTTTTTCTTTTTTTGAGACAGGGTTTTGCTCTGTAGCCCAGGCTGGTCCTGTACTTATTATATGGCTCAGGGTGGCCTTGGGCTCCTGGCAATCCTCCTGCCTCAGCCTCCTAAGAGCTGTGTGTCCTGTGTGCCTGAAACGACTCTATGTTAATTTGCTAGTAGATGTGGGAAATGTACTCCTATAATTTCTTTGAACACACCTTGCATGCCTTTTGTGCTGTTCTCTGTTTTCTCTTGCACTCCTGTGATTCTGAGGTTATTTTTCTTTGAGTCATCCATCAGCTGTTGCATCTAGTCTCTTTCTTGTCTTTTTGTTTTTCAATCATCACTGATCAACTGGTCCAGTTTGTCGACCTTATCTTCAAGATGTGATAATCTCTCAAGATGCTCTGGCTGATTCCCCATGCTTTCATGTGAGTTTTTTATATTCTGGGGCCCATCTTGGAATCTTTGAGCCTTTCTACTTCCCTATTAAAATGTTCTTTCATTTCTTGCATTTGCTTATCTCATTATTTAAGTCTTCTTTATAATCCTTAAGCTTTTTTATCTATTAAGACTGTTGTTTCTTTGATTAAATATCCTTTGAACTCAGTGAGCATCTCTTACATTTGTTTCAGTATATCTATTTGAGTTCTTTGGCCGATAGGTCTACTTGTTGTTTAACCTCCTTTCCTGTAGGTTCTGCTACTTCAGGGCCCATGATGTTAGAGTCTGAGGAGTTGACCTTTTTGCTTGTAATTTATTACCTTGATTCCCCATGCTTCTGTTGCTGTGGGTTCTAGATCAGGCAGTGTCAATGGCTTCTGGCTCTACCATAAAGTTTTCATTTAGATTTTTAGCTTACTTACCTAATAATTTTAGTGATCTTCTCAATGGTCAACGTTCTGCTGGTTGTGTAATCTCCTCCACTGTTCAGGTGATTTATTGCCTTTTCCCACTATGGTACTATTACTGTGGGTTGTGTATCAGGTAGTTCTAATGGGCTCTGTCCCTCGTCTGCAGGTTTTGTTCAGATTGTTAGTATTTATGTCTGTTTTAGCTTTCTCAGATAATAATTTTAGGGGTCTTCTCAGTGACCAACCATCTGCTGATTGTCTGATCTCCTCCACTTTTCAGTGAAGGAGGAACAGATTATAAACTAAAAAATTGTACATGGGTCTGTGGAAAAAATAATTGTGGGCTTATGTTTAAAATCATCATCAATATCTATACCATCACCCACAGTTTGACAAAGATTTACAATAACATTATAATTTAAGACTAACAAATTATTGACAGAATCTGTTAACTTATTAAGAACTACAACTATCCTACCCTTAACATAAAAAGACACAGTCTATACCATTAATGTATCTATCTAAATAAATCTGGTATTGATTTATTAAAATGTTCCTATAATATCAATATTATATCACTGTCACTATTAAAATAGTCCTCTATATTGCTTACCTAGGCAAAACCAAACCACCAGAAGTTGTCAATCTTTTATAGGCTCTACTAACTATAACTTCTTCAACAGTAGGACAGATATTTAAATCAATGGTTAAATGTAATACATAGCATCTATAGATTTAGGATAAGAAGATATCAGTGCACATGACTGTTCTACTCTTAATATTAGAAATGTGATTTATACTACTAATTAAGTTTTCTATATGGATTGTCTAGTCATATACTAGAGAAGTTTGTTGAAGGTTACACGAAATTATTGTTGATAATATGGAGGAAACTGTTTAATGATCCATGTCTAGCTAAATAGTCTACAGTTCTTACTTCCCAACATGTTCAGCTGTATGAATATGAGTTATCCATTCTTAACAATACGATTAATGAGAGTGATGGGGAGAGAGAGCAGACTGAGACTAAGGCTTAGCTTTGTTGTGTGATAGAAAACAGAATAGTGTTTACGGAATAAATAATAGCATGAGAGAGCTCCAACCCCAGATTGGAAGAAACTGGGTAAACTCAAGCAATAGAAACAGCAATAGGAAGACATGGGAGGGTTATGAGTGTAACAGAGAGAGATTATCTCCAGAACCTATAGAAAGGCTTTTCCAAAGGGACATAAAGAGGTACTCGAGATGGGAAGAAATGCATAAACTGACAAATAGCAGAAACAGAAAGAAAGGAAATAAAGGAAGAAAAAAGAAAAAGCCCACAATCAATAGCATAAAAAACACAAATTCAGTATACCCACAGAAAACCATTCAAGTGAGCTTGAGGTCCTCCCCCGCAATAAAATTTTCAAAATCACCTCCATGTCTTCATTGTACAGAAAGTGTAGCTGAATAGTTATAATTATTGCTTCCCGGTGTACCCAACTGTATGCCTGTGAGTTAATAATACTGAACCATATATTAGTAAGAGTGATGAGGGTAGGAAGAGAGCAGATGAAGATTAAAGTTTAGCTTTGGGGGCATGACAGGAAATAGAAGAGTATTTGTAGGGTATAGAAAAGCATGATAGAACTCCAACCTCAGATCTGGAGAAAGTTGGGGAACTTAAGCGGTAGAAACACAGCAAGAAGACACAAGCAGGATTATGAGTGAGATCGGAGAGTAGCCCCCAGAATCTAAAGAAAGACGTTTCAAAAAGGGCATAAAGAGCTACTCAACAGAGAAAGAGTAACCAGCAACAGAAACAGAAAGAAGGTAAAGGAAATCGAGGAAGAAAAAAAGCAAATTAAGTCCCCCACAAATCAATAGCAGAAAAAACACGAGTTCAGTATACCCACAGAAAACCATTGACTTGAGCCTGAAGCGAAAAAAATATCATTCCCTTGTGTTGTTTGTGTGGGCAGTCTCCACATCCAATGTGTTGGACCCTGGTTGACTGAGTGGAAAGTGTAGCCAGTTTCTCCACTTCCTCCTGTTTCCTGGTCTGCAAAGGTGTCCTGCTCCAGTGCATTTACTGCTGCTCCTACGAGGTTAGTTTGAGTGAGAGCAGGATGACCTTGACCTTGCATCTAATGTTCATACGGTCCCTCTGTACACAGCACGCCGGGGTAATCTGGCTTTTTTTCATACCTGTGCTGTGGAGATGGGGCCATGCAGCCTCTGCTTTCTCCTAATCCTCTTTCAAGAGGAGCACGATTGTTTTCCCCCTCCCTTCTTGGCAGCTCTCTTTCCTGCTTAGTGACTGGCAAGGAGGGTTCTTGGCTTCCTTTGAGTGTGATTTGTTGATAGTTGATCTTCTGGAGAGCTTACCATGTACTTCCAGTTCTCTTCTTTGGGTCTGCCAGCACACACTAGCTGTGATTCTATGACCCCAGCGCTGTGGCTCTAGTTCCACAGTTCCCAGGCTCCAGGGCCTTCCAGCCAGGGCTTTTCTTCGTTCCTGTATTATTACTGGAATGACTCAGCATTCCAGTAAGCCATGATGGCTCCTGACCATCGATGGCTGCTGCTGGAGCACACAGCCATAAGATTGAGAGCCACGAGGTGACCAGCACCTTCTAGACATTGCCCTTGTTCCAGTCCTCTCACACATTCTCCTTGTGGTGTATGCCTGTTGGCCCTCTGGCCCTAAGCCCTTGCCTGTCTAAGAGCTTGTGCTCACCGGCTGGTGATCTTCGCCATTTTTCCTCTGGTCCTGTGGTCACCATTTAGGTCCAGCAGATCCTCTGTCTTCCTAGGCTAGTTAGTAGAGGAAATTCCTTTACCACTTCTCTGCCTTCCAACCAAATTATACGAAGCCAGTGATGAAGCGATCCTTCTCCACTGCCATCTTGGCTCTGCCCCCACAGTCATCTGTTAAGAAGAGTCAATAATTCCAATCCTAAAGGATAAAAAGTTGGAAAAAGTGATACTCATGAAAGTGCATGTGATTGAAGTAAAAAAGTCCGAATCTGGAGTAGGTATGATCTCACCTCCTATTGGCTGTTCTGCCCCCTGAAGGACACAGTGAAGAATGATGGAGCTGGATTGATGTGTCCAATGTATATTTAGGGGTTGAGGTGGCTACAGGTGCCAGTGGCCATGGCAAAAGAATGATTCTAAGAGTTAGACCCAGAGCAAGGAAAATGCTTAAGAAAAGACATCTGGGTGGGCGTGACAGAAGACACCCTCATTATGACTATTAAATACCATTTCCCACATATAAAAGTTACTTTTACTACTTAGAGGTCTGGCAGTTCCTTCGACCGCATCAGGTTGCATGTGATTCGTTGAACTCTCCCATGAAGAGTTTCAATGTTCGCTTCAGATTCTCTGTCTTCGTTGCTGTGACATAACACCCAACATCCACGACTTAGGGAGGAAAGATTTATTGTAGCTCACAATTTCAGAAGGTCACAGTCCATTGATGGGTGGGGCAGCTGGAAAATGAAGTCACATGGTGGGGCTGTAGCTAGAGCTGGAACTGGAGTTCCCGGGGCAGAGATCCTTACAGCATGGTGGAAGAGAGACTAGCTGGAAGGAAGGGCGGAGCCAGCACACACCCCTCCAGGTCAGACCCCAGCACCTGCCCCTTCCAGCCAGGCCCCACTGCCCACCCTACACATTATCCATAGGAACATGAGGCTTTTGGGGGCATGCTCCGGATCCAAACCACCACATTCCCGTTTTTTTGATTGGGTCCTTTATTTTGGAGGTCTAATTTTTTTCAGTTCTTTGTATATTCTTGATAATGGTCCTCTGGCTGAGGAGTAGCTGACGAATATTCTTTCCCGTCCTGTGGGTGCTCTCTTAACTCTGTTGACTGTTTCCTTTGCTGAATAAACAGAAGTTCAAATGGCCAATAAATACCTGAGAAAATGTTCAACATCTCTAGCGGTCAGAGAAATGCAAATTAAAACAACACCGAGGTTCCATCTAATGCCGGTAAGAATGGCTGCTGTTAAAAACTGAAAAAACAACAAATGTTGACAAGACGGTGAGAAAAAAGGAGCCCTCCCTTGGGATCGCAGACTGGTACAACCACTATGGAAAGCATGGAGACATCCCATTTGACCCAGCTATACCTCTTCTGGGTATCTTCCCGAAAGAGTTAAAGTCATCATACTGTAGTGGTACATGTATATCCATGTTTATAGCAGCACAGTTCATAATAGTCAAATGTTGGAGGAAGCCAATATGCCCAAGTACAGATGACTGGATAAAGGAGATGTGGTACATATACACAGTGGAGTATTACTTTGCCATTAAAAAGACAAATTTGGGTCATTTGTAGATAAGTGGATGCACCTTGAGAACATTATGCTCAACAAAATGAATCAGACCCAGAAAGTTAAGTATTATATGGTCTCTCTCATATGAGAAAATCCAACCATTAAAAAATGTAAAAGATACAGAAGAAAGTAAGAAGATGGACATTGCGGAAGGAAAAGGGAAAGGGGGAGTTAGAGGATAGGAAGGGCAAAGGGAGGTGATATGTAAATAAAGAATCAATTAAAAAAAGAGTTGTAATGTTACTCTGGGAGGCTGAGGCAGGGGATTGAAAATTTGAGCCCAGCCCAAGCAAGTTAGTAATTTAGCAAGATCATATGTCAAATATAACTGAATAACCAAATAAGTAAGTAAATAAATAAATGCACACTATAAAAAAAAATCCCTCCACGCCTTGGGATTTCCCCGCCCCACCCACAGTGACAAATATCACATGACCTAGGTTCCGTGCCCTGGGGTTTCCCTACCCTAGGAACTGTGAGAAATATTTTTCCCCTTCCTTGAGCTGATGGTCACCAGACAGTTACAATATTTCATAGGAACAGAAGACATACAAATGTCTGTGTCTTCAAGAAGGCAGTGTGCTGCTGTGCCTAGCCAGTGACTCATCCTGAATCTCTCTTCCCTATAAAATCATGTTGTCCTGGGGATTGGAATCACTTCCCGGTATCTGTAGAGGTGAGGGTAGGGTGGGACCAGTGTGTGCAGCCTGTTTCCTGTAATCATTGCTTCTCTTGTGGCCTCTTGGGGAGAAGTACTAGTCTCAGAGGTGTTGGGAATTAACTGGAAAGGGACCAGGAAAAAGGAACTCACAGGTCCACAACATCCAAAGGTAGCCCCTGGAAGGAGAAGCCAGGAGAAAGGGCTAGATCTGAAGAGGGCTTCCTTAGGGACTCCCTGGTGCCCAAAAGCACAACATGAGAATTATTGTTGGAATTATGTTCAGACGTGTCCATGAGTTCATGATTTAATTGAGTTCAAATGATGCTCTTCTGGTCACTTCCATGGAGGGATCTGAGGCAGGGATCTACTTGGCTTGTGTGCATCTTTCCCCCAATTTTACCTTAAGGGGAAGTAACTCTTTTGATCTCTTAGTGACTATAGCTGGAGAGTGGGCTAAGATGTAGCATCAGAGCTCTTACTCTTCACTCCGAAGGAACTAGGAACCGAGGGCCTGAATGGTTTCTCAGAGTCAATAGCAAGTGTGGTCAGACTCTAAGTCTAGTGCTCTGTCCATGAACTTAGCCACCTCAGACTCTTGTTCATAAATTATTTATTCTGAAGGAACTTTTTAAATATTCCTTATAATCATCTTGTTGGGCAGAAGGTGACCAACAATCCCTCTTTGCTTGAGACAGAAGACTATTTTCTGGGCAATGGGATTTTCAATGATCAGGTGGCACCATCTTGGATAAATTGGGACTAGACGATCCCCCTAGGTAGGCCCTTTCATAAGCACTCACTTACCTGTCCAGAAGGGCCATGGGAGAGATTGGCCATGTCTGGATTGACACCTCTCTAGTCATTCCTACTTGAGAAAACAGAAACATCTTTAAATATTTTAAGCAGGAAGAACATAACAGAGAATTGATGGTGGTGAGGTAGGAGACACAGTAAGAATTAATAAACAACAGGAGGCTGCTGGGGCGACAATTGAGGAACCAGACAGGGCAAGGACAGCCATGCCAAAGTGCTGCAGAAAACCAGCAGATAAAGGTCGTCCAGTTCTCCAAAAGACCCCAGGCACAGGCACAACCAGAAGTCCATGACCTTGGCCAGTACCCAGCTGCATTTGCTTTGCAGGGTTAGCCACCCACCCTTACTGAGTTGGCTTTGGAAGCCATGCCTCTTCCCCCAAGGACTTTTTGTGGTCAAAAATTCCCCTCCTGGTGGGCTGAGCTAAGTGCTCCCCTGCGCCTTGACTCCCATCAGTCCCTACTCTGAATCATCATCACACAGTACCAAGACCATAGGAGACCCAGTACCTGCTCCTCTAGAGAACATGAGCTTTCCTCACTGGCTGCTTTCTCTGGGGAGTATACTTTCCCTGTAATAAACGTCTGCCTTTCTTCCTACTTAGGTGTGTCTTTGTTTGGGATATCCAGAACCTGGACACAACTCAGGAACCCTTTCCAATAACAGTGGCAAAACTGAGAAGACAAAAGGAAACTCATAACCCAGAGACTGGCAACAGCAAGACTGCCCCTTGGCCATGGGGACAAAGGGAGGGGTAAGCAGTACTGGCCCCCTGGGCTGGGGGGGTGCAATTAAATCTATGGAAAGCCTTACCTGTTAGAGTTGGAGCCACAGAAGTCATCCAGCAACTAGCAAAGGAGGTGTGCCTTCTTCTCCTTCCCGCTGACCCTGTGCTCTGCCTCTTGCTTCTCTTTTATTGGAAGGTCCAGGGAGTGGAGCTGTTAATTAGTGCTGGATCATTGGCCAGGTGGGAGAACTTTATTGCCGGGATTTCCTGTCCTTGGAAAAAAACAAGACTTCTTTCCACATGGACTTCGACACTGACGCATGCATCTGGTGTCAGGTGTCCATGATCAGTTCCTTGGCTCAAGTGAAGCCAAGTCATCAACCATTCCAGCTGAAAGGTTATCATCAAGATCACCCCATTAGGCAGAGGACTGAGGCTCCCAGATGGGGGATGGGGGGATGTGGCAGCAATAAGACCAGAAACTGGCTTGTCTGCTGCCCAGAGGAGGCAGATTCCCCCCAGACTGCCTCCACCCACCTTCAGGGACCTGGGGTCCCTCCACACAGGCTCCGGTGGAGAGAGTCACACCGACCCTGCAGGGGGACAATAAGGACATTAGCCCAAGACCTCTGCTTCTAGGAAGATTATGGCTGCAATTGTAAATAAATACTACTGTAAAGAGGATATTTTGTCCGGGAAGACAAATAGGGCTAGATGCTATGATTTTATCTTTATCCAGCATAACAGCAGAGGGCAACATGAAAAAATTCAGTGCTTTGATTTCATGGGATGGTGGAATTTGGATGAATGTTAAAGAATTTCTTCCCTTTGAGTCAAACTCAGAATCATTTCCGGTGGAGAGGTGTGGTGGGCAATGGATAATGAGGCCTGGTTTTGGCGGGAATTCACTCAGGCCGCTGTGAAGGATGGATGGATGAAAGACCATGCACAAGGGAAGTGACAATCAGGGGAAGTTTATTGAAGGAGATACGGCCACCACAAGAGTGTGGATGACAACACATTGATCAGGTCTCATTCTTATCTCATCCTTTTATTCCTTTGTCTGCTCCAGTCCCTCTCTGAACCTGCCCAGGGGTGGTGTTCCTGAGTTATAGAACTTGTTCTTTTCTTCACATGCGTGCTCCCATAATTCGCTCTGTTTTAATGAGATTCATAAACTTCCTTGCCTATGTACGGCACATTAAGGATGGTATAACAAGGACGGGTCACTTCAGGACACGTTACTATCTTATGGCACTTGTGCCTGGCATGGGAAAGTCCTTAGCTCTTTTGGGGGAATCTGTTGGTTCCTTTTTCTATACCTGGTTTTTGTTCTGCCTGGCTGGTTAAAGTGACCTGCTTCCAGGCAACAGGATTATACATTATAAGCCCTAGGAAAGTTTTCAATTAACTTACAGACAAGATTGATGACACATACTTCCTTCCAAATTTGCACCTTTTAAAAAAAAATTTAACTTTAAGCCTACCTGCCTGAACCTTCCTCTGGTTTGACTTTTTCATCTCATGTCTAGCTAAAACCTACAGAATCAGGGAGTAGAAAGGTGGTTATCAGGAACAGGAAGTGGGAGAAATGGGGAGACGTTGGCCATGGAGAGCCAAGTATCAGTTACGGAGATGAATAGGTATCACATGTCTACCACACAGCACGGTGACTACAGTGAGTGGGTGTGCTAATGGGATAGATCTTGTGTGTTACACACACACACACACACACACACACACACACACACACACACACACACAGTAACTTTTAAAATTTATTTTCTGTTGCCATTAAAAAAACACTTGGGACTGCATAACTTATAAGGCAAAGAAGCTAAATTAGTTAGGCTCCACGTTCCAAAGGCTGGGAAGCCCAGGATTGGGTGGCCCTGTTTTGTGAGTACCTGATGCTGACTTGTAAGATGGGAGGAGTCAAAAAGGGAAAAAAAGTTTAGAGAGAAAAGGGTTACATGGTAGCTAATCCATTCCTAAAAGAAAACCATTAATCCTCGCCGGAGGATCTTCCCCACCCATGACTCAAACACCTCCTGTAAGGCCCCGCCTCCCAACCATCCTGCACTGCGGATCATGGCTCCACACCTGGGCCTTTCGAAGACCTACTCAAACCATCCCAGTAACTAAGTGTCTTAGTTACTTTTTGTCGCTGTGACTCAATACCCAACATCCACAAATTTAGGGGAGGAAAACTTTATTTTAGCTCATGGTTTCTGAAGGTCACAGGCCGCTCAGGGACAGTCAGCAGCAATGGAAGTACATGGCAGAGGCAGAGGTGGAGGCAGCTCCTCCTGACCTCCCAAACACGAAACCAAGTCCCACCAAGTCCAGTCTCTCGCCAGAGGAAAAAGCTGTAACAATCTTTCGTCTTCCTTCCTTTTATACAGTTTAAGTTCCCAGTTGGGCCTCCCACATCTGGGTGGGCCCTCTTCCCTCATTCCCACAAATCCCTCCCACTCTAATCCAGACTGATTTCTAATTTCATAATCTAGGTGTGGTTCCTAAACCCTAATCCAGGCATGGTTCCTAATTGCCTCAAGTTGGTATAATCTCACCAATGGTCACACTGTGGAACTGTTTGTAGATACATAGACTGCAGTAATTATTTCACAAATTACGTTTTTTTTGTATTTTTTTCCCATTTTATTGATATGTACAAGTGCAGAATTTAAGGTTTACAATGGAGTTGAGCATTTTGTTATTTCACAATTTACGTGTATCATCAAGGCATCGAGTTAGGTACCTCAAATATATACAATTTCTATTTGCCAATTATACTTCAATAAGGCTGAAAATGAATTTCAATTCCCTATGTACATCTAATACACTAATATATGTGTACCTATATTTGTATGTGTTATGTGTATTTATTTAATGAATGCATATTATGTTTCCACCATTTGCTATTGCATAAAGTGTGTATGAGGTGTGAAAAATACGGCAAATTCTGCTGCTGAGCGCTGGAAAGTGCACACGAACGCGACAGTGTGTCCTCATCCACGTTATTTGTTCAATCTGGTACCATGTAACTGCTGGCTCTTCCCTAAAGTCAAAATGACCATGAAAGGTAAATGCTTTCAGGACGTGGAGTCAGCCATGACAGCATAATTAAAGATACTTAGGATCGAGAACTTCCAGAAAGAGGCAAGAATGAGGGAATAAGTGTGTCTGAAGTGAGGCAAAGTATTTTGGGGGATTACTGGCAATGTGTCTTTTTACTGTAATAATTAAGAATTTGAACATTTGCCCTGTTTTTACATCACACCTTGCATTTCGGCCCCCAAAGTGGATGCTTCCTGATGGGCTGGCTCATCGCCCGGCTTCGACCCCAGAGAGGCTGACCAGGCAGGGCAACCTCTCCAAGCTCCCAGTCTGCATTTCGGCCCCGGGGAGCACTCTTACCTCCTCTGTCTTTCCCCTATGTTCTCCCTTCCTTCCCTAGCCACATTACTTCAGAAGGATGCTGCTTGCTCTGAGTACACACAGACACTGTTTCTTTCACTTTTACCCGTTCCCCTTCCTGCAAAATCTCCATCCTCCCCGCAAAGGTCACCTCTGAGAGTTTATCATTTATGGACCTCCTTTGTTGAGCCCTGTCCTAGTCACTCTCTCATTGCTGGGACACAGTATCTGACATCCATGACTTTAGGGTGAAGAGTTTATTTTAGCTCTTGGTCCACAGGTTGCAGTGTGTTTCATCATTGGTTGGCAGAGGCAGAAAGATTTGACCTCACGGCATTGTAAGGAAGGTGTTAGGGCAGGGAGAAGCTGGGGCAAGAATATATTCTCCCAGGCCATATGCCCACTCATTCTCACGTGCACAATAATTTGCCACACACCAGTTGTCTATCTGCCACACCTTACCAATCCCACTTCCCAACAGACCACAACCCCACAGATAACTAACTGACAACATTCAAATATGTGAGACTTTTGGAGAATGTTCCAAATCCAAACTGCCCCATTTCCCAAGGCATTTTGGGGTCCCATGCTGTGGTTTGGATCTGGTTTGGATCCCCAAAAGCCTCATGTGTTTGGATGTGGTGGGATACCCATGGGGCTGTGTGCTGCTGGGAGGTGGGCCTGGCTGGACGAGGCAGATGCTTTCTTCAGGCTTACTCCTGAGCGCAGAACACTGAGGCTTGACTCCAAGTGGGTGGATCGCTGGGACAGGACCTGGCAGAGTACACGCTGGCTCCACCCTTCCTCCCTCACTCAGTTGGCTTCCTGCTTGTGGTGTTGGGAAGAGCATCTCTGCCACGTGTTTCCCATTGCCGGCTGCCCGTGAAGAGACTGAGCACTTCTGAAACCGTGAGCTAAAATAAACCTTTCCTCCCTTAACCTGTGAATGTGGGGTATTCTGTCACAGCAACAAGTAAGTAACTGAGACACGTGTTTTTCCTGGACTTATATTTAGGTTCCAGGGACTCTGAAGTGCCAAGATGTGTGTGGTCTATGTTATTTTCACTGATGTCCCATGTTGTTGGCTTACATAGGTCACCAGGGATAAACTCTCCTGCTGGAAGCTCTGTGCACAATGTCAAATTTCATGTTGCAGGAGCCACACTCAGTCCACGAGATCTGCCACAGCTCCTGGCCCTCAGTGGGTCAGGACTCCTTGCTCCAGACACACCTGGCCTTTTTCCTACTCTGGGATCTGGGAAAAGAGGCTCTGGAAGTCCCTGCTGTCAGATTCTGCAAAGGATTACTGCCTAGCAGTTGGTCTGAGGCAAGGTGTCAAGGCCCCTTTCCTTGTGCCACCAGCATCGAAGGGCCGGCTGCTTTTTTTGGGTCCCTTTCCCCTCTCGTGCTAGGGAAACCTCACCTACACTGGGACCCTTGCTCGCTACATGCTGTTCCAAACCCGTTGTCCAGGAACAATCTTGGTCCTCTCCTGGCCCATTAGAAACTCAAGTGTGAGAAGATACTCTAATGGCATCTGGTGGCTGGGCTGCTACCACTAGAGCTTCTGGGGAAGGACAAAGGAAAGGAAGTTGTGGGTAAGTCCCCATTTGTTATGTCAATAATATCACCATGCCATATGAGAAACACACTAACATATAGATTATTGAAATTCCAGACGGCCTAAATGCTTACTTGTAACTTTGTTGATAGATTTTGAATATTTTGTTTTTAATTTCTTCTTTTTAAATTATCTGTGTTTTAAAAATATCTACACACACGCTCGATGCTGTGGCTTGACATGCGATGTACAATGTGCTAAGAATTATAGTGTTCGCTGCAGACCTGGCTCCCTACATCTTATGCCATCATCCACTAGGAAGTCTAAAATAACCATCTTGAACCTGAATTCTTCTCACTCTTGCCCAGAATTTATTTTTTTTAAAAGCACTCTTTATAAAGAAATTATTATTATTTTTGATACTGGAGATTCACCTTGAACCTTTGTTCTGAGAAACATGCCCCATCCCTGTTACACTTTATATTTTGAGACAGAGTCTTGCTAAGTGGCCGAGACTGGCCGGGTTTGAAATATGATCTTCTGGACTCAGCTGCCTGGCTTTAAAAAGTAGTCTCTTTTGGATCTTCCTCATTTCAGTAAAAGGCACCACAAGTGGCTCAATAGTCCTCGGTTCCCTTGCTCCAAGCTTCCTGTCCCGTCCATCTGTAGCTCGGTGTGTTTCTCTCAGAAGCCAAATGTCCAGGTCACGCTATCATACACTACCGTACTGCCGTCACCCCAGTCCGCAGGAGTCTTGCCTCTGGCTGGCAAGATCTTACGGATTCCTTTTCACACTCTGGGTGTAATTTTCTTCATTGATTAATAGGCTCACAAAGTGATTATTAACCAACGTTATATACTAAAAAACAAACCAAAAAAAAGACCCTAGAGGTTTCTCACTTGGGACACCTGAGGCAGTGTCATAAAAGAATTGTCTTTTATGCAAACCAGTGCCTGTGATGGCAGATGTCCTGGCTTCTCCTTTCTGGCTCATGTGTGGTAAGTGAGTTTGCTTCCTTTAAATGTGCCTGGATATGGCCTGTCCTTTCTGGTCAGTCGCCACATGGTCTCATAGAGCTCAGCCTCAGCTGACCTTACCAGCCTTGAGGCCTGCCCCAGTCCCCTCAAAGCCCACTTCTCTTAGGCCATAGGAGCTCAAGCTGGGAAATTTCAGATGCGTTTCTGATCTCGTGATGATCCAGTCGCTTTGTCACATGATGGTGTTTACCATTCCCTTCATTCTTATTCCTTCCTGAGCTTCTAATCTTCCACCTTGGGTTATTTTCCAACGCTGATCTGTTGATCTGCTGGGGCTGGGGCTATATGCTCCTGGGGTTTCTTGAGCTTTTTGTTTTGTCTTGTTTCTGGTGGTGGTGGGGATTGAAGCCAGGCCCTTTGCCCCGAGCTACATCCCAGCCCATTTTATGTCTTTACTTTGAGACAAGATCTTCTTAATTCGCGCAGACTGGGCTTGAGTTTGTGATCCTCCTGCCTCAGCCTCCCAGAGCGCTAGGATGACAGGCCTGCACCACCAGGCCCAGCTTCAGCTTCGCTCCTTAGGGATGTTTTGCACGAGTAGACAGGGCTAGCTTCCTTCCGTTCCTCTCCTTCTCCTACTTCTTCCTTCTTTTTCCTCTTTTCTTCCCTCCCTCCATCATTATGTATTTAACTATTTTTTCTGTGTTTTTTTCTCATTTTACTTCTTCGTACATAATAGTTCTAATCACCGTATACTCTCTTACCTTTTCTCTTCCATCTTGTTAAATTTTTCATCTGTCTATACTATAATTTTCATAGTTTCTGTAGTTTTAATTTGGTACACAAATTCTCCCTTCATCTGTGTTCAAGTTGTGGTTAAAACATTTGGTTTTTAATTTTAGTTACTGTTTTTTTGTATCTCATCCAGAATTTCTTTTGAGTTCTTTCTTAAATTAACAGAGTGACACTCTTTATCGTTTACAGTTCCTTGCTGAAATTTTCAGACTGAATTGTTTCTTTGACTATAGTGGTCAGAGTTATTTTAGTCTGTGTGTTGTAATTCAAATACCTGGAGTCTGCTTCTTTTGTTGGCTTTACTCAGAGTGTTCTGTTTTCGTGTGTAGCTGGTTGTCTTTGAAAATGGACAACTCCAGTTGACTCCGGCCAGCTCAGGGGGCACACATTGGGTTCATGAACTTAAACTGTCCGCTGTTGCTCAGTGAATCACAGCGGTGTTCCTCTCCTATCCTGGTGACCTCAGTTGCGTTCAAGGAGAGCTCTGCTGTCTGCGGAACTGTGTGAAGTCTTGTTCGTGCCTTCATGAGGAGTGCCTCCTGCAGGCTACTGCTGCTTCCTTAGACAACCGGCATCACTCTTGCTCATGTGACAGTGCCTCAAGGAGCTCTTAGAGGGCCAGAGTGACTTCATACCCTCTGAGTTTCTCAGAAAACTGAGGCCACAGAACATCTGTGAATGAGTAATGGCTGAGCGTGGGGTGAACTGTGCTGACAGATGTGGGTCACTATGAGGGTCTTACTTTTTTTTTTTCTATTTTGGGTAACGCAACTCCTTTCATGCTCACTTGTCATTTCTCTGGCTACATACCGTGGAACAGCTTCTGGTCTTGAAGGTCAGCACAGATTTAAGCACAATGGCACTTCTCCTTTGGTGATAGCAGGTTTTTGTGGGGGAAGGAGTAGCCACCCTTGTTAACCTAATTTTAATTTCCTTTCGTGTGTTCCTTAGAGGCTGCTTGGTTCTGCATAGTGTTAGCTTCTGGAGGAATAACCTCTCGCTCTGAAAGATGCGCTCAGATGTGCAAAGCCACCAAGAGGGGATGTTTCAGTGGGGGTGACGGCTTGAGTTGAGTCACGCTTGTGCACACACACACACACACACACACACACACACACACACGCACTTGTCTATTTTAGCCTAAGTAAGTGCCTTCAGGCCTTCTTTAGAAGACAGACTATCAAGCTCCACTGGGTAAATTTCCTCTATCAAGGCACCAAGAGTCCGCTGCCCTGCTTCTAGTCTAGCCTCTGGCCGGCTGGCACTACTTTTTGCTGTATCTCAATGGCTGCGAGTCAGCAATGGGTCAGGGGAAGGGCTGGAGCCACCTGCCCCACCGGGCCCCAGCCAACCCTCCAAGGCTCCAGGATAATCTCAGTCCGTGTACCCTGCCCTTCAGACCCTCTCATAGTTCCCTGGAAGGTGGAGTTTGCTCTATTTTTAATGGCAGGAAGGGCAGTCGGTCATTCTAGTATCATCCGAATGGCTGAGGAGTGACATCTTACAATTTCATGGAAAACACTGCAGCTGGCCTTGGTGACACGACCGTAAATCATGCCATTTTGAGTTCACACTTCATTTTCCCAAGACTGAGCATGTCTCTCTTTTCTTCTTCATCTGCTCCTCCTCCACTAAGTTTAGGTTTGACAAGATGTGAATCACTGTGGTTCAACTCCTTGTCGAATTGTTTTTCTTCTGTGATTGCATTACTAATCGATGAAGGACTGCAAAAAAAAATCTAATCAATTACTAAGCTTTCATAGGACCAGAAAGAAAACTGAAGCTGAGAGAGATAATGACTTCCTTAAACTCATACAGCAGAACGCCGATCACCCGCCGATCACCCAGGTGTCCTGCCCTGGACCAGTAGCCCTACTTATGGATGGAGAAAATAGTAAAACACCTTGAATATAATTTAAAAAAAGTCTCGCCACTACTAAAGATCTTCATTCCACAAGCACTGACCTTTGCTTGTGCCCATTATGACTTTATGACAATTTTCTCTGTAGCTCTCGGGATTACACAGACTATCTCAGTTTTTGCGGCATCTGAAGGGATCCCATTGTTTAGGGAAGAAATTGGGTTTATTTGTCTTTAAGATGTTTGAGCCCTCTGGAGACTTCTGCCTCTGTCATTTGCTATGAGATTGCAGAGCCTGCCCTCACTATCATGCCATTCCACAGACACTGTTTACTGAGGACCTACTATGTGCCAGGTGCTATGGAACAAACAAAGCAGACAAAAGCCCTATGCATGGGACAGAGAAAAAGGAAGAGCATACTTACAAGGCTGAGTATAGCAGTGGTCCCTAAGCTTTTTGGCAACAGGAAGTGGTTTTGTGGAAGACAATTTTCCATGGACAGGGAAAGCTGTTCCTAGCATCACCGCCTCAGCTCCACCTCAGATCATCAGGCACTAGATTCTCACAAGGAGCATGCAACCTCAATCGGTGCATGCACTGTTCACCGTAAGGTTTGCACTCCTATTAGAACCCACTGCTGCCCCCGAGCTGACTGAACGTTCAGAGGAGGAACTGTCCAGGTGGAAAACAAAGCACGTTAATCAGCAGGCCCACTTGGCTGAAGCTGAGGAAATGTGGGCAGAGTGGTGGGAAGTAAGCTGGAAACCAGGCCAGGTCATGTAGGGACACAGGAAACATGGAAGAAGCTGGAGTTCTTTTCTGAAGTGCAGTCAAGTCTTCCTATTCAAAATTTCTATCTTAGTTGTATTTTGTTGTGCAGTTTGCTAGTGATGCGCATTCATGTTGTCGTGCAATCCGTCTTTCACCTTGCAAAACTAAAACTCTGTGTCGATTCACCAATTGCACCTCCTCTCTCCCTCAGCCCTCAGCCCGTGGCAGTCACTGTTTCACTTCCTGTCTCTGTAAATTTGGCTATTCCAGGGACTTCGTATGAGGTCTGGCTTATTTCCTTAGCATAATGTCCTCGAGGTTTATCCAAGTGTGGCACGTGGCAGGATTTCCTTCCTAAGACTGAATGATAGTACCACATTTTATTTATCTGTTTTTCCATGGGCAGACACTGGGGTTGTTTCCACCTTCTGGTTATTGTGAATGATGCAGGTACAAATTGGACAAGCTAATATTTCTTTGCAACCCTGCTCTTACTCTTCTGAATATTGCTATGATTTGTACGAATCTTGTCTCTCGAGAGTTGGATATTGCTGCGAATGTGGAAGCTTTCCCCCAGCGTGGGCCTGTTCCTCTATGGTACATCCCAAGATTATTTCTTGGTTCCGATTTTTGAGACATGGTCATATTAAGTTGCTCAGACTAGAACCTGAGATTCTCCTGCCTCAGCCTCCTGGAATGCTGGGATTAGAGACCTGGAACAACAGGCCCAGCTATGACATCCTCTTAACATGATTAACTCTATAAAGGCTCTATTTCCAAATAAGATCACAATCTGTAAGTTCTCAGATTCTGCTCTCTACCCTTAAACACAGATCATATGAGGTTTGTTCTAAGTGTATTTTGGCTCTTGAGATCTTTCGTTGAAAAGACATAGCCAGAGACTAATTTGGGGGAAAGGAGGAAGACACAGGGAGAGAGAGAAGGAAAAAGGGAAGGAGTAGAGATAGATAGATAGTACCTCACTTTATCACTTCTACTAATGCCCAGCCCTACCCGCAACCGTCAAGTGGGCCAGCTGCCTCCAGGAACAGAACTGGAGAAAAAAATACAACCTGTTCCTTTGACATCACCCTTGAGCTCAGGCAGCCAGCTAGGAGTTTCAGAGTTTCACCTGGTATTCTCAGCCAGGAATTCGAGGCTTTCAGCCTGAGATAAAATGTCAGGGAGGCAGACAGGTGCTCATAGGTAGGCAGCACTATGATGGATCTGGACACCAGCATGCTGAGGCCGTGGCACCAAAGGCAAGCCACCGACTTTCAGCTCTGAGTCTGTTTTTTTCTTCTCTAGAAAAGCAATAATCAAGTGGGAGAGCTGAGCAGCGGGGCTGCTCCCAGGCTCGCCCTCCAGCCCTCCACACAGCTAGGGGATTTCCTTGGACAGTGTCCTGGTGGAGACTCACAAAGTACTGGGCTTTTTTTGTTTTTTCCAGATCAGTCTTGAAAACACAATGTTTCCAGATGAGGCACATCTGGCATCACAGTACCACTACATAAATTTAACTTCTAGCTTTTCATCTGTTGCAGATTGAATTGCATTTTAATAAGCCAAAATCTTAACACAAGAGGAAGGTAAATTGCTGCATGACTTTTCTTTTGGTCTCTCTCTACCATTTTAACCATTTTGAAGTGCTTAGGCCAGTGGCATCAGGTTCATTCTAGTTCCCCCAATTTTTTTTTCTTATCACCTTAAACAGAAGGTCCACACCCAGTAAGCAATCACTTCTCTTCTCCGTGCCCCATTCCCGAGGCCCTGGAAACCACAGGCCTGTATTCTGTCACTGTGGGTTTGTCTACTCTGAACATTACATACCACTGGACTTATGTGACCTGGGGCCTTTGTGTGTGACTTCTCTCACATACCCTGGTGTTTTCAAGATTCGCTCATGCTGTAGCACTGATCAATACTCCTTTCAATGGATGAATAATATTTCATGACAGAGATACAATATATTTTATTTATTTATTCATTTATGAATGAACATTTGAGTTCTTTCTGCTTTTTGTCTCTCATGTTGCTAGGACTATTTCTGCCTGCATTTTTTGTTTGAGCACCTGCTTTCGGTTCTCCTGGGTGTATCTCCAGAGGCGGCATGGCTGGGTCACATGGTACTTGCGTGTTTGTCTTGCTCCATTGCCAAACTGTTTCCACAGTGGCTATCACACTGCATTCCCATCAGCAGCGTTCAAGGGCACCGACTTCTCCTGGATAATGTTGTAACACTTTGGCTTATTAATGTAATATCTCCTCCTGTTTTTGGCCCATGTCCCTGGCCAGATGGCTGCTTGCTCCTTGTCTTTCCTGCTATGGCCAGAAATCCTACAGCAGCCAGTGGGTCACCCATTCTGATCCCTTCAATGAATTTTCCTGGGGCGGGGGAGGAGTCACCATGGACACTCATTTGCATAGGTCTTACGGAGCCATAGTGCTGACCCCTACAGTGAGGATATGGGGTGCAGCTGACTGGCACCTCTCAGGAAGTTATGGAGGCAGAAGGCAGCTGTGGCCAGCAAGGCGAAGGTCTCATGGTTCCTGGACTTTGCCTCCATCAAGTCCCTCTGTCTTACCATCTATTACAATTTGGATCTCTACTGTCCCACCAAAGTCTTATGTGTTTAGGAGGCGATTGGATCATGGGAGTTAATCTGTTGAAATGAAGCAAAGAAGCAGGCCTTGCTCAGGAGGGGTGGGCCATCAGGGTTGTGGAAGGAAGCAGAGAATGTGGGAGGAGCTAGGGAGGGAAATGTCCTTCCGGGTCACACCCCAGTGATCAGCCCCTTCTGACGAGGCCTAACCTCTTAGCAGCACAGGAAATCAAAGGATGAATTGTTTTAACCGATTCACCCCCACAGTTCAATCACTGTCCAGACACATGAGGCTTTCCCAGATCTGAACCATGCCACCACCTCCTGCCCAGTCCTGCTGGCTGAGGACTGACAGGGGCAGGCAGGAGGGGTCTGTTTGCTCCTTACTCACACCTTCCAGCGACTCCTTGCTCTACTGCAACAAGCGGGCTGGCACTTCCAGAGCTTTCCATATTTAAGACGCTTGTCTTCCATTTTTCTTTCTACTCCAAACCCTTCACTCCCTCTTTGTTCCTCAGAGGGTGTTCTGTTGCTTCTTCCGAGGGAATAAAAATTGCATAACAGTTTATACTCAAGGATGCGGCCATCAACTCATGAAAATTCTCACACACAATTCACAATAGCTGATTCATACGCACCCCGCCAGGCTGGTTATCTAAGTAAATGTAATCTAAATGTTCTGGACTGGGAGAAAAAGTGAAGACAAAGGATTCTGCTGTCGGCTGGTATGACCTTGAGCCCCTCTCCAGCTTCTTTTCCTCTTTGTGTGGAATGAGAACCCCAGGAGAGCCACTTCTCTGCCGGTAGTGAGGGGTAAATTAGAACGATTCCGGGGCACCCTGTTGCCCTAGGGGCAAATGGAAGAATCTTTCCCATTTAATATCAGAGTTGAATTGAGCACCCATACACCTTACTGCTCCTCACAGGGGTATAGGGGGGATCCTTTGGAGAAAGCCAGCTATTCTGGGGGTGCAGGCCTGGTCCTGATCACATTGGGGGTGGGACCTGCTTCAGAGAGAGGTTGAAGAGACACTGATTTCTGTTGAGAACCATCACCTCTGATCGGGCAGTGTCGAAGGACAGTGTTTTTGGCACCTGGGTACATTCCATTTTGTGTTTTTAGGTTTTCACAAGCAATTACAGGAAACGATGTTTTCAAAAACAATGTTGTCCCTGGCGCAGTCATTCCGGGAGAGCGGCCCCTGCTCACCACCGAGGGAAGGCCCAAGATATGCAGCCTCATGAGCCACAGGCTTGGGCATGAGGCCGCATAATTTCCGCAGCCCTTCCCGAGGTGTTCTGGGGAGCACTTGGCTGTGTGTTTAGGTGTCACTCCTGGTCCTTTCATGGTCAGCGGGGTCTTGAAGGACTCGACATTCCAAAGGCAAAGGTACATTCTTGTGTTCACTGGCACCCACAGAGAAGCGTATTTCATTTTCATATGAATTCTGTTTCGACTCTGAAGCTGGCAGGGTCACACAGCACTGTGTTTTGTGTTTGGACTTATCAACTGGGGACGCGCGGAGGGGTATACACAGTGGAAAGGTCAGCGTCATCATCTGTTTTTGCCTTTCTTAGGGAACGGGCTTTTGTTGCCAACTTTTTTTTTGTTTCTCACCAACGGGGAAGGCAGATGTCTTTTTTTTTTTTTTTTTCCTGCATGGCCCAGAACTGAACTCCTTGCTAAGAAAAATGTCAATTTACCTCAATTCTCAAGGCTGCTACTTGGCAAGGGATTTTGGGACCAGAACAAAGGAGAAAAGGAAATGCAGAGGCGCCCAGGGGGGATCAGCGCTTTTTTCCTTCTCTCCTTTCTTCCTTCTTCGCTCTGGGCTGACCGGAAGGTGATTAAGCATAGTTTGGTCTGCCAGGCCACGGAGTGGACAGGGGCAGGCGGAGAGATGCTGCTGGGGAGGCCCTTTGTCTTTGAGTTCCTGGCTGTGTCCCCTGCTCCCTGGCTCCTGGCCATGACCGCTCCCAAGCACATGTACAACACGCACCCTATGTGCTACACTGTCCAGACCACATACACACATATCATGTACTCACACTCCCCCACATTCCCAGACACCACGCGCACAAACCATACGCCACATTAATCACACACACACACACACACACACACACACCATACATTTGCACACCCTATATCACCACACACACACATTTCCTCAACAAACACAAGTCCTGCACAGAGATCACAACAGATACACCCCACACTCCCAGACAGGCACAGGAATTTCACCCTCACACATTTACACCTTTCCCATCCCCATAGATCATGCACACACACCACACACATACACACACACATATATAGTACACACATATGCCACACACTAGACACCACACACACACACACACACACACACACACACACACCCTCCCCTCCCACGGCAGCAGCGTTGTGTAGGAGCTCCTAAGGGGAGCTCAGGCTCTGGAGGAACAGCCACTACTTACTGGTCCCTCACTAGCACCCTGACCCTTGTCTGGCAAATAAGGCAAATTTTGGGATAGGATTGCCAGGTGTGTTAGTTTCCTAGAGCTGATATGAGAAAGTCTCCCCAATGGAGTGAGTCAAACAACAAGAAAGTGTTGTCTTACAGTTCTAGAGGCTACAACCCCAAGATCCAAGAGCCAGCAGGCTGGCTCTCTTGAAAGGTAGCGATGGAGGATCCGCTCTGCTCTCTCTCTGGCGCCCGCTAGTTGCGGGAGACCTCGGGCATCTCTTGGCTTACAGACCCATCACCATGAGCTCTGCCTTCATGTTCACGTTGCCTTCTCCTTGAGTATGTCTCTGTCAGAATTTCCCTTTTGCAGTGGCCTGGGGTACCCTCCCTAATCCTCTATATGATTTCATTTTATTTTATTACCTTACTGTTTTTTCTGTCAAGGACCATGTGGACATTTCACTCCTCCTTCCGAATTAACCTGTTTATGTATTTATATATAATAATTAAGCTCACCTGGAGGAGCCTTGCATGCACACACTATATCTGAATCATTTCTACCTTTTCTTTTTTTCCCCCACATTTTATTGATATGTATACATGCAAAATTCAAGGTTTATAATGGAGTTGAGCATTTTGTGCGCATATGTATGTTGTCAAGGTGACAAGGGCTTTCCCATTCTCCTTTTGTCTCTCCCCTACCCATCCCACCCTCCCTCATCCCCCACCCTACTCCCCTCTTTCATCTTAAGTTCCATAGGTGTTGTGATCTGGGTTTCTCATATCAGAGAGACCATTCGATGTTTCACCTTCTGCTTCTGACTCACTTCACTAAGCATGATGTTCTCTAGTTTCTTCCACGCTGCAAAAGCCTCCACGCTGTTGGACTTTATTGATGCATAGTATTCCATTGTGTATAAATGCCACAGTTTGTGTATCCACTGGTCTGTTGATGGGTATTTTGCTGCCTTCCATATTTTTGCTATTGTTAGTTGTGTTGCTATGAACATGGGTATACATATATCTCTGTTGTATGTTGTTTTGGTCTCTTTTGAAAGTTTCTGCACAACAAAGGAAACTATCAACATTGTAAAAAGAGATCCAACAGACTGGGAAAAGATATTTACCACCAACATCTCAGACAAGAAGCTTATAACTAGAATATACAGGGAGCTAAAGAAAAGTAAGCCTACCAAAATAAAGGATCCTATTGAAAAGTGGGCAAATGAAATGAAGAGACAGTTCACTCATGAAGAAATGCAAAAGGCCAACAGATACATGAAAAGATGTTCAACATCTCTAGCCATAAGAGAAATGCAAATCAAAACATCGCTAAGATACCATCTCACCTCAGAGAGAATGGCCTACATCAATAAGTCAAATAATAATCAGTGCTGGCTGCAGGGGAGAAAGGAACCCTCCTGCACTGCTGGTGGGAATGTAAATTCGTACAACCACTTTGGAAAACAGTATGGAGATCTCTTAAAAGACTAGAAATAAATATCCCCTTCGATCCAGCGACACCCCTCCTGGGAATATATCTACCTTTTCTTTTCCCTTCCTATCTTTTTGCTTTCCCCCATATCTCCTTTATGACTCCCTGACTAAATTTTAACATACAATTTGAAATTTTAATGTATTACAAGGCCTCTGTTTACAAATATGGCTGCATTCTATGGCACTGGGGAGTTAGAACTTCAGCCTATGAATTTTTGAAGGGGAGCCATAGCCACAGAAACAGGCTTCCCACCTCCTGGGGCTCACTGCCCTGTGAGGCTTTGGACACAGTTCAAGATTTAGGGCTTCTTTATTACGTGGTGCCTTAAAGACAAACAAATTGCTGAGGATATGAGCAGGTCTGGGCTTCTTTTATAAAGAATGTAAAGGTAACAAAAGACCTGTCCTTCATTTCTCAAGAAACACAGCTTGGTCATCATAAAGCCTGACAACCACCCAGGCCAACATGGCGGCCAAAGCCTTTTCATGGTCAGTGTCCACTCCTGCTTCACAACTGGCAACCTTGAGGGGCAGCTGTGCTAAGAATTCTTATTCTCCGATCCTAGAGGAGAAATTAACTTGTACAAAATTCTGCTATTAGATGGAATTGAAACTAGGGATCTCTCAGAGGGTAGAGCCAAACCCGGGCTGGCCATGTGCATGGCATCCCTCACCACGGTTGACTCTGGAAAGGCTCTGTGAAGGTGGCACATCCAGGTGGTTTTTCTGAGGGAGAGAGCTCAGGGACAGGGGAGATTGGTTTTTAAACCTCCCTGTCCTCCTTTCCTGCACACCCTGTCCAGCCTCCGATAACCACTGCTCCACCCTCTGCTTCTGTGAGATCAGCTTTTCAAGGATTTAAAAAATTTTATGAATGAGCTTGTTTGATGTTCAGCTTCTTATGTCTGGTTAATTTGGCTTGACATAACACCCTCCAGCTTACTGTACGTTATCCAAATGACTGGATTTCATTCTTTTTGTCCCCCAATGGCTAATGAATATTCCATTGTGTAAATTCACCCCCCCGTCCCCATTTGGTGGCTTCTGTGTCATGCCCATTGTGTGGTGCCACAGTGAACAGGGTAAGTAGCTGTAACTACATGCATAGTCTGCCAGCTGAGAGTGTCCTGGCCCCAGGTGCCCCAAAATATGTAGAACAAGGTAGCGGGGATTCTCACCTTACCTGTCACCTGGGTTACCCATTGTCCCCAGTATTATCCCATCTATCTCCAGACACAAAGTTCTTGAGCCCACATCCAGCTCTTGAGAAACTCTTCCTCTAAACTCTCCTCTTTTGACACAAATTCTCTCACATTTTTGGTGCATATCAATTAATTTTCTTTAAAAGCCAGAGGGTGACAGAAAACTGGACTCTTCCTTCTCTCATGGGCTCTGTTCTTCTCCCGTGGCTCAGTCCCCTCTGGATATAGTCCACCTGGGTGGGGTTTTTCCCTGAAGGCCACAGGCTCTGGATTGACAATGATCTGTGCAGAGCCTTGCTGCCACACAATTGAGCCAGGGCACAGCCCATGTCCCCAGGCTTAGATCGCCCTGGGGCCCATGCAGGAACTCAGCAGGCAGGAACAGGACAGAACAGGGAGGCAGCAAAAGATGGGAGAGCGCAGTGCGGTCCTGAATGCTTTGCCATGTGTTATGTTCTCTGGTTCTTACAAGAGTCCGCTGGAGGGCTGGCACACCAGCCCATCCCACTGGAAGCCGGGAAACGCACCCTATGACTTGGTCATGATCCCACTGTAAGTGCCCAGGGTGAGACTGGGCCCAGCACTTTTGCATTCGAGCTCTGATCTCATTTTCCAAACTTACGTGACCTCAGAGAGGCCGTGGTGGCAGTGGCTTCTTTTTCCTCCTCCTCCTCCTCCTTTGTCCCCTCCTCTTCTTCTTGTTCTTGTCCTCCTTTGTCATTTTTTTTTTGACCATCTTCTTCTTTGTCCTGGAGGTTGAACTCAGGGCCTTTGTGCAGCCCTTCTGACTTTTGTCTCTCTCTTTTTCTTTTTCTTTCTTTTCTTTTCTTTTCTTTTTTCTTTTTTCTTTTTTTCTTTTTTGTTCTTTTTTGACAAGCTCTTGCCAGATTGCTACACTGCCCAGGCTGGGCTCAGAACTTGCAGTCTTTCAGCTGAGGTTACAGGAATGCACCAGCACACCTGACCAGAAGCAGCTTCTTGAGAGGATACGTCTTCTGTCATGAAGAAGTAGCCTGCAAAGAGGATGCTGGATTTGTGAGGACTTGAAGGAGGCGGGAAGAGGGAGGAGGGAGGAGTGCTGCCTAAGAGCCTAGGCGTTTCCAGGAGGGAGGAGTCTATATTCCTGTACAAATAATTTTCTGGGGTGTGTGTGTTGGGGCAGATAATGTCCTAGATGCAAGGACTTGCGTATTGCATTTCAAAGTAAGAAGACAGAGCTCATTTTTGGTACAATTAGGATAATGGCTTCAGCTAAGGAGTATTCCCGAGGAACACTTACCAGCTCCCTCCTAGATCTTTCACTGTTTTGCCTAAATTTTAAAGTAAAGCTCTGTGACCATCCCTTCCTCCCACTGAAAGACACGCCCAGGGTGCAGGCATGCACCTCAGGGGCAGAAGGGCCAGCACTGTGGGTGCCTGTGCTGAGTGGGCTTTTGCACGGTCCCAGGGGAGGAAAGATGGAATCTGGCTTGGAGCAGCCCTGACATCTGAATGACCTTGGGAGAAAGGTACTGATGGATCTTGCGAACGTTTCAGTCCTGGTGATGCACCATCTGCCTGAGCCCACGGACCCCAAGTGAACTGTAAAGAGTCAGAGACACATAATGGCCACAAAGGCAGCTTGGAGGAAAATGCTGGTCCCGTCTCCCAGCCTGTCTGTGCCAGTAGCTGGCTTGGATTGTGGAGAATCACCCTACCTTGCCGCTCAGTCCAAACCACTCAGCTCCGGCCCCTGGGAAACCATGCAAAGGGCTGAAGCAGGCGGTGTGCCAAGTGCTGCCTGTAGACCCATGTGCCTTCCAATTCTACCAACTCAACTTCTCAAATATATGTGAGCGTTATGATAAATAAGACAGCAACTTAAAATGAGAGGCCTCCAGAGAAACCAACACAGCCCACACTTTGACCTTGAACTTCTGGCCTCCAGAACCGTGAGATGGTCAATTTCTGTTGTTTAGGTCACCCAGGCTGTGGTGTTTTGTTATTGCAGCCCAAGCTGACTAATATGCGCACTAAGAGAGGCGTCCTGATTGGTTGGCTAGTGTTTTCACTGCTTTGACCCCCATGCTCAGTTCTCCTCTACCTCCAAGTCCCCATGTGTCATAGCTGATGACTGAGATTCGTGGTGCTGAAGTGCTTGCCCTTGACTGGTGTATTTCTTAGGCTTCCAAGTAAGGACCAAGGATAAACAACACCAGCCCTGAACATTGGTGCTGCCCCTCACCTGGGAGGCACTGGAATGTTTGCTTGTGGGGTCCAATTCTTACCACCAGCAGCTCCTGAGTTACAATCCAGGGTAGCACACCTTATGGGCTGGGGCTGGGTCATGTGCTCAAGCCTGAAAGAAGCCTGAAAAGTGTAGGAGCCCTTGTGTCCCATGCCTGTTCTGTTCTCTGGATCTCATAAGATTCGTCTGTGTGATGGAGGATTCCCCATGTGCAGGAATGGAGTTCAGATATGGGGCAGTCAAAATGTTTATAAATGCTCTCTGCTGGTGTCTCTCTCTCAGCGCACGTGTGTGTGTGCGTGTGTATGTGCGGTGTAGGGCTGGAAATGGCCTCGGATGAGCACAGTAGACAACAGAATGAACTTCAACACCCAACTGATGGACCTCGAGTACCTTCCAGTCCTGGTGACACACGATCAGTCTGAGCCTTGGTTTTCTCATCAGTAAAGTTGAGATATTAAGGCTTATCTCCTAAATGACAGCCATCATTATTATTCATTGGTGTTATTATTAGAACTATTATCATAACCATATGCATCACGAACTCTTGACCATGCTACAAGGTTTGGTCCAATTGACCTCCTAATTTTCTACCTGTCTTTCCGGCACAGAAGGCAAGTCAACTTTTTACACCTATGTTCTGATAGGTCCCTCAAAATAGAGGTACTTTTAACAGGATTAATCTAAGCTCTAAATGTAAGCTTGCTGTTGTTGTTCTAATAGTTGTGTTTTATTGGATATATGCAAAATCCTTCATGGCTGTAAGCTTCAGAAACACACACACAGAGAAAAAAATTACAAAACCAGGATAAAATAAAAAGAGTTGTGATTCCCATTAGAAATTGAAGGAGATAGAGTTTGGGAGTGGGAGAGTTGGGGTAGCATGGCATCTGGTTTTTTGAAGGGTTTACTGGTGTTTATCAACATGAAACGGTCATTGGACGGGTGTCACTGGGTGGGTACCACTGCACAACACCAGCCAGAGCGTGTGTAGTGAGTGTGTACCCAGCCAGCCCACACAGTACTCTTCCAAACAGGTTATTTTTTCCTTAACTGCAGTATCTTTTATAAAAAGGGGCCCAGGGCCGAGTAACTCCAGAAGCCATTAAAAAAAATAAAAAGATTGAATGTGATTCAGTATTTTTTTTTTTAAATTGTGAAACATGTTTGTGTTCTAGTTCTTGGAAACTTAGAGGCAGATGAGTGATGTAAACAAAGGAGTCAGCATCCAGTTTCAGAGAGTAACAACTGTATTTGAGGTTGATGATTTCTGTGTGTGCTCTGGTTTGGATCTGTAGTGCCCCCCACCCCAAACCTCACGTATTTGGTTGTAGTGAGATAACTATGGAACCAAGTGTGCTGGGAGGTGGGGCCTGGCTGGAAGAAGTGGATTCTTAGGGCTGGACCTGGAGGGATTGTGTCAACTTGTTGAGATTGAGGGGTACCCAGGGAAGAACTTTCAGGTGTGTGTGTGTTATTGACTTGTGGGCTAGGAATTGGTGGAGGGACATCCACCATGGGCCTGTGTGTGGGTCCAACTGGAAGCTTGAACTAAGTAAAAGAAGAAACATTGTTAGAGTTTCTTCCAGGGAAAGTTCTAGTTTCTCCAGACGTGACTAGTTCTTCATTTACTTGGCCTTCTGTGTGCAATGCTGTGAGCAGCTCTCCAGTCTCGGACACTTGCTTCTACTGTTGCTGGTTGCCCATGAATGGACTGTGTGAGACCTTCAGAATGTGTGAGCTAAATAAATCTTCCCTCCCTATGCGTGGTTGGCCAGTGTTCTGTCCCAGTGATGGATAAGTAACTATGACAGTGTGTTTGCTCAGTATCATGTTATTAAACAGCCAGTACCTATTAGCAAACCCATTAATACCTTCTGTAGTCAGGATCATAATTGGTTGGGTTCTAGAAGACTTAGGCTAGATTGTCCTGGCCTCTAAGTGTGCTGAGTTTGGTTTTGCCAAGAAATTCAACAGTTTGTACTTCACTCATTAAAATGAAGTGAAAATACTTTAAAAAGTAAAATAGTGATGACTATTATCATCAGAAGTCTTTTGTCCATAAACCATTCTGATTGACAATAAGAGATTAAACATTGCCCTCATCAGCAAGAAATTATTAATAGCTTCTGCTATTTTCCTTTGTTTTAAATAGATACTTCACTGTTGGTCTCTGGGGAGGAAGGGGAAGTAGGTTGACAGAAGTGCACCAGTAATGACTCTTCCTTTTAAATTTTTCTCTTCACCAGTTCTCATTTCCAAAATGAAAACCTGGCCAGACCCAGTGGCGTAGATCTGTAATCCCAGCACTCTGGGAGGCTGAGGCAGGAGGATCGTAAATTTGAGCCTAACCTAGGCAACTTTTAGCAATTTAGCAAGACCTTGTTTCAAAATCAAAAATAGAACTGAGCTGGAACTGTAGCTCGATATGAAAGCTCTGGACTCAACCCTCAGTAATATAAAACACACGCATGCACACACTCACCCACCCGTGGACTCCACGCCTTGGTGGACTGAGGAAGGGACAATCGGGGAGCTGTGGAGACAGGGAAGGAGGACAAGAACAACAGGCCAAATTCCTTATTTGGAATTTCTTGGTATTTTTTGGTATTTCTTGGCTTATTTTTCCTCTTGTCTTGTTTTTTTACACCTTGTCCTTGGGGAAAACTTGGGCCTGTGTCAGTCTTGCATTTGGCAGACATCACAATCCCTTAAAGAGAATGTTGAAAACGGCACATTCTCAGTCCCACAGACTGTATTTTCTAAGAGCTTATGGGTGACCTGGAAGCTCCACCTGAGAGGTGTTACTGTCTCGGAGCCTGCTGTTCTTTGGGGTCCCATTTTAACTGTAAATAGCACTACTCTGGGCTCTGCGTGGTTCTGGATGAACTGTTGTCATGAGGTTATTATCCCAGACGGTGTGAGGAAAAGCCTCTGAGGGAATATTCTGGAAGGTGTTTGAAGGACAAAGCAGAGAAGGTCTAAAAGGCAGGAGAAACTTCTAGACGAGAGGCGGGAGGGCCCCAAAGATGTCTTCAGCAGGGTTTTTGCTGTGTAGGCCCATTCCCTTGGAACTTGGGGCTCACCTGTCTCTAGTCTTTAGGTGTGTGGGACACTTCAACCTACTGAAAAATAACTGGAGAGAAACTACAGGCCAACCATCTACGACTGTGGCATCTTCCAGTCAGTGGACATTGGGCCTCCCTGGAGAAACCTTGAAGCATTAACTGTACTCCCATATAGTCACTCCAGAGATTCCTTTTTCCCTCTCTGAATCGTTTGCCATGTTCTCTTTTCCTCAGTCTTGTATCTGCTCCTCTTCAGCCGTTTGTGATGAGGCCTAAGCTTGCCTCCTGCCTCCTAGTTGCCTATTGGCGTCAGAAGCCAGTCACGTTTTACAGAGCGGTGCTGGCCGCCCCCCGTCCCAGTAGCCAGTTGCTTCCTTTATGAGAGCGGAGCGTGTGTTTCCTCCCCCTGGTTCCTCTTCAGTTCTCTACCCTTCCTCTTCTGAGGGCACAGGGGTGGGCAGGATGTCTTCTCATCAGATTAGTGTTCTGGTACTGAGTGGAGGAAGATTCTGAAAAAAAATTCAGATCGCTTTTTAAAATCTCCACCACCGTTTCACGATTTTTGTTGGCTTTCCATTCATCAATGTGGTGGATGATTTCTTCTTCTGGGGATAATCCAGCCTGTAGGCAATTCCATACCTGCTCTGTGTTTCAAGAGGAGACAAAACTATATATTTTCCTTTCTTGTGAGAATTGTGCCGATAAGCAGCCTAGCAACTTGGTGGAACCCAGGGTCCTTGTGCCTTATTGCTTTTTCATCTTTTGGATGCTGATCTCTTTTGTATGAACCAAGGTAGCTTACCGCCATTTCTTGATACAGATGGAAGGATGCTCTGTGAGGATATAATTCAACGTGCATCCCTCCTGAAGCTGCGTGCTTGGTTGAAGAGGAGGCCTTACCTGCTGGAGGAGGACCATTCTGTGATCAAGGGTACACAAATAGCTGCATCTCCTGCTAGAACCTCCAGCCAGACTCTCAAGAGTAAGATTCAGAAGTTGCAGCACCACATCCATTCACATCTCCTTGGCTAACTTCTAGTCACATGATGTAACCTAGAGGCAAGTAAGTCTGGGAAATGTAGTCTTCATCTGGATGTCTGGGATGTCAACCACAATCTTTAGTAGCTACTAGAAGGTATAAAAGGATAAAATGTTTTATACATGTGTGAAAAGAAGATTGTGTGTTCCCTAATGATTGGATGCAGTTTTGTATGTGGTCCTAAGTCAAGCATGTTATTTGTGTTGCTTTGTCTGCCTGACGTATCAGGAATGGAAATGCGCCTGGGTGTGGTGGTGCAGGCCTCTACTCCCAGCACTGTGGGAGGGAAGAGGATAGTGTTTTCAAGCCATCTGAGCAACTTAGCAACTTGGAAAGACCCTGCCTCAAAAAATTAATAATTCAGCTTTCCTTCTGCGATAGTGGATTTGTGAATATCCCCATGCATTTCTATTGATTTTTATTATAGAAATTTTAGGCTAATTAGGAGCATTCAGATTTAGAATGATCATGTCTTCCTTGGGAACTGACTTTCTTGCTCATGTTGATCAAACATCTCTCACTCTTATTAAGTTTTTTCTCATAAAACATATTTTACTAAAGTATATTTTCTAAATATATTTTACCAGATGTCCTCTCTTTTTTTATTCTCTTAGTTCCAAACTTTATGTGTTTTTATACTTAAGGTATATCATTTATAAATAGTGTGTAGGTCAATTTTGTTTAATTCCAAGCTGATAATTTCTTTTAATTGGCAAATTTACAACATTTATATTTATGTGATTTTGATGTATTTGAACTTGCTTCCACTTCTTAATTTTAGCTCAAATTTTCTGTTCTTATAATTTAGAAAATATCTTGTCTATACTTCCTTTTGGCAAATCAATGTGTATATGCCTTCATATATTTAGAGCTCACGCTACCTACCATGCTAATATCCTCAACAAATGAGTTCCCAAGATGTGTGATTCCCACAAACTCACTTTTGTTGTTGCTTTTGTTTTTTGGTGCTGGGAATTGGACCTTCACATTGAGTTACATCCCAATTCAATTTTTAGTTTTTTGATTTTGAGACAGGATCTTGCTAAATTAAACTAGTCTCCCAGCCTAGGCTCAAACTTGTGATGCTTCTGCCTCCACCTCCAGGAATGCTGGGATGACAGACCTGTACCACCAGGCCTGACAATTCACGTATTTCTTGCAGTTTTTTCTGAAGAAAATTTTTTTGGTATCATTTATTCCAGCAGCATGTCTTAACGTGGGTCCCAGCATGGTGCACTTTCTCATGAAGATATTTTTATTATACCCTCACAATTGAATAAGAATCTTGCTAGGGGCGAAAACCTAGGCTTACTGTGTCACTACTACTACAAGTTAGCTCTCAGTCTTGTGGCTAAGAAGTGGGACATCCATTTGGTTCATTTTTCTTTGCAGGTGATATGCTCTCTCCCTGAGAGTTTTTGAGTTTTTCTCTTCCTGTTGCACTTCCTACACATAATTTCAATGTGCATAGTTGTGGAATTTCTCTTCTCTTTTCTTTTGGCAGTCCATGCACTGCTTCAATTTGAAGATATTTATTTATTTTTAATTGTGAGACATGTATCTCCATAGATTCTTCATATACTCCCCTTCCTCCACTTTAATTTTTTGTCTCCTGTTCTGTGAATCCCGCTGTCCATATGCTGTATGTTTGCCTCTGTTTTCCAAGTCTCTTCACTTTCTTTCTCATCACAGTCTTTCCTTGTTGCTTGCTGGAGAGGTACTCAACCTAAGTTTCCAGTTCACTCCTTGATTCCTCATCTGTGTTTATCTCACCATCATGCTCATTTCTTCTGTCTTTATTCCCATTATGTTATTTCATAGCTTGTGTTTCTCCCATCTTGTTTTATATTAGTATGGTCAAGATTGGTACAGTCAGAGGGACAGAGGTAGAGAGGGCTTCACCCGGGGGAACACTCCACAGAGGACACCTGGGGAGCACCCCTCAGAGGACACTGACATCTGGTATCACGTACCGCCCACTTGTAGAGGCCGTAGCTTTCCTATTGTGGTTTCAGAGGGAAGAAGCGACAGGAAGAGGCCCGCGTAGCCCATCACCCCCCACCCTGGGAGAGTGACCAGGAAGGGAAAGTGACCCTCTGCTCAGCCTTCTCTCATATTTTGTGGTGTTTCACTAGGACAGGGTTCTGGGACACATGGTCTTAGTCTTGCACCGGCAGTCTGGGTTGTCATGGCTAATTTCTAAGGGGAAAGTATTGCTTGTCTCAAAACTACAGTGAGGGAGAAGAGCGGAAACTACCTTTTCTATTCTGTCCTTCTATGGAAACACCAGCTGCATATGCTGGTAAGAGGCGGGACCTGGCTGGGAGGGGTGGCTCACTGGGGCTTGGTCCAGAAGGGGCGGATTACTGGGACACGACTTGGAAGGATTGACTGGAGCTCCACCCTTCCTTGTTCACTGGGTTTCCTGTCTGCCATGCTCTGAGCAGCTGCTTTCCTCTAGGCCTCTGCCCTGTGCTTCCTCCGCTCCAGCTGCCCATGAATGGACTAAGATTTGCTGCAACTGCCAGTTAAAATAAATCCTTCCTCCCTTAAAGTGTGGGTGCTGGGGATTGTGTCCCAGCAATGAAAAGTTATCTGCAACTCTGTCATATTAGTAGGATTCTCCAGAGAAACAAACAGAGCCAGTAAGATGTGTCCATGTGCACATGTGTGTGTGTGTGTGTGTGTGTGTGTGTGTGTGTGTGTGTGTGTAGAGAGACAAGGAGGGAGGGAGAGAGGGAGAGAGAGATTTGTACAAGGAATTGGCTTGTGTATTTATGGGAGCTGGCAAATAAATCTGCAGAGGGGGCAGCAGCCCGGAAATGCAAGAACGGTAGTGCTCTTGCTTGAGTTTGAGGGTCAGGTGCTGCTGAGGCCAGGGAAGACAGTACCGAAGATCAAGTCTGAAGGCAGCCTGCTGGAAGATTCTCTTTTGCTCAGAGGAATGGCTCCCTTAATTTTATTGGGCCTTCAATGATTTGGGGCCAATGGAACCTACTCACATTATGAAGGGCAATCTGCTTTACTCTAAGTCCAAGGATTTGAATGTTAACTTGATCTACAAACTACCCAGAATCTCTTCTACCAAATGCCTGGGCACCCTGTGGTCTTGCCAGGTCAATAAGCAAGATTAATCACTTCAGAAATTATTCCAAGTATGGTGACAATTCCTATATCAGCTTCCCTGAGAGCCTGATAGAAATGCAGAACTCCAGGCCTGCTTTGGAGTCCATTCTTAAGCAAGACAGTCTGTGTTTTAATATATGATACGACCTTTTCAGCTCATTGATCCGAAGTTTCACACCTGTAAGATAAAGACTTTGGATTTTGTAATAGATTCTTAATTCCCGCAGAGCCGAGAACATTTAAAAACAGCAACACAAACCCTGCCTGGGCTCATCCCCAGCCAATTAAAACTGAATCCCTTGGACCAAATCCAGGCATCCGTAAAGGTTCTTTCCCCCTTCTTTTTTTTTTAAGTACACTTGTGCCCTGTGTAGTGCATGCCCGTAATCCCAGCACTCTGGGAGGCTGAGGCAGGAATTCAAACACAGCCTGGGCAATTTAGTGACTTAATGAGACTGTGTTGTAAAATAAAAGACAGTAAAAAAAGGTAGGGGCTATAACTCAATGTGCAGACCCTAAGTCCAAGCCCCCGTTGTGCATATACAAACAAAAAATACAAATAAAGAAAATCGATAGTTCAAGAAAGAAATTGATAATTATGTTGTCCTTTGAAGGTGAAAATATCGAGAGGGGTATTCCTCACACTAAATGTGGACATCACATGGGATCTGAAAGCATATTGTCATTAACGAGATTTGGAGCAGGCCGAAGATTGTGTTTTTAACACACTTTCAACAATACTGACACTGTCGTCCCAGCATCACCCGGGATGAGGTGGATGGGCGTGAGGTTCTTCATAGTTGTGAGCTGCTCTGATCCCTGCAAATTAGAAAGGCCTCAAGATTTGCCAAGGTGAACTCCAAGAAGGGAAACGTCTGTTGTTATCTAGACAGGAAATAAGGCCTTTGTATGAGTCAGCTCTTGGTCACTGTGACAAAATACCCCCATTGGATACTTACAAATAAAGAGGCTTTTTAAGCTCCTGGTTCTGGAGATTCAAAGGCATGACACCTGTTTATCAGCTCAGGTCTCATGGGGCTGCCACAGCAGAGGGCACATGGCATAGGTCAGAGCAAGCTTCACATCTCAAGCCAGGAAGCAGAGATAGAGGCAGGAACTTTGCAACAATCATCTCTGGAGAACTACCAAGGGTTTGGATGAGACCTCCATGACCTTTAAATGCAGGGCTTCAGTGACCTAAGCACCTTCCAGTAGGACTCTATGAGGTTCCGCCACCTCCTGATACTAAGAACCATGCTCCCAAGACAAGGATCCCTGGGGCATTCCCAAGTCATATTCAAACCACAGGAGCATCTCTGTGGCTTCTACAGCCTTCTGCGCTCTTTGAGTCAAAGAAATCAGACATCTTCCTTTGCTATTACGCTTATGGAAGCAAACGTAATGTCCTGAAATATTGGCTCCACAATGTGTAGCCAGGGTAGAAGGTTCTAGAAGACATGTGTCCTGTGTGGGTACGGGGAGATTAAATCTGCTTATTGATGTCAGAGTTACTTCAAACAGTGACAGAGAAATTCAACTAGCTTGTGGATGGAATTCACGATGGTTCTACCTGAGACTGCTCAGCTCCCCTCCCCCCTGCCCCCCGTGACTCTACTGAGTTCTCCTGTCTTCTCAGCAGGGACAACTTTTCCTGAACTGGCTGCTATCTCACAAAGCCCTCAGGTTAATGTTCTCATGGGAAAGCTGCTGCACCCAACCTGAGTTGCAGGTATCTTGTGCCTGGCTTTCGCTCCCTCTTGACTGAAGTCTGCATGGGGGCAGCCACCATGGTCCTCTGCTCTCCCACTGGCTCCTTTCCCCACTCCTCCACAACAGCGGTCAGAGACCGTTAGACAACCCAAGACAGCTCACATCAAGCTGAACTTACGTTTGGAGTAAAATCTACACTAATCTCTCCGGCTTCCATGTCCCAAGGCCGTAATGTCATTCTTCACCACTTTGGGCCAAGCACCGGCCGTGGATCTTTGCCCTGCCCCCATGTCCTACCACCTCTGGAAAGGTAGCAGCTCTCAGCACCTAATTTCACTAAATTTGCCATGGTAATCCAAGTTGGGATGCCAGGGCCCCCGCACAGGGAGGCCAGAGACCTTCAGTGGAGGTGGCTGATGCTGACATGGGGTAGAAGTGAGCCAGACGCCCACCGTAGACTGCCAGGAGTGGCTGGGAGTAGGGCTCAGTCATCACAGAGGTTTCAAGTCTTCCTCTGATACCGTTAGATCTGTGTGATTCCACCTTCCACAGATGCCCTGGGTGAGGAGCAATTGGATGCTTCCCTCTACTAATGTCGTAGTTTCTGTGGCCTCATGGGTAGTAGGCCTGTGGGCTTCTCCAGGTGGGCGGTGGGAGGGGCAGAGGTTGACGTCCAAGTTGCATCACTGAAACTACTTTCAAGGTTCATTTTCTGTTTTCCACGGGAGATGTGACTTTCCATTAAAAAGTGCAAGGTGAGCCTGAAGATAGAGCTACAGTCAAGGTTATTTGCCCAGAGGAAGGTACGAGGTGTGATTAAAATCTATGGAGAATATGCTACCACTAGCCCACCTCAGCGTCCTCCTCCTCACTCTGAGTACGCTTATGACACAGTTTGTGCAGCACTTCTGGAAGTCCTCCTCTGTGTGTCTTTACAAATTGTGGTCAAAGTCACGGTGACGTCTGTTGCTGAGTTCCATCCGGTGGACAGACGGACTCGTACTAGCGCAATGGTGGGTCCTCATCCATCTTACCCACAGAGCGCATCGTGCAGCTTTGGGCTCTTCCCCAAAGACAAGATGGCCACGAGAGGTCAATGTTTCCCATCGAGTCAGGACGTGAAGGCAGCTGTGACAGCACAATTAAGGTCACTCAGGGAGGCTTTCAGAGTTGCCTCGGAAAGGGGCAAGAGCAATGGCAAGTGTACAAAGCGAGGAGGGTATTGCGGGGTGGGGGGGATAACAGCAATGCAGTTTTTACTGTAATGATTTTTTAAAGTTTTAACATTCACCATGTGGTTTCGTGGAAGAAGGGAGCGTGGAAGGATGCAGAAAGGTAACCCAGGACCTGTGTGGAGGTGGCGGGGTGACTCTGACTTCCATGAAGTCCCAGAGATGGGTGATTTGGGCTGATTTATGATGATTGGGGTGTGCGTACCACACCTTCACTCGGTGGAACTTAATTCATCGGGTGGGAACAGGTGACTGTTCCATGCTGGGCACCACGACAGCTGCGGACACGGCAGCGATAGGTCAGGTCTGGTTGCTCTTTGGAGGAAGACGTGAATAGGCCCCTTCCATAGCGCTGTGATGACAGCGGGAGGCAGCAGCTTCGTTCTTAAGGGATTTGGAGTCCCAAGACTTGGTACAGGTTTCTGATTGACCAACTTGCGGCTATTTGATTTGGAGCCAATTATTCATTTCCCCCCCAGTACTGTGGTTGAACTCGGGCCCCTTGTACTAAACTACATCTCTAGCTTTTTCTTTTTCTTTTTTCCTTTATTTTTTCGTGTGGATACCGGGTCTAGCTAAGCCACTAAGTGGTCCATTTGGGTTCACACCTCCGGTCCTCCTGCTCAGCCTCCTATCATGCTGGGATAATAGGCACGCACTATCACACCCAGAAATCATTCAGGTTTTGTTTGTTTGGTACTGAGAATCAAACCCAGGGTCTCAGGTACACGAAGCAGGTGCACTGCACTGAGCTACATCTTCGGCCTGGTAATTATGCAGTTGTTTAAGCCTCAGTTTTCCCAGCTCTCGTCAGCTCCTCCAATTGCTGCCCTGTGATGAAGATCTAAAGGGAGCGTTTGTATGAAATGCCTTTTGTGAGTTCCAAAGGAAACCTTGGAATTGTTAATGACGCACCGATAACTTGGCTGGGGAGCTGCCACCAACGACCGCTCACCACTCCCTAAACCTCATGATGGTAATTGTTATTTGTGGGACATGAAAAGTTGAACAAGCCTACAGGCGTGCACTAGCCACACGAGGCTGGCCTAAATTAAGTACCTGCGGCAGGGTGACAGCACTGGAGAAGTGCTCCCAGCATAGAAGACTCACAGGAATGCGAACTTAATTTAAAAAATAAAATACCTCACTAATTTTTTTTTTACTGATTACATATTCAAATAAGAATAATTTGGATACATTGGATTAAAGTTAAATAAAATGTATTATTCAAACAACAATACTTTGGACATAAGGAGTTAAAATTAAATAATACATATTATTTAAGCTTATCTGGTTCTGATTCTAAGACAGGGTCTCGCTAAGTTGCTCAGTTGCCCAGGCTGGGTTTGAACTTGCGATCTTCCTGCCTCAGTCTCTCAGAGTGCTGGGATTATGGGTCTGTGACAGTGGGCTCACTTCTAATTTTTTTACTGGAGAAAGTTAAGTATGTGGCTTATTGTATATTTCTTTGGAACAGGGCATTTGTAGATGGTCCTTGGAAACTTTGTTCTATTGTTCTGTACCTAGTACACATAAAGAAATATCACAGATCCCTTAAAATCTCACCTACAAATCACTCTAATGACTACTGTCATGAATTCTCATTTATATTTAAAACTCATGTGCAGAAAGCCCTGCGAGATTTGATCTCTTTAAGGAGGATCATTACTGTGTTTTTCTAAGCAGGAAACTGATCTTTGTCATTGCGGAAGCTGCCGGGAAGACCCTGCCCTGCACAGTAGCACTCTCAGATTGTGAAAGCAGGTCTCTGCACAGAGGATGGAACTGTCACTATGGTTATAGGCTAGAATGAGGGCACCTTAAAATTTCACTAGTGAAGAGATTCTCAAAGACTGGAGGAAACAACCGCACTTCCTTTCAAATCTGTCTTTTATAGGACAGAGGGCAAAGTCACACCCCTTAGGGTCCTTTTATGTTCCCCATCTCAGTGACTTCACTCCAAGTCCTTTGGTGATTACCCATGACTGTCTTACCAATCGAGAAAAGGAACCTCACAGTGGTCCAGAAACTTGCCAGCTGGGATTCAAGGGCTCTTCAGTGTTGGCCCATTTCTGCCACCAACCTTTGCCAGAGGAAGGAGGAGGAAAGAAGCGGGAGAAGGTTAGATTCTCGGAGGGGAGGTGCTGATCGAATCCCACTCGGTTACCCTTATTTTTTGTTTATTTTTTGAAGTATTGGGGATCGAACTCAAGAGCCTTCACACTGAGCTGTAGCTCCAGCTCATTTTTATATTTGATCTTGAGACAGGATCTCACTAAGTCACTAAATTGACCAGGCTGGGCTCAAACTTACAAACCTTACAAACCTTCCAGAGAGCTGAGATCATAGGTCAACATTGCTAGGCCCAGCTTCCTTTACCTTTATTTTAAGGAAAGCAAACTGTCTCAGGGTTGCAAGAGAGATCTTTCCATGGGCCCATTGCAGAGTGCATTAGTGGGATATTTCCATTGCAGCAGAACCAGCTGGAGATGTGCAGTCAGCCCTCAGATCTGGATGTGTGGGTTCCATTGTACAGCTGTAAATTCAACCAACCACCAATTGAAAATAGTTTTAAAAAAACTGCATCTGTACTGAAAGTGTACAGACTTTTTTCTTGTCGTTATTCCTCAAACAATACAGTGTAACAACTATTTTCGTAGCATTTACATTGCATTAGGTTTTGTAAATAGTAGAGATGATTGTAAAGTATACAGGTTAATATGCAAACACTTTGCTCTTTTCTGTTAGGTGCTGATCACCTGCTGATTTTGGTATTAGGCTGGGGGGATCCTGGATCCTGTTCCTCATGGATACCTGGGAACAACTGATCTATCTGCCCTGTGCAAGTTGGGGACCTAAAAAACTGGTGACGTAGTTCAGTCTGAATCCTAAGGCCTGAGAAGAGAAGTCCGGACAGATGTTAGCATAAGTCCCAGAGTTTGAAGTCTTGAGAACCAGCCCAATGTCAGAGGGCATGAGAAAATGAAAGTCCCTGTTTAAGAAGAGAGAGCAAGTTCACCCTTCTTCCACAATTTTGCTGTACACAAAACCTCAGTAAATTGGACAATATCCACTATATTGGTGAAGACTGTTGTCTCGACTTAGCCTGTGGAGTCTAATGGTAGTATTTGCTAGAAATAGATTCAGATGCAGAGGTGGGAATTCCTTAACCTAATTCGACTGATACATTAAAATTGGTTATAACACACAAATTCCCTGTGGCTCTTGGGAGCCATCTCTTCATGGCTTCCTCTCTGAGGAGAACTGCTAGGTGCTTGATAGTAAAAACAGAACCCAAATAAATACAAAAAACACTGGCCTGTGGAATTTGTGCAGTTTGTGTTATACGTGGGATGAATCATTTCCATGTACCAAAGATGGGCTGGGAATGTGGTCCGACATCCAATATGGTGCCATGGAGGGCTTCTGAGCTGGCTGTGATCTGAGGAAACACTGGGTTTGGGCAACCACAGCAGGCTTTGCTAGCTGGTCTGTCCCCAAGAAGCGGCAGCAGGTCACTGCCCAAATTCTACAAGTGGGACGAGAGTAGCAATCTAAAGGGCAAACAAACAAGAAAGCCTTTCTTTCTGAGGCTGTGTCCACAGTGCTTAGGTTAGAAAATGATCTGGGAAAGATATAAACTGCCTTTTCATTTAGCAAAATAAAATGCCTATCTTCTTGGTAATCTGTGCAGTGAAAGTCCAAGCCAGAATCTTGTTTTTAAAGGTTTTGTTGAATTTGTCACCCCATATTCCTCTTCCCACTGGCTAGCATCAGGCTGGACAAGAACGAAAAAAGAGGGGTGCAGAGAGGCTTGGCGGATGCTGTCTCATGGTAGAGCCTCGTGGAAGAGTTTCTGTGACATTCGTATTAAATGACTACAGGAAAAAGGTGAAGCGTTGATGAGAGGCAGCACTTGTGCTTCCTGGGGTATTGTTCCAGTTTTCATGAATATGGATAATGCGTGGCACGTCTCGCTTTTCGGTGCCTTGTTTTTTCATTAAACACCACCACTCTGCATGAGGAAGGAACTAGACACTCCCGGCACGTGACTTGGCAGGGCTCAATCACAGATGATCCGATGTTGGCTTTTGGAAACCCATTCCAGAGTTGCTTCTGACCTTCAAAACTTATCCAGGGCACCGGGGAGAAAGGTGCCTCTGATCGGGTCCAGGATAGGGTGACTTACTCTTGAAAAGACTTTCCGGAGCTCTGTTGGGCCCCTGGAGAGGAAGGCAAGTGATTTGATGTCCAAATGACCTTTCATTTCTCAGAGAACAGTACATGGAATAAAAGTACAAGATGCTCCTCACATATGCCTTGAGAGTGTCACATAAGCGAAGATACGGAGGGTCTGTGCACACGCCACGGGAGGAATGCTTTTCCTGTGACCCTGTCCCAAAGAAGGCAATCCAGATACTATGTAATTAGGGTAATTGTCTAATTTGAAGTGAAATTTGCCTTAAGAGTGAAATATATTATATTGAAGGATGGGGCTATGTCTCCTCTTGAATTCTGCCTTACCAGTGTTCCCCACGGCATGGTTTGGAGAACCACCTGCATCCGACCTGAGAGACTTGTTTCACCTGCAGATTTCTGTGCTCCTAACCACCTTTTGAATACATGGGAGGTACAGTCAAGAATATGCATTGTACTGAGCTCCTGGGAAATCCGCTATGCCGCCAGGTTTATCAGCCATGAACATAAAAAAAGCCTACGCGTGTCTTTTAGACATCACAGAAGAAAATGCGAGGGAGAATAATGTCTTTTTTGCTGAACGTGTGTGTGAATTCATGTAATCGTGGTTGATTGCAAGGAAAGTTTGAACCAAAGAAGACAACCTCTGCTTTTGCTAATGAATATGTGTGTATCTTTGTTGGAGTTAGGAGTCGTTATCTCTTCAAGAACAGCATTTCCAAGAAGTTTCTTTCTGTGTATCTTCTTGGGAAAGAATTTGTCCTTCAATGAAGGTGATTGCAACATGTCGATAAAAGCAGAAGGGAGACAAGAGAGCCATTCAGTTGCACGTCTCCTTTTTCTGAAGTCGAACAGTTTTTGAGTGATAAAAAGGCAGAGGGAGAACTCGAGGTGGGGAAAGGGGAGGGGAAGTCGGACTGCGTAAGATGCTGTGTCTATGCACCAATCCCCCAAGTTGAATGTAATGACTCTGTATCTCAAAATATATACTGATAAGAAGAAAACTTTGGAGGAAAAAAAGCAATTTAGTGAAGCTAACTGCTCCCCATCACCATCTGCTCATATTATAAAATATTTGTTTTCGTGTAGTTGCACACTTAGGTGGGCACATTGAAAGGTCCCCAGTGGACATGCCTTCTGAGATTTCCCAATATCTAACAAATGGAGAATAGTATTTATTGCCTTAATGAACCCCGGCGTTGGAGCTATATAACAAGGAGTTGAATTGATTGTCTTCTAGCGAATCTGGGTGGGACAAGTTGCTTATTTTAGGACAATGCGAACATTTTAGGTTGAAAATTTATGGTTATCTGGTTAACCATAGAGGAAGAGTTATTACGTTGGGCAGTAATGGAAACAAATGGCAAATGGCAAAGGAACCTTTACTCATACGATCCCTAATTAGTGCAAATACCTGTCCAAACCCCTCCCCGAACCGCTGCATCTAAAGATCCCTTGCAATCAGTGAGACCCAAATGAAGATGCTAGGATTAAGCCAAAGCACAGCATCGTTTTCTTAGGAGCAATGACGTCTTCTAGCCATCAAGGACACTCTTTTCAGTTTGCCTAGTAATCTCAGAGATGCCAGAGTGATTCCTCTGAGACACTGTAGCAACCAAAGAAGAATGTTACTTCCTCATTTTGTGACCGTGAAGTCTTTTTTTTTTTGGATTTCCCATATTTTTTCTTTATTATTTTAGTCATTTTCCCCCATTTTATTGATATGTACAAGTGCAGAATTTAAGGTTTACAATGGAGTTGAGCATTTTGTGCACATACTTTCCTTGTCAAAGTGACAAGGGCTTTCCCGCTCTCCTTTTGTCCCTCCCCCTACCCTCCCTCCCCTCCCTTCACCCCCCTCCCCCATCCCCCTCTGTGAAGACCGTGAAGTCTTGAAAGTGTGTAGGGAGAAATTTTGCTAGTTTTAGAGGATTTGATATTTTGTTGTGGTTATTGGGCCAGGAGGTCCTAGAAAGTCCAGTTATGCTTCTAGATCATTCTCTCATGTCCTTTTAGAACTTCCGGGCTTTTCCATAGTAATAGGGACTCACTGCTGTGGTTTGGATCTTGAGTATCACCCCTAAAGCCTTATGTACTTGGAACTGTGTATTATTGGGAAGTAGGACCTGCCTGGAAGAGGCAGGTGGTTAAGGTTTGACCTGGAAAGATTCTCAATTTGTTGAGATTGGGGATCGTCTAGTGCAGAGATTTCAGATGTTGTTATTGTCTGTGGGATCCGGAAGTGAGGGAGGGGCACTCACGCTGAGGATACGGGCCCCACTGGTAGCTTGAAGTAATCAAAAGGAAAAGAAACTGTTGTAGCTTCTTCCTGGGAAAACTCATCAGCTTCCTGAGGCTTCCCTTGGCCGCTTCTGTCTGCTGCGGAGTGAGCAGCGCTCCGGCCTCTGCCAGGTGCCTTCACGGCTGCCGGCTGCCCCATGAGTGGACGGTGTGAGACCTTCTGAAACTGAGCTCAGTAAGTCTTTCCTCTCTTAATTCAATTGTGAATGTCAGATATTTTGTCACAGCAACGAATAAGTAAGACGCCATGTTAGACACCCTGTTATGACATTAGGAAGACAGGTGTAAAGGACTTTCAAAAGGAGGATGTGTGTGTGTGTTCCACATGTTTCACTTTCTTGGTCTGGATAAGAAAGGAAAATTTTAAAAACTTCAGGGTTTAACACAAAGTTGAACCAGGAAAGCAGAATCAACCCTCAGTTTTTATTTAATTTATTTATTTAGAAACAGGGTCTCGCTCTGTAGCCCAAGCTGATCCTGAACTCACAATGGAGCCCAGGCTGGCCTTGGACTCAAGGCAATCCTCCTGTCTCAGCCTCCTGAGTGCCGAGATTACAGGCATGCACCACCGGGCCCGGCTTATGTGGTACTGGGGAATTGAACTCGGGTACTTGAGTACTTGATTTAGTGCTTGCTGGGCAAGCAGGTGCTTTAATCACTGAGCCATTCCCCCAGCCCCAACACTAAGTTTGTAAACAGAAAGTATTTAATTCGGGGATTTGGTTAAGCGGGTGCCTAAAGCACACAGAAGCCACAGGGTAGTGACGGAAACCAGAAGTCAGCAACAAGAGGAAGTCACTGCACCTGTGAGCATTAGCGGTCAAAGGAGAAAAGATGTGGCCCGAGCCAGTGGCTGGGCCCTTCAGCACCCAGGACAGACAGGCCTCGTGGGAGCCGGAGCTGTGTAGGAGATGCGGACCAGGGCAGGCGAAGGGAAGGGGAGGGGGGAGTGTTTTGGCTTCTCCTTTCTACCTGTTTCCAATCTCTGCTGTCCCATTAGCCGTGCTTGCCTAGAAACCGGGAAAACAAAGTCAGCAAGGCTCAGGGGTGCCCATGATCAGCACGAGGGAAGGGGAGGAGATGAATTTCAAGAATACGGCAGCCCTGGGCTGGGGGCCTAGCTCAATGATTAGAGCGCTCGCCTGGAAGTGTGACATGGGTTCTGGGTTCAATCCCCAGCAATGCGTAATAGCCGGATGTGGTGGCATGCACCTATAATCCTAGCACTCGGGAGGCTGAGGCAGGAAGATGGCTATGAGTTCTCGGCCAGTCTGGCCTGCAGAGTGAATTCAGGACCAGATGGGAATATAGAGTGAGACCCTATCTAAACAACAACAACAATAACAGCAACAAAATGGCAGCCCTGACGCCTCGCTGTCCAAGCATGGGCCCCGTCGCACTAGGGGAACTCCGGCTCGTCGTCAGCCGCCTGCTTCAGGGAATCTTTCTGTGCGAACTATTCCATTGTTTGAGGGTGATGGTTCCTGACTACCAAAACACAGATGATTCAAGCTGGTGGTGCAAGCCTGTAATCACAGAACTCTGGAAGGCTGAGGCAGGAGGATTGCAAGTTTGATCCTCATGTGGGAAACAAGATGACTTAGTGAGGTCCTGTCTTAAAATAAAATAAAATTTAAAATGACCAAAAGGAGAATATTGCTCAGTGTAAAGGACCCCCAGTATCACAAACAAAACCAACCAAAAATAATAATAATAATAAACAAACTCAAGAAACAAAACCAACCAATCAAACAAACCAAAGTCAAGGGCAGATTTTTATTGGCAACTGCTGCTCTTGGCCGTCCACCTTCCGTGGTCTTCTGGGACAGGGTTGTGGTTCTTCTAGAAGACAGAGATGCAGCTAAAAGCCCTTTGGGAATTGTTGAAAAGGGGACCACACATTTGAAGGGATCTTTGAAATCAAGGCTGCAGAGCAGTCTTATGAACGTGGAATGGAAACTCCTTAGGCCACACTAGTTCTTTCCAAAGAAGTCTACCTTGGAGAGTGGGAGAGTTGTACTGACATGTTTTGACTTAATACAGGCAAGAAAGTAATTATTTTAGAATAACAATCTACCTATAAAAATGTGTTCTTTGGCTGAGGGCATAGCTCAGCAGTTACAGCAGTTGTCTAGCACGTGCAAGGCCCTGGGTTCGATTCCGCGGGACCCCATAAGATGGGTGTGGTGGCACACCCATGTAATTCTAGCACCTGGGAGGCTGAGGCAGGAGGGTTGTTGTGAGGTCGAGGCCAGCCTGAGCTACACAGTTGAGTTTTAGGACCAGGCTGGATGACAGAGCAAGACTGTCTCAAAAAAAAAAAAAAATCTTTATGGGAACACAGCTCATGTTAAGAATGGTAAATAGGTTTGTTTTCATTTTCTGGCCTACTTCCTCCTCCCCCACACACAGTGTGGCAATCTGGAATTGTACTTTCTTAATGGTATGATCTGGTCTGTTTTATTTTTATTTCTCCTTCAAAAAGTTAAACTTTTACATTTTAAAACAGTTCTGGGTTTACAAAAAAGTTGCAGAATGGAGCATGGTGCGTTCCCACGTACTTCACGCTACTTTCCTCTCTTGGAATATCTCACTTTATACGACCTTTGTGGTGACTGATGAACCCTAAGTAACGCAGAATTATTAACTAAAGTCCAGAATTTTACGTACTTTACTGACCAGTACTTAATGAAGTATGGAGGAGGGTGTATTTGTAGCTCCTAGAATTGGGGTTTGACTCATGATTACCCTTGGATTATATGTGAGTTTGAGGTAAAATGTCATTTTCATCACGTCGTGTCGAGGTTACAGCCTATCAACGTGGTTCACCACTGCTGATGCTCTGTTACCTGGCTCAGGTGCTGTCTGCCAGGTCGCTACTCCTGTAATCTTTGGAAGGAATCCATTTATGACTTAGGTTCCAAACACCTGAGGATAGAGTATCTGCATAAATTATGAATTATTAGAGTTGCTCTGCATTGGGGTTCTGCCTGTTCTCCATTTCTTTATTTCTGTATTCATTCAATCATTTCTTTGTATCTAATGGACTCATGAATGTGCCTTTTTCTCCTTTGGGTTATAATTCAGTGCTACTTTGTTGCTTTGCTCAAATTGTCCCCCTCTTGGGTTAGGGGGCGCTGGTTCTGTTCTTTTGTTCTGTACCCTTTTGACAGGTCACTGCTTTGTGTGGTAGTATTTCACTACTTTCTGACGCTACAAAGCACGCGGAGTCATCTTTTGGGTTTCCTGCCCTGGCCATAGAACAAGCCGTTTTTCCTCCCAAGGAGTCCTAGGTTAACTATTATTGGAGGGTAGTTGTAAGAACAACATCCGATGCAAGCCGTGCACAGCCCGGCCACTTTTAATCCATCCTTTTATTTTCTAAACATACATGCTTTTCCAGTGCTAACTGGGCAGGACTCCAGAGCCAATGGGAAGGCAGGGTGCAAGAAATGCTATTGCTCTATGGTCCAAGAACAGGGTTGCCTAGGAGGAAAGCAGAGTGCTCTAGGGGACTTTAAAAATAGGAAGAAACTCCCGGCTGGAGATGTGCATCATAAAAGTCTTCGTTTTTGATCCTTGATTCTTTTTTATCCTGAAGGTCTATATCTGGGTATCTTTCATATGCAATATCAGGCTGACCTGAGTTCAAATTCTGGCTCCTCCGATGTTAACTATGTGGCCTGGAACAAGTGTCTTGACCCCACTGAGGCTTGATTTTCTCATCTGTAAATTGGAGATGGCAACTAATTGGGAGGGGAGACATGGGCCTCCTCTAATCGCCTTGGGGACGACAGATGTGTATGATGTCTATCACAAGGGTGTGGCACGATCTGGCACAGCATGTGCTGGTGAGCAGCACAGCAGTAACACTTCTGTCTCTCCCGGCAATCTTGGCACATCAGCTGACTGCTGGGCACAGCCCAGAAGAGGACAGTGATGGCAGACAGAGGACACGGCTGTGGAGCGGGCTGCTCCTGGGGTCGCAGTCAGGCCTGTCCTGCAGACGATGCTGTTCTTGAGAAGCAAGCTGTAAATGATCAGGTCTTGGGTTCACCTGGCATTTGGTGGCTCAGCACAATCTCCAGCACCAGGAGATGAGGCATCTGCTGAAACAAATAAACCATCCAACAGTGACTTGTGCCCATCACAACACATGAGCACAGCCTCCCACATCAGCGTCACCAGCGGGACATTCTGTCAGGGACCCTCAGCGATGGTTCCTACCATGGGGCTGTTTCTCCAGGGGTGACAACGGGCTTAGTGAGCAGTTTTCTGTTCTGGGAGGAAGACAGAGTTTAAACCGAGCTTCTTTGGAGGCTTGTGATATTCTTTCAGGGACAAGCTAAGGGCAGATGTCGTGAACCTTGCTGACACGAGAGGGTGGGTGCCCCGCAACAGCCCCGAGACAGCCCGGGCAGGGGGAGGAGCAACTGCAGTTGGTGTTTTTCTTTTACATCAGGAGCATCTAGGCCAGTGGTTCTCAAGGACATGTCCCTGGGCCAGCAGCAGCAATGTCACCTGGGAATTTGTTAGAAGCACAAACTCTTGGAGCCCATCCCAGTTTCAGAGTCAGAAACTTGATCTGAAAATACCCCCCCCCCAACCCCCAATCTATTTTAATAAACATTCCAGGTGATACGGACTCCAGCTAAAGTTCCAAAGGACACTGGACTTTCTGCAACTTTCCATTGGAAACCTGAGGACATTCTGAACTGTAAGCCCCTGGAAACTTGAAATGGTCTCTCTTTTGTATATTATATTAGGGAGGTATGCAGTAAATATATGTTGAATGAACGAATTAAAACATATCGAAGTAGCTACAATCCAAAATACTGCAACACCAAACACTCAGGATGTGTGGAGCAACTGGAATTTTCATCCCTCGTTCATGGAAATGCAAAGCTACTTTGAAAGAGTTTGACAGTTTCTTATAAAAGCAAATGCATTCTTACCATAAAATCCAGCAACTGTGCTCCTTGGTACTTGCACAAGGGGACAAACGAATGTACGTCAACACGAAAACCTGCACAGGGATCTTACATTCCATCATCACTGCCAGCACACGGAGGCTACCAAGCTGGCATCCGGGAGGTGAGTGGGTAACCACGGCACTACATATAATGCCACTTCTTCAGTGAGAGCTATCAAGTCACAAAACGGCTTGGAGGAGCCAGACCTGCAATTGTAGCACTCTGGGATGCTGAGGCAGGAAGGAATTCAGCAACTTAGAGAAAGCTTGTGTCAGAATCTCAAATAAACGTGGGCTGAAGATATAGCTCAGCATGAGGGTTCTGGGCTCAGCCCCTAGGAATAAGAAACGCAAGCCAAACCAAAACAAAAGAAATGGAGGAAAGAACCCTGGGTGCACATTATTGCAGAGGGAAAGGAGCCAGTCTGAAAGGGCTGGGTGCTGCATGACTCTAATAACCATGTGACGTCCTGGAAAGTGTAAAACTGTGGAGACAGCCAAAAAGTCAGTAGTTGCCAGGGGTCCAGGAAGAGAAAGGGGTGGCTAGGTGGAGTATCAGGGAATGTAGGGGGCGCCTGTTCTGTTTGATACCGTAAGGGTGGATACATACGTGTTTGTCAAAACCCATAAGCGTTGCAAGACAAAGAGTGACCTTGATGTAGACTAAGGACTTTGGAGCATAACAATGTCCGTGTTGGCTCATCACTGGCCACCAATGTACCCTCAAGGCAAGATGTCAACAACAGAGTGAAATGCTGTGCAAGGTGTGAGAGGGAATGTGGGAACTCCCTGTACTTTCGGCTGAATTTTTCTGTAAACTTAAAACTGCTTTAAAAACAAGTCCTTTAAAAGTGGGAGAAGGTAAGGTCACAGTGCCCCTTGATGAATGATCACTGAGTATTTGAATTAAAGTCCTAATGGAAAGTAACCTAGAGCTTTATTTCCAGGCGAGTGGTCAAATCTGGCTGTCCTCGGTGTCCTCGGGGGTTTCTTCTTACCGTTGCGTCTTCTACCAACGCTGGGATCAGCTCCTGGATCCATGTGTCACAATTTACTGATCTTTTACCATTTTAGAAGCATAAATTCTATAAGCCCTGTTGTAAAGAGGGAAAGTTCTATTTCCCCAGAGTGGAGATGCAACACCGGGGTGATCAAAATACGCAATGAATTCTTATATTAAAAAATGATTACAGTAAAGGATGCATTGCTATGAATCTCCCTCGAAATGCTCCCCCTCATTTTACTCGGGCTTACTGTACAATTCTTGCTACTTTCTGAAGCAGTTCTGGAACTCATCTTTTGTGTCTTTACGAACTGTGATCAAGAATACAGCGAAGGCTGCTGCCCAGCTTCGTCCAACAAAAAATCAGGCTCGTAAAAATGTGATGGTGTGTCCTCATCCACGTTACTTATGATATTTGGCACCAGGCAACATCTGGCTCTTCTTCAAAGTCAAAATGCCCACAAGTGGCCTAAGTGGTACGTGATCTGAATGGATTCAGGGCATTGAGACAGCCACAAACAAAGTGTCTGAAGACACTCAGGAAAGGAGACTTCCAGAACTGCTTCAGAAAGTGACAAGAATGATGCAATAAGCATGTTCCAAGTGAGGGAGATAGATTTTTAGAGGAATTGATGGCAATATTTTTAAAAATACGCACTATATGTTTTATTACATCATGTAAGTTCTAGATGGAATTGTGCCTTCCCCTTTGTGAAATTCCAGATCCATGGGCAATACCTTGGATCTCTGGACGATCCATCTCAGTAGCAGGAATCTTTGACAGATGAGGGCCCTCCATGGTTACTTCCTTATGTGGTGTCTAATTTATTTATTTATTTATCTATTTATCTATTTATTTATTCATTTTTCTGGGACACAATATATCCACAACTTTAGGGAGGAAGGTTTATTTTTAGCTCATAGTTTCAGGAGGTCTCAACCCATTCATCGGTGGCCAGCAATGGTGGAAGCCTATGGCAGACATCTAGCAGGAGAGGAGATATTCACAGCACGGTGGACAGGAAGCTGAGTGGTGAGGAAGGGTGGAGCTGGGTATACACTTCCAGGTCATGTCCCAGTGATCTGCCCCTTCCGGGTCTAGCCCCAGTTATCTGTCCCTTCTATACATCCCTTCCTCTTAACAGCACAAGGAATCTATAGTTATTCCACAATGTCCCAATACATGAGGCTTTTGGAAGACCTTCCAGATTCAAACCATAACTTGGGATGAAATTTTCTTTAAGGCAATGATTAGAAACTTGTCTGAGTAATAACCACATTTTACATCCCTAGGAACATTCTGTCAATATTAATTACGTGGCACTTCTAATCTTAAAGAGTGCCTTTACCTCACCTGTGGTGTCAAAGGGGTAGCCTGAAACACCACGGGAAGTGTGGCAGAATGTCAGAGTACAGTTCTACAATTCTAGCCAATGAGATGGAGCAGATGTTGTGTAGTGGGGCTTTCTGGAAAACTCTTTAAAAGAGAAGAAAGTGGGATGGGAAAAATGAATTAACTTGCACCTTTTGTAGTTTATTCTTCTTTTTCTTCTGCCTGAAGGCTATGTAGCTGTAAGTAGAGTCACCACCATGTTACACTCACGAGGTGACCATGAGCATGAAGAACACAAACAAAGGATAAATAAGCAAATAGGAAAAAAAATCAGTCCTGGATGGGTTGTGCTACTACTGTTCCAGTCCTGAGTGGCTTACCCCTGGATCTCTTTACATGAATTAAAACAAAATTCTGATTTGCTTACATCGATATTTTGACAGTGTTACTTGCTGTCACCCGGGAGTGGGGAGAAGAGGGAGGGGAGTGACAATCATGAAGATGCTGTACGTGTAGTACTGGTTCCCCACTGTGAATGTCATTATTAGGTATCACAAACATATATGGATAAAAATATTAGTTATGGAAAAAATGAAAAATGAGAAAAAGAAACTCCTCCCCCTTTAATCTGATGAGACCACTTTTGATTTTAGTGAGAATATTAGAGCAGCAAGAGAAGAACCTCTAATACCTAATTCTGTCTTCCCCACAACGTACCCTGTGCCCGTTTGTCCTGCCCGCTCTCCCTTTCCCAGCCAGGGATGGGACCGGCTCCTTGCAAAGGACAGCCCTTCACTTTGTCACTGAAAGCCACCTTCTCTGGCTATCCTAGAACCTCCCTTCTTTCTGTCCTGCGTCATGATGCCTGATTGCCAGTCTCTTTTAGATTATTCTCTGTGGAAACAACATTCTCTAATCTCTTCACATGGCCACCACCACGCTTGCCTTCCCTGGCTGCCCCCTCGCTGCTACATGTCCCTTATGGCCACATTCCCGCTCTGTCTCACAGTTGCTTCTTCTTCGTCTCCTCACCCCTCTTGAACTCACTCTAGTCAGGCTTCTGTCCCATTGTTCTGCTGAAGATGGTCTTGCCAAGGTCACGGATAGCTTCTTTGTTGCCAAAGGCACTGGCTGATTCTCAGTCCTCATACTTCATCCAAATGACTATTCTCTTAAAATTGCCATCAACCAGGCATTTTTCAGTGGGGAAAATAGACAATAACAGATACTTTTGTAATGCAACGTGAGCTTCCTTATAGAAACAACTTAATTTGGTTTATAGCTACCTTGCCACACATCTAAAACCATGTCTGTCATGTATAAGATGCACAATATATGCTCGTCAAATGACTGACTCTAGACCAGGGGTCAGCAATGTACAGCCCACAGGTCCAATCTGGCCCTCTGCCTGTTTTGCAAATAAAGCTTTATTGGAACACAGCCATCTCCATTATTTTACAGATTACCTAACGCTGCTTCCACAGCACAGCTGAGCAATTGTGACAGTGACTGGCCCTCAAAGCCAAAAATGTTTACTATCTGGCCTTGCACAGAAAAAATTGACTAACTCTCAACTTTAAAATCACTTTATCTTTCACTATGTGATGTGTATGTCAGACTCTCCTTGGCCCCAGAAAACTGATTCAGCTCATAGCACTTCAGTCTCTGGTCTCTGAGCGCCATCCCATGTGCCCTGACACACAAGAATTGCAAAGCTGACTTTGCAAAGATTGTTAGGTAAATCTGGCTTTGAGTCCATGGCCAACATGCTCCCATGTGGGAATACTCTCAAGATTTAGCTCAAGTCCTTGAACACACGAAGAACAAATGGTGCGTGTTGTGCACACTTCGTATTTTTTCTGAACACTCCAAACGGTAATAATAATGGTGGTTACCTTCCAACAATTGCTGGGAAGGTGCCAGGTACCATAGTCAGCATTTCTTGTCTCCAAGCATTTTGTTTTTCTTTTTGTCCTCTGCACAACATTCTGACGGATGAAGCAGTGTTGTTATCACTGTCCCTTGGTGTCTGTCTGCTGGGGACTGGTACTAGGACACACTCCAGCTGATCCCCATTCAGATACCAAAATCCAAGCATGCTCAAGTCCTTTACATAAATGCTGTAGTATTTGCAAAACCTACACACAACCTCCCCATAATTTATTTTCCTCCCCAAATTTTCACTTTTGTTATTATAGGTTTGTGATCCATAGTAATTACATTCAACTTGGTGGATCATTGCTAGATTACCTCTAATATCTAGTACTCTATAAATATGATCTGAACAATAGTTATATGATATTATTTAGATGAAAATTACAAGAAGTGTGTATAGCTTCAGTGCAGATGTGATTTTTTTAGATGTATTTTTCCCAGTATTTTTGATCCACGATTGGTTGATTCCCATGGTAGAGAGAACCTAGCAGATTTTGTGGAAGAAGGAAGTGAAGTTAGAGCCACTACACAGCTCTTGCGAAGTAACCTGTTCAAGGGGATCTGGGAAGTGACTTGTTCGAATTTACACACAACACTGTTTAACCCCAAGAGTTCTCCTCAACACGTAGTGTCTCCCAGCTGGTGATCAAACTAACAGTTCCATTTACAAGGTATGATTGAAACATGTGGTAGATGTTTAAATTTTAAAAAATTATTATACTGAAAGACACAGTGGCATCAATTCCCCTCAAAATACTCGTCCTCTGTCTCTGAATACATCAACACTTGTCCCATCATGTCTGCTGCTGAAGTGGTTCTGAAAGTCTTCTTTCTAAGCATCTTCAGTTGTATCTACCTCAGGTTCCAAATCCACTCAAAACATTGGCCGTTCATGGTCAGTTTGACTTTGGGGAAGAGCCCGAAGGCACGCTGTGCCAGGCCCAGTGCGCGTAGTAGCTGAAGACACGCTGCCAAGCTTTCACGGCCTTCCTTTCCTTCAGATGGCAGCAGGCAGTGGTATGTACTGTCATTTTTTTTAAAATCACACGTCGTAAAGACATTTAATGAAAAAGGACTTCCGGAACTGCATCAGAAAGTGGCAGGAGTGGTGGGATAAGTTTGTGCTTGTCAGCGAGGAGGCTTCATTGGGATCTGGATTTAACTGTAATAAACTTTTAAAATTTAAACATTTAGTGTCTATTTCGATCACACCTAGCGCTTGGTCCCCAATCCTCAGGAGTCCTGGCTCAGCGCAGGCCTTGGGATCGGCGTCTGGCTGAGGAGCACAGCATTTCAGTCCCATCCAACTCGTGTCTTCATCCGGATTTATTCCACCTTATCAATTTGTTTTTGTTAGTAACAACTGAGGCAGGGCCACTTGTAGCTTAAAACATGTCACTAGATGTCTTTCTTTCTTTCTTTCTTTCTTTTCTTTTCTTTTTCTTTTCTTTTCTTTTTTTTTTTTTTTACAAAAAGACACCTCTGGAAAGAAGCAGCAGGGGATGGGCTCTCTCCTCTCTCCCTCAAACTCATGCTAAGACAGTTCTATGGCTTTTATTTTAAAGTGAAAATTCTCCTTTTGCAGAAAGCAAAAAGAAAAACAACCATGAAAGTGTCTTCTCTCTGTTCGTTCTCACGACCCAAGTCTTCTCTCTTTTCTCCCCCAAAGGAGTCCAGCTGTTTGAATCACTGGATTGGGAAGAAGGGAGGGGTGGGGGTGCTGGGTGGGGGGGCTGATTTTTCCTTCTAGAAAGTTCTGAGGAGCAGGATGCAGGCTGCGCAACCCTGAGGCAGGAGGTGAGAAAAGGGGCTGATTAGTTAAGCCCAGTTACTAGAAAGATGAGACTTTTCCCTCCCTGCCCCACTCGGTGTTTATCCTTACAGGAGAATTTTCGAACTCCATAAGAAAACAATTGTTTTCGCCCCAAAAAAGATGAGCATGTTGATCCTTCGCAGTGCCCATTAGGCCGCAAACAAGCATGGAGGAGAGTAAGCCCTGCGCGGACAGAGCAGCTCGCGTGGGCGCCCTGCGCACCTGCCTAGCCTGCGCCCCAGTCTCCAAAGCCTTCTCGGGAAGACGGTCGACTCTGCCCTGCTCCCCGCGCCGGCGGCGCAGATCCTGTGCCAAGGCGCGGCCCACAAGGGCGAGGAGTGTGCGGCCGCTGGCGCTCCGCCCACGCGCTGTCCCGGTGGGCGGGTGAGCGCGTCCCGGCCCTGCCGTGGGCGTTTCCACGGGGCCGAGTGACAAAGAGCTACAGAGGCTTAGATCCCGTGAGCAGCCAGTGGAAAAGTACCAAGAGCCGCGCGGCGACCGGGACGCAGCGTCCCCGCCCGGGGCCTGGCCGCGGCCCGCTGGAGTCCCCGCGGTCGCCGGCCCTCGGTCCCTCGGTCCCTCTGTCCCGGGCCTGTCACCCGAGCCGGGGAGCACTTGGCCACGTGGGGAGGGCAGGCGACGGAGGCCGATGTTCATTTTTGCTGACTGACCCCCGCCCCACGCTGTAAAACTAACACGTTGGAGCGACAAAGAAGGCTCCGAGCGCCCGTGGGGACAGGGAGTGACTGTCGCCCGCCCCGCGGCCGCGGGCTGGGTCTGCCTGATGGCACTGGGGGTGCAGGACAGAGGCCAGCTGTGCCGGGCTGCAGCGGGGCGCTCCCGGGGGCGTAGGCTGCAGCGTTTGGTGAAAGCTTTCTGCGGACGCCAGCCTGCGCGAAGGCAGGGAAGAGGGACCGCGCGCTGGCCCACGAACCCGGGGCGCCCTGGGGATATTTTCGCAGAACACGGCTCGGGAAGGCGGTGGAGATTTCTGGAAAGCGGGCTGTGACTGGGGACGTGAGAGGGGATGTTCCTCTTTCTGTGACATCCTGGGGAGAGCCTTCACCTTTCTGAGTGTCTGTGAAAAGGAGGCAGCAACACCTCTGCCTTCCTCAAATGGGGCAGTGGAGAAGAGCGTGCTTTGTAAAACACATTTCCGTAAATCCTGTAAGTTGCCAAGTCGTTTATTTGCTCAGCGAACAGGGAACATGTACAAGAAGGAGGTGACCCAGAATAAATATGGGCCTGGGTCCCCTTCCCCACAAAACTTAGATACCGGTAAGTCGACATGTTTAGTGGTATGATGGGTAAATACAGACTGCACGGAAATTCATAAATATGACACTTAGCCTGGACTTAGAAATTTCTCAGAAGCTTCCAGAGGGTGTGATGGGCTAGGGAAGCTTACACCTTCTTGCCAATGAGGACTCTGTGCCCACTTTATCTAAAAACATAAACCCCACCCTCCTATACATCATACCCCCCACACACTTAATTTTCTCTCTAGAACATCCACTTTCTGGCAGCTTTTGTATTTGCTGGCTTATGTCCATATCTCCCAAACATATACCCGTATCTCTGTTTCCTGCGCCATGCTCAGTGGCTGAGATAGTTCATGGCACATAGAAGATACTCAACTGATACTTGTTAAGTGAATGAATGTGGGATATGAGTTTGACTTGGGCACTTAAGCAGGCAGGAAGGAAGGTTCCAGGAGTGAAAACCGTAAGCAAAGAGCAGGAGTTGAAATGCAGATGGCCGGGTTTGGCTAGGGTGGAAGCATGTGTGGCGATCAGACGCTGTGGGTAGGTAGGGCCAGATGGTGAAGGGACTTGCAAGCCATGCTTAAAGAATCTAGGCTTTATTCTGAGGGTAGGGCCATTGGAAGTATAATATGGATGTGCTGATAAGATCTGAGTTTCTGCACAGTAGGGTTTGGGAGACCACGAGGAAGCTGGTTCACTGGTCTGGGTGCAAGTGACCCAAATTAGAATCCTGCCCGTTTGGAATGGACAGGCCTTGATGGTTGATTGGCAGCAGGGAATGAAGGACAGGGAAGGCTGAGCGATTGGGGTGGAGGCGGGTTCAAGGCATCACGGAGACTTGAGTGTGGAGGTGGGGAAGCCAGCAGAAGAGGCAGGTTTGAGATCAAGTCATAGAGTTCTCAGTGTGGACCTTTTAGCGGAATAATTTTGTTAGCGTTGCATGTGTGAGCCAGTCCGCAAGTGGCTAGTGGAGACACAGCGGTATGTAGTCATCAGTTTTGTATTTCTACAATGAAGTACCTGAGGCAGCTAATTTTATTTCTTTTTTAATCTTTCGGAGATACGGTCTCACTCTGAAGTCCATACTAGTCCTAAAATTACTATGGAGCCCACTCTGTCCTCAAACTCATGGCAATCCTCCTGCCTCAGCCTCCTGGGTGCTGGGATTGCAGATATCTGTCACCCTACCTAGGTTATGTGGTGCTGGGAAATTGAACTCAGGGCCTTGAGCTTGCTAGGTAAGTGCTCTAACCTCTCTGTTGTTTCTCCAGCCTGGCAGCTAACCTTAAAAAGAGAAGTTTACTCAGCTCACAGTTTGGGAGGTTCAAAGCCATGGCATCTATACCTTCTCTGTTCTAGTGAGGTTCTCACAGTGGTGGCAGATAGAGCACACTCAGAGGAGTGAGTCAGAAAGCAGAGACTGCTGGGTAAAGCTGGGTTTCCTCCTTTTACAACACCTCCATCGCAGGAGCTCAAGGGAATCACAGAAGAGCTACTTTCTGAGAGGACACCCCTAATGACCTGAGGAGTTCCCGCTGGACCTCACTTCGGGAGGTTCTACCACGTTCTAATAGCACCATCCTGGAGAATTCAGCTTCTGAGTGCAGTGAACCTACGGGTGACGAGGGCACCCAAACCGTGTCTGAACCATGACATGGTGGTTAAGACTTCAAATAAGGAGGAAAAAGAAAGGGTCTAGGGAAAGTCCTGAGAGACACTAGTGGAAGGATGGACAGAGGGAGATGACACCAAGTGACTAAAAGGTTTTAGACGTGGCAAGTGACACTAGAGTAGACGGTGTCTCAAGGAGGAAGGGCTTGCTGGGTCTGCGTCAATGTAAAAGTGTTGTGGGCTTGAATTGTGTTTTCCCAAAAGATATGTTAGCGCCTCTGGTACCTATGGATGGGACCTTATGTGGAAATAGGGTTTATGTAGGAGTAAACAAGTGAAGACGAGGTCATGTTAGGTTAGGGGGTGTCCTAATCCAATGGCCTATGTTCTTATAAGAAGAAATTTTGAACACAGAGGTGCAAACAGGGAAGAGCCCATGTGAAGACAGAGGTTAGAGTTGCAATGACAAGCCAAGGCACATTAAGGATTATTGGCAGTTATCAGAAACTAGGATGAATGATTTCCCCCAGAGTTTTTAGAAAGAGCCACTTCTGCTCACTTTTGGCTTCCAGAGTTTTAAGAGAATAAATTTCTGATGTTTTATGCCACTCAGTTTGTGGTCATTTATTATGGCACCTCTAGAAAACTAACACAGGAAATGAAGTGTCTATAGCTTTAGCAACAAGGAAGTCATAAGAAGTCATGGTGAAAGCAGCCACAGGTCAGCAGAGAGGGAGAAGTAGGCAGGATTGGGTAGCAGGGTAAGGATGGGGAGAGATGGAGACAGATCTTTGGCAACTTGTTTCAAAACTTGACCACACAAGGAAAGAAAAACTCCAGGGACTATATGGAATGGTTGAGATTTTCTTACTTTCTTTTAAGAGTTCATTAACACATCCTTCACCTCGCAGTTAGGATTTTGGTGTTTGTACCAAGCAGACCCTTGAGATGAACTCTCTTAATGAATCTGAGTACTTGATACAGTTTTCTTAACCATACACATCACTCTGTGTCTTCACTCTCTGGAATTTATTTCTCCTGGGTAGCTGAGACATTGTACCCGTGGACCAACATCTTCTCATTGACCTTGCCCCAGATACTGGTAACCAGTATTCTACTTTGTGTTTTTATAGGTTCAACTCTTTTAAGATTTTGTACGTAAAGGAGATTATGCAGTATTTATTTTTCTGTATCTGGCTTATTTTAATTTGCATAAGTGAACCTCAGTTTTATCTGTGTAGTTGAAAATGTCAAAATTCCTTTTTTTCTTAAAAAATGGCTGGCTAATACTCTATTGTCTCTATTTCACATGTATACATACACGCATACACAGCAGTCCTTCAGCCCTTTCTCTATCCACAGGCGCTTAAGTGGACTTAGGTTGTTTTTGCATCTTGGCTAGTGTGACTATTGCTGCAACAAACACCAGAGTGGTGATGTCCCTTTGACACACTGACTTCATGGCTTTTGGATAAAAACCTAGATACAGGTTTGCTACATCCTATGGTAATTGTAATTTTAGTCTTTTGACAAATCTTCGTACTGTTCTTCACACCCGCATCCGTTTGCATTCTCACCCACAGTACATAAGGGTTTCCTTTCCTCCACATCCCTGAGAACACTCATTGTCTTTTTGGTAACGGCTATCCTCTCAGGTACGAAGTGATGGCTCACTGTGGTTTTGATTGCCTTGCCCTAATGAGATTTTTATGGTTGGTGTGAGTCTTTGATCATTTTTAAGTGCTGGTGGAAAGAGTCATTAGAAAGAAGAACATTTTTCTGAGCCTAGAGAAAAGGAAAGAAGTTGACAGCAAGGGAGATCTCTACAAGGATATGGGACTCCACACGGAGAGCTGGAACACAGGTGATGACTTGGGTGGGTCTGAGGTTTGGTTGCAGGAAGCCAAGCAAGTGCCTGCCAGACAACTTCCTGGGAGCCAGAGCAAAATGCCACCTGGGGCCAGGCACAGCGGATGCCTTTGGAGAAGTAGCTGGGGGCGGAGGGGGTTGGAGTCAATGGGTAGAACAAGGTGGCTTACAGGGAAGCAGATGGCAGAAGAGGGCTCAGTGAGCATTGCTATGACCTGTTCCTACCCCTTTTCCCTTACTGCCTGAGCCAGTGTCAGAAATCTACCACTTAGAAAAAAAATGGCCCCTCTCCTTCTGGTAGAGTTTGCTAAGTCTGTAAGGAGTTGGGGTAATTAATGCATACTGTTGTAACAAACAGCCCCAGGGTTATGGCTGCCTAAACTATGTACATTTCCTTCTTGTTCAGTGGTCCAGATTTCTTTCACCTTGGAATACTGTCAGATCTATCACAGGAGGGGCAGCCAGACGGTAGGCCATTGCATTTGGGGCCAGACTCATCCTTTTGGTTCAATTTCGTTGGCCAGAATCCAGTGATATGCCCTCATCTCACAGGAAAAGCAGCTGCGTGCATTGCTTCTGTCTTGCTGGGTTGGGTTGTGCCCTCCTTGGGGGAGATTGTTCTCTTATTTATTTGCACTGCAACCTGCCCAAGACAGGTAGGTTTCTTACTCATTTTTACATCCTTATTGCCTAGGGAACAGGATTTGACTTGCACATGTGGCATAAACAACAGTCTGCTATATGGAGTTTCATCTGACCTCCCCAGTAGATTGGAAAACGGGTGGTGTTTGTGTTAGACTGAACTGATGATTTGGATGCTCTACTTGGGTGATCTTACAGAAACCGATCTATCTGCACCTCAGATTTCTACTTACAGAGTATGATAATCCACAAGAAAAAAAATACCCCACACATGCAAAGTCTCTAGTTCTTTGATTGGCACAAAGCAGGCAAGTTGTAAATGAGGACTTTTCCCTCCCTGTGTTTCTTCTAGCTTGTTGTATAGGTCAAGCCAATCCCTATATTCTAATTGATGAATTTTCTAGAAATCTGATTTACGGTAAATGTAATGAAGAAGGTGAGTCCTTTGCCAGAAAATGATGTAAAGCACTTCGCAAATTTTTTTTTGGATGAGTTTCTGTTTCAGATGAGCTATGACAGGGTTTGCTACTCTTGGGGCAGATAGCAGAGCCAACAATCTTCACGCCAACTGCCTTGCACACTGAGCGCCTTCCAGACACACACATGCAAAGAAGGGAAATTTCTCTCCATTTTTGAGATGAAGTATTTCTCTTTTCAGCCGAACTACAGGGAAGCTTAGAATCAACAGCCTAGTATGGGGCCAACTGTTTTTTTTTTTTTTTCGTCTCAGTTACTTCCCGTACAGTGAACTTGGGAGGCATCATTTCATGACAAGGTTAGACAGGAGAGATGGGGTTGTATTGATATTGACTGCACAAGTAGGGCAGAGTGCTCTTGAGTTGCGCTTACTCTGTTCGAATGAAAGATTGCTGTGCTCCATGAGAAGCCCTGCTCTGGACTCTTGGGTCTGTGGATTTAGCCATATGGGGGTCCTAGACATGTCACTTTAAGCATGTACAGGTCTCAGTTTTCTCTTCTGTACAATTAAAGCTGCAGGAATCTAGAGGTTTCCCGGCTGCTTCCTTAGCCCCCTTTTGATTTCTTATTTCAATATTCACTTCTTAAATAATTCAAAAGAACAAAGGTGTGCATATAAAACTGGTAGGTGTGCCATTATTGTCTCACAGTTGGGGAGTGGTGAAGACAGAAATAGATAAAAATGTCTAAGAAGAGGGAAGAGGCTAAATATAGTATGATGCATCAGTCAGGTCTGCAAAATACTCTCTGATGACCAAGAGGGATGTTTGCAAAGCCTCTCTAGCAAAACGGGAGGATGTTTCTGTAGGATGTTAAGTGAAAAACAAGAAAAATGGTCCCTCTGCCGTGGCAATCAATATGTAGGAATAAGTACGCATTGAGAAGGAAACGGTGGAATAGTTGGTACAGTCAATAGTGTTACTTTCCTGTGTCTGGAGAGAAGTGTTTGATGTCCAGGTTTCCCCATTGGGTGCCTCCTCTTGCAAATTATCTAAGTAGGCTAATGGCTTTAGGTGCCTGCCAGGGCGTGAGGGACTGCTGAGCTCAAGTAGTTTGGACTCCAGGCCGTCCCTCCTGCGTCTAAGCTCCTCCCAGGAGAAGAGCAGAAGCCATACCAAGTGCCCCAAGCAGGGGAGCAGGCTTTGCTTTTCCTTCCTCTGATTCCCTCCTTCTTCCCCTTCATGGCTTCCTCTCCCCATTTCTCCTTCTCCTTCTCCTCTCTGTCGCTTATTTTCTTTTTCTCAATACATTTTTTCCGTTATGTTACATACGATGAAATAAACATTGGTTCATTGCACATCTGAAATGTGCAGTTTCCTGAGTGTTGATAAATGGACACATCAGTGTAAGCAATGCTCCAATCAAGACGATTAGGGCAGAGGACATGTCCACAAGCCCAGGACGCTGTGTCTCTTTCTCAAGCACACATCAATCTGAATTCCACCCATGCAGACTAGCGCTATGGGTTCTAAACCTTCTGACCAATGGAATCTTGCAAAAACACTCTTTCTTTTGAGGGGTCTCTTTGGTTCAGCACAGTGTTTTGGGGTCCACCCCCCTGTTGTGGGATTCAGCAGTTTGTTGCTTTTTATTTCCAGGTAGTGTGTTCTGCAGTCATTGTAACCGTGGCTCCAAAGATATCCGGGTTAGAATTACCGGAACCTGCGGAGCTATGTTGCAAAAGAGACTTTGCAAGTAGGATTAAATTTAGCATCTTGAAATGAGAAGATTAGTTTAGAATATCCACACAGATAATCCTAAAAGTAGTCGCAGGAAGGAGGGGTGGGGGGCAGGGTAAGAGATGACGACAGAAGAATAGAGAGTATGACCACAGAGGCCGAGACTGGGGTGGTGCCCAGCCTGAGCGCACAGGAGGCCTCCAGAAGCTGGCAGAACAAGATGAGAGGTTCTTCTCTCGGGCCCCCGAGATCAGTGGCTCGTCCATCACCTTCCCTCCCCCAGAAGGAACTATTTTCATACTTAATGATTCCTTGATTTTAGTAAAGCTTCATTCAGACATCTGACCTCCAGATCTACAAAGGATTATACCCGCATGGTTGCAAGCCACCAAGTTTATGGCAACTTGTTATAGCAACAATATGAACAAAATATAATTCCACAGTATGGCTATGTACTATCACGATTTGCTTACCCAATCACTTCTTATGGATTGTTGGGGTGGTTTGTTTTTTGAGGCTATTCTGAATAAAGCTGCCAAGACCATTCTTATATAAGCTCCTTTGGGTGACATGCCGGGGAGCTCGTGACCCCGGCTATTTTGGGTAAATACACTTTCAAATGACATTGCCGTGCCATAGACAAATTATTCCAATCAGTTGTGCCATTTTATACTTCAAGTATGAGACTTGATCCTCTTTTCTCAAAAAAAATAATCCTGAAGTCATTCCTTAAGGGTCAATTTTTAGGTCCTTCCTGGGTGATTCCAGACCCTGATTATGTTTCCAGAGCCATCAGCTTAAGTTCTAGTGCTTACTTATACCTGCATGTTTTTTTTTTCTTTTCTTGAAAAAGAGATGTCCACCTGATTCACCGCCCCCATGTTCTTACTTTTCCCACTGTCCCTGAGCTCCACATTAGCAAGCACTTTACTTTCTCTGTAGGTGGGAGTCACAACCCCAGAGACCTGGACAACACAGGAAGCAGGAGCCGCAGAGTCTAGACCTCAGGGTCTGGAGAGTGAACAAGAACTCAGTATGCTGGATGCCTTTCCCATGTGGGGCAGTCAACCATATCATTCTTCAGTTAGTGGAATTTTCTTGCTCCTCTGAGTAGAAAAACACAGTGGCTCAGATGCCACCCACCATAGTGGTTGACAAAACACTCAAAGAAAAGGAAGCATGGGGGAGTTGGGAAGAGGAGGATCTTTAAGGGTAGGACAGGAAGTTTTTCTTTTCTTTTCTTTTCTTTTTTTGCTTTTGTTTTCTTACCTAAAGAAACTTTGCCCAGGTTTTTTCCAACACTGACTCCTCTAGATTCCAGAGCATTCCAGAAGATTCTGAGGCTAAGCTCAAGAACAAAGAAGTGGTTGTTTTTCAGATATAATCCCAATGAGCCAAGTTTTGACTCTTGAAAACAGGACTTGGAATTTGGAGGTCAGCAGATTTATTCCCACGCCCCATGATTCTCAAACTTGTTCAGATTGTGCATCTTTAAAAACAAAATGATTCAACAGCTTGTTAAATATACTTCTCTTGACTTTCCACTTGGAGTGCCTGTGTAGTGGTATCTTACATAGCATGTATTAAGCTCCCAAACACAGCCCCTTGTGTGCACAACCCCTGCCACTCCTTGCCATTTCTGGTACACCATTTAAAATTACTCAGTTTACATCTATGTGAACCCCCGTGTGCTCCTGTGAACCCTGATGTACTCCTGTGGTCTGCTGGTCACATTGATAGTATGGGGAGCTCCAAACTGCAGCTGTGATTTGTGACCTTTAGGGTCAAGAAGAGTTGTATCAAACATTAACAACAGGGCTAGACCCATCTTCTTTGTTGTCCTGGAGTCTAGCTCAGTGGCAGTCACACCTGCAGTGACAAAAGGGGCTCCTCTGCCAGGCCTAACTGGTTGTTGGCCTGAGAGCCCTTTCTGCACATGAGAGCCCTTTCTCATTGCTGGGACACAGTACCCAACACCCACAACTTAGGGGAGGAAAGGTTTAATTTAGCTCAGTTTCAGGACGTCTCAGTCCATTCATGGGTGGCAATGGCGGAAAAGCTGTACAAGCTTGGCAAGACGAGTATCGCAGAGCTAAGGGGAAGGGTGCAGCTCGCATATACCCTTCTAGGTCGTGTCCCTGTGACCTGCCCCTTCCAGGTCATGCCCCAGTATTTGTCCTTTCCAGGTCATGTCTCAGGGAACTGCCTTTTCCAACCAGGCCCCACCTCTTGGCAGTACAGAAGGACATTTCAGATTCAAACTTTAACAGTGGTATAAACTCTCCTCTGCTATATAGTTGAAATGGTTCTGAAATGTGAGTGTAGCATGAGATATGGTCTTTTGGAAGGTTTAGAACAAGTTTGCACAGACATGGAGACCTCATGAGAGGATGGTGGGTAATTATGCAGAAGAAACTATGTGGACCGGCCCCCAGGGTTACCACCAAGCAAGTGGTGAGACTGCTGAGCACCTTGGCATGAAAGGGCTACACCAGGGTGTAGATGATCCCCATCTTCCAAAGTATTCTTCCATATAGGATTCATGCCAAACCAAGCCATTTGCTGTGCCAAGCATGGCAGCACATTCTCGAGTACGTTGTTTGTCATCTGGCCTGTTAGGTAGGTAGAGAGATAGTGCGGTAATTTCAAGCTCTTTGCATTTTCTTACCTCTTTCCAAATGAAGCCTCCAGGGAGCCCACACCACGTGGTTTTGGAATATGATTGCACTGTGGGGTGTGGACGCATACCTGTCCTCTTTTGGTTGATCCCGTTAGCACAGAAGCTCACAACCTGAGATTGTGCCCATTAGGGAGGCTCCAGTGGGAGCCGTGGTGTAGCACAATGCAAAGGCTTGGACACTTGGGCAAGGGGAGGAGGACAGGAAGAGGACCATTTTCCCTTGCTGAGTCTCCTCTTTCACATCTGGAAGGTGGAGGATGTCATTCTCTGCCTGCCAGGGCACTGACGAGGGACCAAGGAGACCTGTGAATAGAGGTGCTTTGTTAGCTGTCAAGGATCATACTAGTAACAGGCGATTCTTGTCTGTTGTTCTTGGTTGGGGGACACTAAGTAGGCAGCATTTAGCAGAAAGCGGCATCCAGTAAGATTAGCATCTACCAAGGTGGGTGGTACACAGAGCAGGGAGGCTGAGACAGGGGAGAGGATGGTACCTAGTGGGAGAGTGTGCCCAGTGAGGAAGTTGCACCCAGAGGGGAGATTGTACCCAATGAGGAAGATGGACCTGGGGAAGGTGGGACTCAGTGAGGAGTTTGTACCCAGGGAGAACGATGGCACGCAGGGCAGGGGTTGGTAATCTGGGAAAAGGATAGTATCCTGTGGGGAGGTTGGACTCGGTTGAGACATTGGCATTCTGGGAGGAGGGTGGTACCTAGTGGGAAGTTTGAACCTTGAAGAGAGTCATCACCTGCTTTGGGTTAAAAAGAGGCATAATAGCTGAAGCCACATGATAGAGAGAGAAAGAGACAGCTTGTGTAGTTCCTCACATTTAAATAAAAAAGGAGCAGCGTGTCCCAATCCCTCGGTCTCCAGCCCACGGTTAGGTGTTTTAGAGCACCCGTTTGTCCACATTGGTTTTAGATTTCTGCCAAAAAACACTAATTAAAATTAAAATCAACACCATCACGATCAAACTGTTCTCCTATTTCTCCTGCTGCAAATACCTATAATTCCTTAAAACAATGTCTTGATTTACCACATATCCAGTGGCATGTTAAAATGTAATAAGAAACCCACCATCGTTTTGCTGCCTCCCACTCCTGTGCTTTGGGGCAGAGTGCAGAACACATATGGGCTTCCAATTAAGGGGAGATGGTTTTTTCCTCTGTATTGTGCACCTCCATCTTTGCTGGAGTGAAGCGCTGTGATAAAGCCCCAGATGCTGATGACTCAGGTGGGGTCACAGGAAGGAACTTGATGAATCATGGCTGAATTAATTTGTGGTGTGCTTTCCTATTCTGCCGGCGTGTCCCATAGCTTAATTCAAATGGATTGCCAGGCCACTTAGGATCCGGAGCCATGCATTCACACAAAAAACTTCACTGGCAAAGCCCTCCCCACCCAAGCTTGCCTCTGCACCTGCCCGTACCTGGTAGGTGTTATAAACTGGATCAAAAACATCCCCCAGAGAGTTGAGATGTCAGGTGGAGGGTGACTGGATATAGAGGTGCTACACTTACAGGCGCGTTGATCCATGAATGAGTTCATAGCTGTTGTGCTGTTAGGAGGTAGGATCTGGGTGGAGGAAGCAGGTCATGGGGGCAGAACTTGTAAGGTGTAGTATTGTCTGCAGCCTCCTTGTCTCTCTCTCTCCCTCCCTCCTCTCTCTCTCTCCCTCTCTCTCTCTCTCTCCCTCTCTCCTCTCTCTCTCTCTCTCTCTCTCTCTCTCTCTCTCTCTCTCTCTCTCTCTCTCTCTCTCTCTCCTGGCTGCTACAAGATAAGCAGCTTTCCTAGACCATGCCCTTCTGCCATTATATTTCTGCCCTGGAGCCAGCTGAGAGCTGACGCCTCTGAAACAATAAGCCACAGTTGTGTATGTCAGGTATTTTCCAGAGGTGAAAATCTAATAGAGCAGGTACACTTCAGCCTGTTAAAATATTGCACTACTTTCACTTTGCTTTCCAAATACCAGTACCTGGACACTTCCCAATCTCCCCAAGTGGCCGTTATTTACATTGACTGTTAAGTAGTGGTGAAGTCATTATGGGACAATTAAGACAAATCCCACTCAACAAGTTGGTGACAGATTTCATACCTTCTTTTCTTTACAAAAGTACCCCTCGTTCTATTAGGATGAAAAGGGTCCCACCCACTATTTTGGGGGGTGATTGAGAAAGCCAGCTTTAGAGATGATATGCTGCTGGCATGACATGAGGATCAGAATCAATATCTGCTATCTGTTTTGTTACCAAGAGAGCCACTGGAACAATTGAAACAGACAAAATAAATGCACGTGGCTCTACAAAAAGGAAGTTTGAGCGGCGAAGCACATGTCCCCAGGCCCAATGACAGTTCAGTGACGGCAGCTTCACTCTCTTTGATGCTGGAACTGACTAGGGTTGGTATCTGTCAAGTCTAGGGACATGTTATTGGCCAAATCCTCAAAAGAATTTTAACATGATTGTTGCCTTAGTCTCTTTTCTGTTGCTAAAACAAAATGCCCAAGGATGGGTAATGCAAAAGAAAGAAAAGAAGCGTATTTAACTCATAGTTTTTGAAGGTTGAAAGTCCAAAATTGGATAGCTCCACGTGGTCAGTCCCCAGTGAGGCCTCATGGCAGGTGCCATTATAAAGGAAGAGCACATAGAAGAGGAAGATCGCACAGTGGGGCAGGAAGACAGATCTATGGGCCAGAGTTGCTAAAACACCTTACTCTCAGGAACTAATGAGAGTACCTCTAGAACTTCACTGGTGTATCCCGAGGGCAGCGCCCCCCAATGGCCTGGTCACCTTCCTAATCACTAGGCCCAGCCTCTTCCTCTGCCGCTCAGCACCTACAACCACCACACAGAAGACCAACATGCTTTCAGTATGTTGAACCTCTGGGGAGCAAACACACCCAGTTCATAGCATGAGTTTCCAGCTCAGAACTCACAGCTGATCACTCCCAGGCTACAGACCTCCTGTCAGCTTTCATGGCCTTTCCCTCCTTTGAGTAACATGCATGATCATTCAAGATTAGAATACCAGATATTACGTATTTCCCCCATCTCGGCCACTGCTAGCTCTTTCCTTGTCCACCCTAAGGAGGCTCTGCTAACGGTTGAATGTATACCTCTCTAACCTTTCTAAGTGCGTATTTAATGCTTGACACATATGTTCTTCTAATGTGCTTGTTTTCACTAAATATACAGCAGGCAATTTCTACAGTGAACGGTGTGCTTTGCTGTTCAGCTTCTGGTTCAGGAGGTACTCGTTCCTCCGCTGTCAGAAAGTTGCTGCAACAGATCACAACCAAGTTTTCCACCAGAAGTTGCCCTTGGGCCTCGGGGGGTTGTCCAGTGGTTACAGCACTTGCCTAGCAGGCACAAGGCCCTGGGTCTGATGTTCCAACACCACGTAAACTGGGTGTGGTGGCACACACCTGTAATCTCAGCAATCTGGAGGCTGAGGCCGGAGGATCGCCTTGAATTTGAGTCCAGCCTGGGCTCCATAGTGAGTTCAGGACAAGCCTGGATTACAGGGTGAGAACTTGTCGCAAACAAACAAATAAGCAACAAACAACAAAAGAGAAGTCACCCTTAACCATCATTACACCTTCTCCAAGGGCGTATGTTTGGGAGATATAATCGCTTACATCCAAGGACAGGATGATACAAAGAATAGGGTTCAGTCTTCACCCTGGAAATGCTCCCCTTCTTGCAGTTACTATGGCATCACCTGAGACCCCTGTAGCTCAGGTTAAATTCTGTTCCCTGCTGCTCCCACCCAGGGGTTATGCTCTACCTGAGGACCTTTACCAACAAAATTCCAGTCTGCAAAATTCCACCTCAGAGCCTGTTTCCAGGAACCAATCCAAGCCAGTGTTTCATCTTTTCACTACCTGCCGGCTATTCCATTGTATAGAATCTTGCAAACAAATATGAGTAATGTCATTCCTACAACCATGTTTTATATTTTCAGTTTATTATTCTTACTAATTTTCTTGTTTTTAGTGAATTTAATTTCATTTTAATATACTAGATGAATAATTTCTTTTGTACTTTTTTCCTTCTAGATCATCGCTGTCCAATGAAATAGAAATGCATCCAGAACTTACATACGTATTTTGAAACTTTTCTAAAGCCACAAAGACAAGTCTCATTAAAGATCATCTTAGGATTCTGGTTAACGCATACACAGAGAGTTAAGAAATTAAAATAAATTTAAACAATTTGCATTGTTTAGTCCAAAATAGCCAGGGTTTCAAATTATATTCAGACTAAATATTATTTAGGAGATATTTTAAATGCTTTTTTATTTTAAATTAAATTTAACTTTTGAGATAAACTCTCACTCTATAGTCCAGGATGGTCCTGAACCCACTACGTAGCCTAGGTTGGTCTTAAACTCACAGAAAGGGGTTGGAGAAATGGCTCAGCAGTTAAAGCGCTTGAGTAAGCGCTAAGCCAAGAGCTAAGTACCCGAGTTCGATTCCCCAGCACCACATAAGCTGGGGCTGGGCGTGGTGGCGCACGCCTGTAATCCCAGCACTCGGGAGGCTGAGACAGGAGGATTGCCATGAGTCCAAGGCCAGCCTGGGCTCTGAAGTGAATTCAGGACCAGCCTGGACCACAGAGCGAGACCTGTCTCAACAAAACAAAGCAAACAAACAAAAACAAACAAACAAACAGATGAAAAACACCTCACAGAAATCTTCCTGACTCAGAGCTGGTCTTATAGACGTGTGCAATCACACATGGCTTATGTGGTACTAGGCGACCAAACTTAGAGCTTTGCTGCTTTAATTGTTGAGCTATTTCTCCAGCCCCCTGAAATTCTTTTAAAAAATAAGTCTTTGAAAATTAGTGAGTGCTTTCAAGTTACAGCACATGTCAATTTACATTCCAAACCTTCAATGGCTACCTGTGAACGGTGACTTACAAAGGTTTGAAAGTCTCCTTGCAAATATCTTCTAAGACATCAGCCAAAGAGGTGAAGCAAAGACCTCCAAAAATTCTCTTCTCCTTAAAATGACAAGAACATTAGCAAAAAAAAGTCAAAATTAACTTTTTTCAGAACTCTAGAAATTAATCTGAGGTTCAAAGCAATCTGGGAAGAATTTCTAGAAGACAAAAGGCAGAATCTTGGCAATAATGGTAAACTTTGGGCATTTAAATGTGTGGCATTCTATACTCTCTCTTGAGCAGCACAGCCTCTTTAAATCCAATCGTCTGTGATCACTGTGGAAAGCTTTGATCAGTGTGAGAAGGATCACAGTTGCTAGAAGGGACATTATGGGTTTGGAGCTTTTTCAATTCTCAGAGAATTGTCATGATTTGACCTGCCTGAAGCTTTCTGGAAGACTGCACTCAAGGCTATCTTTGAGTTTAGTAGAGTCATGTACTGCAGCCAAGTCTTTTCTCCAGAGACATTTGGTGGAGACCATCAGGGGCAATCATGGAATGACCCAGCTGTTTCAGGTGATGGATGTCAATTAGAACAAACAATTGTTTAGCCAAAAACTTATAAGGAAAAATAGGGGAATGAGATGGCAGGGTGGTGCATATGTTCAGGAAGTACTTCAGTAGGCCCTAGGTCTCTTCTGTGGTTGACCATAAGGTTCTGCTCAGGCAGGAAGTTAACGTCAGATGTTTGGCAGAGTGTTGAAAGTATCCTCAGAACATACAGAGAACTTCTTGGCAAAGACTAGAAGCTTTATTAGTCCTAGACATTAGAGGAAATCTCTGGGGAGTCATTAACCACTAAATGAAATGATCAGAGACTTACTTACTATCTACAACAAAGAATATACATTTTATAGGATTATCTCTGAGGAGTCATTAAGCAAAAAACAGTTACAACAACAAGCTGGTAGGTTCTAATTTCCAGGGCTACATTTTGTATTATTTTAAACATACAGTTTTCAAAAAAACCTTTTTTTTCTCCAAAAAATCATGAGACATGAAGAGAATCAGTCAAGTATGTCCTATACTCAAGGGAAAAGCAGTTAACAGAAATCATGTTTGTGAAGACACAGACATCGGATTTACTAGACAATGACTTTAAACAAGCTGTGTTAAATATACTATTTTTTAAAAAAAGAAACCTAAAGAAAATCACAGCAAAAAAAAAAAAAAAAAAAAAAAAAAAAAAAAAAAAAAAAAAAAAAAAAAAAAAAAAAAAAAAAAAAAAAAAGAAAAGAAAAGAAAACCAAAAAGGAATTTATTTTGCATATAGAAAATCCTAAGGAATTTATGAAAAAATACAGGACCAATACACAAAAAATTTTATTTATACATTCTAGCTATTACTAACACCAAAATGAAATTAAGAAAACAATTTTACTTACAATAGCATTTCCAAAATACTCAGTAATCAAGAAAATATAATAATTTTACACTGAAACATAGAAAAGATTACTGAAAGAAATGGTAAGATATCCTGTGCTCAGACATCCTGTGTTCATGAACTGAGAGATAGTAATATCTCTTAAATTTATTTTCAGGCCCAATGAAATCCCTATCCAAATTTCAGGTGGTTTTGTTTTTCGCATAAATTGACAAAGTGAACCTAAAGTTCATATAGAAGGTGAGGAATTCATAGTAGTCAAAACAATTTTGGGGAAAAAAAGGAAGAAATAAGTTGGAAGACTCAAACTTCCGAGGTTCATATCTCAAGCTACACTTATTAGGACTGTGGTACTGGCATAAGGATAGAGAAATAGTCTTTGGGGATAGAATTGTTATAAATATACACACCTATTTTCAACAAGAGTGCCAAGACAGTTCAATGGGAGAAGCAGTCTTCTGAACAAGCGGTGCTTGGACAGCTGGAGTTCCACATGTGCAAAGGAACGATACTGGACTTTGTACCTCACTCCATACAGGAAATGTAGCAGCAACTGATCAAACACCTACCTGTCAGAGCTAAAAGTGTAAGACCCACAGAAGAAAACATAGATGTTCTCATGACATTAGATCATGACCTTTTATTAGATATGACACCAAAAGCACAAATAAAAAATAAATTAAACTTGAACAAAATTTCAAAAACTTGTGCTTTTAATTGCATGATTAAGAAAGTGAAAGGAAAGATCTAGAAAAGGAGAAAACATCATCACATCATGAATCTGATAAAGATACAGTATCCAAAACATAAAAAGAACAATTACATTAAACAATAAAAGAAATAATCTAATTTTAAGTGGACAAGGAATTGAATAGCTATTTCTGCAGTGAAAGCATACCAAAAAGGTTCTAAACACAATAAAATTGTCTCAATATCATGCCACTAAGAAAATGTAAATAAATACAGTTACTTCACACACAGATGTTACTTCACACACACTAAGACATATAACAAGAAGCACTGGCAAAATATGAAAAGCCCAACCCTCAATATGTTGCTAGCAGGATCACAAAATTGTACAACTGCTTTGGGAAAGCATTTGTAGTTCCTTAAAAAGTTAAACATAGTTTCCATATGACTTAGAAATCTACCCCTAGCGACACATGCAAGAGAAGTAACAGCAAACACTGGCAGAAAACCTCGTACGTGAATGTCCACGGTAGCACTGTTCATAATAGCCGGTCACCCAAAACAACCCAAATGTTCATCAACTAATAAACAAAACGTGATATATCCACGAAACGGAGTGTTATTCCATAAAACAAAATGATTCACGACATAACACCGATGAACCTTCCAAGAATTATACTAAGTGAGAGAAGGCTGACATCAAAAGCGGCTATGATTGCGTGATTCCACTAATAGGAAGCATCTGGAATGGGCGAATCCATAGAGACAGGAAGTGGACTTGAGGCTAAGGCTAATGGATGTGGAGGTTCTCTCAGTAGTGGTTACAACAATGTAACGGCGATGGTTGTACCCCATTGTGGCATTCTAAAATAAGTACATGTCAACTTTAAAAGATAAACCTTATGGTAGGTGCTCATACCTTTGTTTAAAGAATAAAATACTTTTAAAAGAAATGAAAGCATTATCACATTCTTTAAGACATCCTAAACTTTTCAACAACCCCATTTTAGCCCAAACTTCTCTATCAACATCAAGAATTAAATGGAACATACATAACCCCGTTCTTCCTCCCCCACTCACTTCTCACCCTAGGTTTTGTTGTTTCTGTTGATAATGAAAATAACATATTTACTTGTGGTATGTTAACTACCATGCATCATGTTTGTTTTCTATGCATTATGTTGTTTTTCCTAAGTGCTTAACTATTACCTCAGATTACCACTCAGATTGTTTGGAGATTTCTATTGAACATATGCCTTCTATTTCAAGCTTCCCCTAGAAAATTTTAAATTAAATGGTACCATCATCTCATCAATGATATTTTTTGTATTGGTTTCTTAAAGCCATTTTCTTCCTGTGTCTTCTATGACACCAAATAACGTTCCCCGTTCTTTAATCTCTTGGAGGTTTTCTCATCATTTTTTTGCTTGATTATGCACTTCCTGCTAATCCCTAAATATTGGAGAGCCTGAAGAACGAATCCTCAAATTTCTTTTTTTGTTGAACTGATACCTTAAGTGATCTCTTCCGTCCTCATGACCTTCACCACCGCCTTTCACCCATAATTCTTGAAGCTCTCTCTATCTCCAATCCTAATCTCTCCTGAACTCTACCTGTCAATTTGGCATTTCCACTTGAATGTCCAGTAGGTATCTCAAATTTATCGTGTCCCAAATTATACTCTTGATTCCCTCTGCAAACTTGTTTTTGCTCTGGTGGTTTCTATCTCTGTGAAGGACACCTCAATCACTCAATTACTCAGATTAAAATTTTAGAATAAAGTTTGGGTTCTCTCTTTTCTATTCCCCAAATTCAACCTATGGCAAATTCTGCTGGATCCACTTTCAAAGGACACCTCCAGTTCCTTTGCCACTATCACGTTGGTCAAGACCACCATTGCGTTTCTCCTGGGTGACCACAGTAGACTCTTAAACTGTGTTGATTTTTTCTCTCGTCTTCCTGAACTCGTGTCTCTGAACTGAAGACAGTGGTGATCCTTCCTGCTGTTCCCTGTTACACTCGATTGTGATTCGCTGTCCTGCCTGTGCTGACCTTGGGCGATCTGGCTCCTGGGTAACTTTTTTGTTCCATTTCTTATTATTCTTGTCCTTTCACTGGACTCCAGCCACACTGTTCTTATTCTTTTTCAAGCTTTTCCAAGGCTTCCTCGGCCTTGATGCTGTTCAGAAGTCTTGCCCCTTCATCTCAGCTGGGTCTCTGCTCCCGGGTTTCCATGGAGATGCCCTCTTTGAGTACTCTCATTAGCACAGCAGCTCTGTCCACTGTCTCTTCACCCTATGTTGATTTTTCCTGTAGCCCGCACGCTGTTGCCTGGGTGGTGCTCCTAAGAATGCCAATGTGATGAGGATACTCACCTGGTCTGTCTCATTTACTTCTGAATCCCCAACTCCTAGAATTGTGTTGGATGGATGGTTTTTTTTCATCATCAGAGTAAATTGTTCAGGCCTTGCCTGTGGAGCCAACCCCCTGGGACCAAACACCAGCGCTGCTACTCTTCAGTATTTTCCATCCTGTCCTCGTACAGTTTATTCCGATGTCTCAGTTTCATCATTTACGCCGTGTTGTTGATGGTAATGCCTGCCCCATGGTGGTACTGGAAAGATTATTCCAGGTAGTATTTGAGCCGGAGCAAGCACGCAAAAGGGGTGGCCACAGCAGAGCCCATGCTAGGTCTGAGCTGTGACTCTCCTGCCTCATCCTCCCGTGGCGCACCACCAGGCCCTTCCAGCTTTGCATGTTCACAGCAGTTTTTACCCCCAAATCATCGAGGGTACAAATGAGAATGTTTGTTGTTACATGGTGTTTTCTGTAGTATCCTCAATGTCTTAATATCTTTCCATCCCAGCATTCTGGGGGATTGAGCCAGAAAGATTACAAATTTGCCCCCAGGATGGGCAATTTAATGATTTAGCAAGACTTTGTCTCAAAATAACATTTAAAAGGGCTGGGGAAATGAAAATTAAAGAGTTTAGTTTAGTGCAAAGGCCCTGGGTTCAATCCCAAGACTGTAAAAGATGATTGTTATTAAATTTTTGATGCTCTTACTCTGTTTCTTGTTTTTCAAAATTTGTTTAGAGCATATCCTTAACTAATATTCCCAGGAAAGATGGGAATGATGAATCCTTTACTTTCCTGCATTCTAAAAATCTTTTCCTTTGAAGAAGGACTCATCATATATGCTCGGTAAATGTTATCTATTATCTATTATATTTAGTATGTGCAAAATCTTTTCTTTCTTATCAACCTCATTCTGACCCATTTTCATTGGGTTGCTGGTAAGTAACTTCTTTAAAAGAATAAGGAGTGGTATGCAATTTGAGTCTTTACATGTACAAACCTGTTCCCTCTTTATGATCACACATGAGTCATAGTTTGTCTAGGAATATTGTTCTAGAATTTCTTCAGAATTTTGTTGACATTGCCTTACTCCTGTGGTATTTAATGAGCATTTCGACATCTGTTCTCAATACATCATCTTTTTTTAAGTTTAAAGAATTTCATCTTCAGCTTTGAGGCTCTAAAACATCATGATGATATATATCTTGCTGACCATATTCTTGAGAATTTCTGCTTAGTGGTTGGTATGGTTGCTAGGGGATTTTTTTTTTTTTTTTGGTGTAAAGATTCAAGTCTTTCCTTTGTGTGGGAAAAGTTTTATTGTACGTCTTATGAATTATTGTCTGCTGGAACTCAGTTAAGTTGCTAAGTCTTAGATATCTCTCCAAGTCTCATATCTTGTTCTTAAAATGCCCACTTACTTGGTTTTTATGTTCGGAAATCTTCTTTAGTTCACTCTGATTGATTTTCAGAAGTGATTATTTTGCTATTCCATGCTTCCACTGAAGTTATTTTGATGTAGTTAAAAGATTTTTAATTTGAGATTGAACTGAGCTGGATTCCTAGTGCATCTTTTTGCTTTGCTTTTGACATAAGATCTTTCCAAGTGGCCAAGTTGCCCAGCTTGGGTTTGAACTTGGGACCCTCCTGCCTCAGTCTTCCAGAATGCTGAGAATACAGGCCTGGAAAATGGGGCCAGCTAGCTTTTCATGTTTGTGTCATTTGGCTTTTGGGATGTAAAAATCTCCACAAGAACCATTGATGTTATGAGCTAGAATTTTGGGGAACTTCTGTTTTCTGCAGTGTCCCCAAGGTGTTGGTGTATGTCCATCTCCAGTGGCTCTCCAAACCTGTCCCATCACATTAGACCTGAGCACTGTACAAGGACTCTTAGAGTTGTCCTTCAGTCGAATGTATTTTACATCATATCGGAACAATATTGATCAGAATTTGTAATAAAAATTGGGACTTCTCTTATTTCCAGTTAGAAGTAACTTCCTTATATATTTTCATTTGATTTTTGCTGATTTTCTTCTTTACATTTTTCTATGAATTGTAACTTTGCAGTTTTATTTATACTATGTAAACAAATTAAATCCACACCTTAGTTTTTATGACAACAGACTACAGTTGTGGGTGACATAAAAAGGTGATGTTCTTTTATTAAAGGCTTGACATGTGAATAGTTTTATTTCTGATTTTATTTCTCCTATCTTAGGGTCTCATTTTATTGTTTTACCAGCAGACTTTTTCTTAAAATCTTTTTATGACATTTCTGTACTATTAAGTTTATACGTACTATGGAGTACATCTGTTCTCTCTAAATCATGATATTTGACTGAACCCTTTGCATAATTACCAATATCCAGGTGCTATGTGAAGTTTGGAAATTTTTGTTTTTGTCTTTATTCTTGGAAAATATAATTTGATTAAAGAATGGGATGATCCCAAAACAATAAAACAAAAAGTACATATTGAAGAACAAGATAGGGTATAGAGGTAAAAATATGTACATGTTCAGAGAAAAGGAAACTCAGTGAGGGACAGGATAGTCATAAAATTCTACATGGAGACCCTAAAACCTTATATAGAGCTGTCATGGCTGACTATGTTTGAAAGGCAGAAAGGAGAAGTCTGGCTCTTCAGATGACAAAAGCAAGCAAGCAAAGGATTGCATAGTGTCTGTGTGTGTGTGGGGGGGTGGGGGGCATGTGTGACAGTTAATATCTATGTCTGAATAGATTACAGTGGAAAAGAGTCAGAAATTTTAACATGTCCATCACTACAGATCTCACTCAGATCACTACAGGTGGCCATTTTTATTCCCTTTAAATGTGGTGCTGGATCTCTGTTACCTAATTAAGAAAAACAATAAAAGAAATTGAAGACATATGAATTGAAAAGAAAAATATAAGACTTATTACTCATACATGATAATAAAATACCTGTAAAATTTTCAAAAGGACCTACATGTATAGAAACACAAAGAACCAAAAATATCCAAGCAGTATTTAAAAGAATAATAAAATGGAAGAATTTGATGCACTGAAAATTCAGTTATTATAAAACCGTAGGAATTGGTTAATGTATATTAGTGCATGGGTAATAATAGATCAATGAAGCAGGACAGAAAAATCTACAAATAGACATTCATATTTGAATGCCAACATTTGACAATTTTCTCTTCGACAGATGGTACAAAGGCAATTGAATATCCACATGTAAAAAATGTAAACTTGATCCATACTTTATTCCACACCTAAAATTCCATTTCTGGTGGATTGTAGATCTAAATTAAAAAGGTAAATTAAGCTTCTAGTTGATAGTATACATGGTACAGAATAATATCTTCCTATTTTGGTGTAGGAAAAGACTTCTTAAACAGGACTTGAAATATATTAACCATTAATTCAGTGAACTGCACTTCTTTAAAATTAAAAATTTTGTTTAATAAAGGAACCATTAAGAGAATTAAAACAAACTATTCAGAATTAAAACAAACAACAACCCCACTCATATGTTAGTCAAAAAAAGAGAAATAGAAAAAAAGACAAAATATTTAGATGGACACTATACAGAAGAGGTTATGTCAATGATTACTAAGTATCTAAATCAAAAATTGTAAACAAAAACCATGATGAGATTCAACTACACATTCATTGGAATAGCTACAATTAAAGACACTGGTAGGGCTGGAGAAATAACACAGGAGTTAGAGCACTTGTCTAGCATGCGTGATTTGATTTCCCAGCACCATTTAAACCGAGTGTGGTAGTTCATATTGTAATCCCAGCACTTGAGAGGCTGAGGCAGGAGGATTGCTGTATTTTCAAGGCCAGCCTGGGCTACACAGTGGATTTCAGAACCAGAATAAAGAGTGAGACTCTGTCATAAACACAAAAACAAACACAACAAAAACAAAAAAGACACTATAGCAGTAGGTGTGGGTGGAGACGTAAAACAAAAGATTCTCGTACACAGCAGGTAAGAGAATAAATGGTTACAGCCAGTTTGAAAAAGTTTAGAATTACCTACCAAAATTCAAGATATAAATTATGACTCTACAATTCCACCTTTCTCTCTCTCTCTCTCTCTCTCTCTCTCTCTCTCTCTCTCTCTCTCTCTCTGAAATTACACTGGAGATGTACATGGGCACTGCCAAGAGACATGTACAAGAATGTAGAAAGCAGAGGTGTCCCAGAAGCCCCAAACTATAGACAGCCCAACTGTCCTTTAACGATAGGATGGATAAGGAAATTGTGCTGTATTCATTTAAAAAAAAAAAAGTAATGAAATTGAATGGCCTTCGGTGTCATGGGACAACACGGGTGACTCTTCCAGGATAATTCTGAGTGGAAGAATCCAAATGCAAAAGAATTCGCCCTGGAGAGCCGCCCTTCACCCCCTCCTGCCTCTCTCTCTGACAACTCGCTCCAGCTCCCGCTGGGATTTACTTTTGGCAACGTGGTGGGAATGTATCTGGCTCAGAACTATGGCATACCAACCCTGGCTAAAAAACCTGAGATTACAAAGGACTTGCAGCCAAGAAAGCCCCTAGTTCCTGAGGCCCTTCCAGCACTGCATTCTGGGTAAAGTGACTGGGCTACTTCTGAGGGGCCTGTTCCACCTGATCCCAAAACTTTTGTTTTGATCGCCAGCCTCAGTGAGTTTCCTCTTTGCCTCAGAGCAAAATCAGGGCCACAAGTTAGAATCACCCTTTGCGTTTCCAAAAGCCTTGTGTCTTCCTTTATTTCGATTCCAGCGGCTTGGGAGGTTCTAATACTGAAATTACAGTACTAGATCAGCAAACATGACCTTAATGGCTTCTCTCCTCTTCTTTGGGATTTCTATTACTTTTTGTCAAAAGAAAACATGGTGAGTTTTGTGTAGCTGATCGGACACAACGCAGATGTCACAGTTTAGCAAATGTAATGAGTGCTTATTAAACATTTATTATTAAATTTCGTTGTTTTGAAGTAGTTAAAATTAGTATCTAGAAAAAATGAGAAAAAAAGAATGTACACTGAAAGATTATACTCATTTTAAATTTAAAAAGCAGGTAAAACTATAGTTGTTAGGCTTGCAAGCCCAAGTGGTAAAACTCATTTTTGAGAAAAACAGGGAAATGATTTCCAAGAGAGGGTAGTGTGGTGACACATCTGGAAGAGGGTATCTTACTCTTGAACTTGGTTTGTGCCTGTTCACTTTGTGATAAGCTATTGAGTTACACATTTTTAATTTTTTACCTTTTAAATATTTTCCTCTGATGTGACTCATATATGTTATTGTGGTTTAGATTTGGAATGTTTCCTGAAAGCCTCATGCTTTTGGATGTTATGGATTATCTATGGAGCTATGTGCTGTTAGGAGATTGGGGCCTGGTCTGGAAGGGTGGGTAGATGACAGGTTCATGGCAGATTGTAGATTGCAGATGTATGGACTGGGTTACAGGCATTGATGGGCCTTAAACTTGGAAGGGGTGAAACACTGAGGCTGGACGCAGGAGGAGTGGATCATTGGGATGGGACCAGGAAGTATAAATTCTGCTTCCTGCTGTCCTTTGGAGAAAAGACTTGACTTGACTTGAATGGACTCCACTTGGCTTCCTGTCTGCAACGCTGTGAGAGCTGACCCCACGTCAGCCTCTGCCATGTCCTTCTGTTGTTGCTGGTAGCCCATAAATGGACTGTGACCTTCTGAAACTGTGAGCTAAAAACAAACAGCCTTTCCTCCCCAGATTTCTGCTTGTTGCCTATTGAGACACAGAGACAAAAAGTAACTAAGACACACATCATTTTTAAAAAACCGGAGTGGATAAATGACTAACATTCATGCAAATTACGGCATGATGACCAAATAATGGTTTAAAAGATAGAGATCTGTACTTGTGTAAGGTGACATAGGAGTGTTCTTTTTATTTTCAATTTAAAAAATTTAGGTGGGGAGGGGACAGAGTGTTACTGTGAGTTTGTTGCCCAAGCTGGTTTTAAACCCTTGGGTTCAAGTGGATCCCCTGCATTAACCTCCTGAGTCCTGCTATGTGTCACCACGTCTGTTTTTTGTTTTTTTATTGTTTTTTTACTCTGTTTGTATTTTTAAAGAAAGTTTTTGAAAACATACTACAACTACTGAGTAAATTAAGCAGTTTTCAAAATGACATATACAATGTGATATATTTGTATTAAAAGAAAAACTACAGTGTATGTCTGCATATATAGTCATCCATGACAGAAGAACATATAAATAATCTTTGAAGTATCTGTACCGACCCAAAAATTGTGCTTACCTTTGCTGAGGAAATTATATGCATGATTTTTATAACTAAAAATAAATGAGCATGAAAAAAAGGAAGAAAATGAGAAGAGGGAAAGAGAACAAGAAGGCAGGAAAGGAGGGGCAATCAAGCCCAGAATGCGGAGCCAAGCCACCCAGGTGGAAAATCTTGAACACCTTCACCTAGAATGTTCCTTGGGCACTTCTTTCCTGCTTCCACCCTGGAGACAGCCCTTCGCTCCTGTTCATTCTACGAACATACACACAGTTGCCTCCTCCATGGCAGAGTTGTTGATAGATCACGTTCATCAACCCAGCTGCCCAGGAGGCAAACATTTGATAAAAACTTAACCTGATGTCATCCAAACACGTCACCAGTAACAGGTGTCAGGGAGACCATGTTTCTAAGATCCGTATACATGTTTAGCATTTAGCTAACCAGTTTAAAAATTGTATGTATTCTTATTTATTCAGTAAATTAGAATCTTGGCATGCACTCTGGGAGGGTGAGGCAGCAGGATCACAAGTTCAAGTCCAGCCTGGGCAACTTAAGGACTTAGTGAGACCCCGACTCATAAATAAATAAATAAATAAATAAATAAGGCTCTGGGCTTAATCCCAGGACTACAAAACAAAACAAAACGTATAAATTAGGTCGCCTCTTGCTTAAAAACCCAGAAAAAAAAGAAGCACCTTTTAAGTAAATATCAGGGTAGTATCTGTATTTTATCAAGTAATCCTTCAAGCATGGTGACACTGGAGTGACTCGAATCATTCCAGATTCACTGATGAGGACGTTCAGGTCAACAATATCCTCCCCAAGTCATGCCAGCTAGTATGGAAGCCCCTTACTGACCCCAAGAACTCTCATCTGTGTTTTGGCTGTGTTTTCTTCTTAGCCTTTAATTGCTCACTGAAACTTCCTCTTCCCCCACCCCTTCTTTCTTCTCTTTCTTTCATTTTAAATAATTTTATTGTGGTAAAAAATTCACATGACATAAAATTTAACTTTTTTTTTTTTTTTTGTAAATACATGAACTCCAAATTCTGTAACACATCAGAACCGTGGGGTTTGGGGAATTAGTGAGCCTCTGTGCCCACTCCTTTTTCAGGGGTTCACTGAGACTTCTATTTGCTTTTGTGTGTTTATGGGCTGCCTTCTCTACTAGAACACAAGCTGATGGGACGAGGTACTATGTGTCAAAATGGTGCCTGGCAAATAGTAAGCACTGAATAAGAATTCGTGCAGTAGGTCCCAAAATAATAAACTTTAATGCTACTCTCTCAAGAGTTATTTAATGTTGTATCTCAGGGGATCAATATATTAACTTGTATTTATAATGAGCTAGAGGGATAAATACATTAAATATGATATTTTACTAACTCTCCACTTACCTAATGCAGACTATGTGCTAGGCATTATTAGGTGCTGGTGATTAAAAATACGCAGGCCTTTATCTTAAGGAGCTTATAAGTGTGTGTGTGTGTTGGGGGTGAGTGCAAATGGTGGGTGGGAAAGGAAATACTGGCAAGTAAAAGCTGTCACCACACTGTGTAGTAAATACAGCAACAGAGGTAAACACAGGTGCTGGTGGGTAGAGGAAGGGCAAGTCTGTCTGAAGAGTGTCAGGGAAGCTTTTCAAAGGAGCTGAGAATGCAGCTGAATTGGAAGAACAAATAATAATTATCTACAGAAAGCATAGGGAAGTAGACACAAAGCTAAGAACAACTTGTGAAAGGTAGGGAAACGCAACGCTGTGGTCATGAGTGTAACTGTATGGTAAAAGGTGGGGAGATGGCCAGAGCTGAAGGGTATGTCTGGAAGAAATGACTTTGAAGATCGTTGAATATCATCTCTTCCCATCTATTGAATTTCCCAATATTTTCACTGCTAACATGGTGCCTGTGAGGTGGAAGGTCTTCAGCAAGCATTTGCTGGATACGTGAGTAAATGAATGAATAAATGAATTTGGAATGTTACCTTCTTGCTCCAGGAGACAGTTTTCAATAGGGAAGTAAATGGTTCATCTTATTGTTCTGTTGGGAGCCACAAGGCCGAGGAAGTCCTGAGTCACTGGGGTAGGCAGGGTGGTGTCTGTGGAGTGCATTTGAGGATGATTGCGTGAGGTGATGGGAGGAGAGGAAGGGGTGTATCAGAGAGATCTAATCAGTGGAAGATGAGAAGGAAGGTCGAGTGTAGGAGGTGTAAAAATTGCTGGCACAAGGCCTGGGTGTTTGGCGGCGTCATTCTCAGACTAGAGATACGGAGCACGTCTGGGTCTTAGTTGTATCTGGAATGTCCACTGAGAAACATCTAGTGGTCAGTCCAGTTGTGGATCTGGAACCCAGGAGAACAGTCTGAGATGGAGAAGCTATGGAGGCCAGTAGGGTCTCTAGATAGTACTGGAAATCACAAACGAGAGAAGACAGCTCAGAGAGGGAGCTCAATGTGGCCCTGTGTGGGTCCTGTGCGCTGTGGAGGTCACAAAAAGAAATCAGCACGAATGACCCAAATCTGGCTAGCGGAACAGAATTATGTTTTGGAGGAACCATTGTCCAAGATAATAAGACCTTACCATTTTGACCTTGAAGGAGTCATCAATAAAGCTGCATGTTAAAAGAATAAAATCCAGGATAGACTGAGATAGGAGGAACCATCTGTGGTACACAGCAGGGAGTGGATACTGGAACTCCCTTTTATAAGGTCCCTTTGGTGAGATGCAGGGTGGGGTGGCTTCCAGCAAGCATGGAATGCAGCAGTTTCTGCCTTTATGTAACTCTCCGTGACAACTCCCAGCTTCTCCTTCAAATATTAGGCCCGCGGCTCCTGGCCTTCACCTGCCCTTGCCTGTAATTCTCCACCTTACTGGTTCCTACTGCGAAGCACTCAAGCGGCCAGCTGTGTGGCGTGGTGCAGCTGGAGGCCTCATCTGCACGTGGGCAAGCACGTGTAGACTCATGATTCACTCTCTTCAGATCCTACTCAATTCAGGCACTTCCAGTCATCTCTGTTTCCTTTCCTCGATCTTTTGACCTCCTGCCCTAGTCCCGGAGAAGTCTTTCCGCCATTTTTCCAGGCGTTACGCATGCACAATTCTCTTTGTGCAGGCCTTTGCTCCCGTCTAGGTCTCAGGCCCACTCTATGCAGCTGGTTCCCTTTTTGGAAAACAAAACAGAGCTACCACGGGCTGAAAGAGCTGTCAGGGATTTGAGACATTCCATTTTGGGAAGGTAAGCAAAGGAAGCATGCCTAAATGCAGACATAGCCAATGCACAAAGATGTTTTTCTGGGGACTGGGAGTACGACGGGGTGAAAGATGGTGAAGCCAAGTGTCCAGGGTCAGGGCGAAATTAAGTGGCGTTTCTCTGCAGCAGTTTTGAGTAATAGTTACCAAGGTTCATCAAAGAACGTGGACCTCATCCTGGATAGATGACCAGGAAAATCTGGAATACAAAATTATGTGCACATTGTGATTATAATGATGTAAATGAAAACACACATCCATGACAGATCTAGAAAGAAATCTCTGAAGTGCCAACAGTGGCTGTGCTCAGATTATGTGATTACAGGCATCTTTTATTTATTTATTTCAGTTACCCAAATTTCCTGTTATATTTGGGGAAATCTGACAATAGAAAAATGCATATAGCAAAAATTCCACCCTTTTACAATGCTGAAGCTTAGTTTGACAGCTTCCTTCTCTCGAAACACTGTGCTGCTCCTGTCCTGTGCCCAGCCTGGCCCTCCCAATGACAGGCCTAGAGCTCATCTATTGATCTGGGGAGGTTCACAGGGGTGAGACCCTTGGGTCGGGTCTTCCTGTGGTGGGGCAAGTGGCTGCTAACTTGGGGTGTTGGCTTTTAAAATATATGGAAACAATTAAGTAGGGACTTTTCAGAAGTTTGGCATTCAGTGACCAGGGAAACTACCAGAAAACTCTTGAGACCCATTTCCCACAATATGTCCCTCTGGCACCAGTTATGAAACCCCCAAGAAAGGATTGGGCACAAGCCTCCTGTGGTCACGTGAGGATTGGCATGTCACAAGGAAATAAAGCCACTGAGGCCAGGAAGTGGCATCATCAGTGTTCCTTCAAGGGAACTCTACCTGCAAGCCAGCAGACAGCTGTGACAAAATCACATCAGTCATGGTGGAGCAACATTACCTTCCTGATGAAGTTTGGGGGCTGCTGTTGGAATCCACAAGGCCAGCTGACGAGGGAGAGAAAAGAAAGGGGACGAGAAGAAACAGTATGGTAGGAGCCCAGCACGGGACTAGGATACCACGTGTGCTGTAGCTGACCCAGGGCAAGGCAGATACTTTCCACCTAAGTAGGAAGAAAAACCCCAATGACACTGCAGTGTGATTGTTTGTGCAGCTGTGTGGACCCAGAAAAGGAAGGCCTCCCTTCCCCACCACCTCGCGACTCTACGATGCTGGTTGACTTCTAGCCCCTAGGGTGTTTGTGTTTTGGGCCCTCTGTGGTGGAATGATGCTAAGGGACCCCCCAGGGGGAGGCAGGCCAGAGGCAGGCATGGCAGAGACCTATGTCCCAAATGGAACCATGGTCTCGAAGCCCCTTCATGGACACATAACTTGTCCTTTGCAAGTCATTCTATGCAAACCTGACCTTTGTTTTCTTTACCTTTGCCTGACATTCTAAATTGCAAAGAAAAGCTTCACCTAAGTGACTAAGATATTAACTGCTAGAGTCAGGTATTCCAGAAAAAAAGGTGGGGAGACTTTCTTTAAAGAATCCAGAGCACCTGGGGACCTTCTGATAACATCAGAATGTGCATCCAAGAAATGGGCCACAGCAGGGTTGCTGATAACTCTGCTCCCACCTGCCTAGTCTAAAAATACACTTCCTTAAATTGTGTGCATATGCTCTTCACTAGCAATCATGCACCAAGATGGTCCTTAGGGGGACAGTCTGGTCAGTTTCTGCCTAAAGCTCTTTGTCTACCACCACCTTGCCTGTCTGCCATATTTCTGCGGTGTCCAAGTGGATAAAGTCTTTCTGCAGTGACAGACCAAGGTTGAGATTCACAGCCTCCAGCTGAGCCCTTCTCCCTCCTTCCTCCCTTTCTGGGGAGGCAGCCTAGATGAAGGCTCAGAAACCACCCCAAATGGAGCCCATGGGTTCTTCCCAGCTCGAGGGTTACAGCCCCCTTACCTCAATCTGTCACCAAAAACCTAACGAACACCCTTCTGCACCTAACATTGTCTCAGGGAATAGGACCCAACTGTGATGAGACTAAGGTCTGGGTCTATAGCGATGACATTCTGCTGATGTGACCGAGGCACCTCCAACTTCCTGTATGCTGAAGGTGAATCTCAGGGAGCCGAGCCCTGTGCTCTATGCGTATGAACTCACTTCATACTCACAACTGCCTGTGGGGTAGGGCTACTACTTCCCTTATTTGCAGAAAGGAAAACTGAAAAAGTGCTTCAGGAATGCGGCTGATGTCACACAGCTGGAGAGCACAGAGGTAGGATGGAATCTGGGCAGCTGGATTCCAGATGTCATACTCTTCATCAGGATGCTATGTTGCTACTCACAAAATCCTGATTCCCTCTCATGTCACCTTCTGCATGTCACAGATGTCTATCTGATGACAAGGAGGAGCTCAGAAGTCACTGCTGATGCCCTCCCCTCTGCTTGGATCTCAGTGGCTCCCAAAGGCTGATATAGTAGAGGCTTGGTCTTCTTCTGGGGGCTACTGGGAAGCATTGGAACCTTTCAGAGACAGAGCTTCTGGGTTTGCAACTCCCAGCCCCCAAGAAAGAGGTGAGTCCTAGAGGTCTCTGGGTCATTAGGGGTACAACTTCAAGGGGATGCTGGGAGCTTCGTCTTTTCCTCTGTCTACTTTGCATTCTGACTCATGAAGTAAGCAGTTCTCCGTCACACTCTCTTTCCGTGATATGCTGCCTCAACAAAGGCCCAAACCAATGGGGCCACTTGATCCTGAACTGAGATCTCTAAAGCTGAACCTAAATAAATGTTTTATTTTTTATAAATTGATGATACGAATTGAATAAGTATTTCCCAAAAGCCCGTGTATTAAAGGCATGGTTCCCAACCCAGGGAGTAGTGGAAGGTGGTGGAAACTTTAAGAGGTAGTGTCTAGATGAATTTCTTCCAGACATAGGCAAGTATGGGGACCTTGAAGGAAGCATTGGGACCTTGATCGCCTTTCCTCCTCCTACTCCTCTTCCTTCTTCTTCTTTCTTCTTGGCTACCATGAGGTGAGCACGCAACTTCTATTACCATGAGTTCCTGCCACAGGTCCAGAAGTAATGGGGCAAGCTGATTCTGAGCTGAAAAATCCCCCTTTTAATGTTGATTATCTGTAATTTTCTTGCAGTTATGCAAAGCTGACTGAAATCTCCTTCTGGGATAATTGCTCAGCCCTCTCTTGGCTTCTAAGCCAAGATCTTTCCTTTTTTCTCTCTTTTTCTTACTCAGATCCTGACATGCTTGGGTATCCTCTTGGCTTCTTGGTCAAGAACCTTTCTTTTCTCTCTTATTATTCAATAAACTGTTGTTTGCCTTAAAAAAACTTTTTGCCTAGATTTAGTCACCAAATCTAGCTAATTTTAGCATACATTTTTCTCCAAGAGGCAAACATATAATGTGGCTTTGGTCACTTTTGGGTCCCGACCTTAGATTCATGGAATGACTACTCAAGTCCCACACCCACACTGCGAAGGGAGGGATGGCCGCCCCCCACCTTTAGTCTCGGGAAAATCACAAAGACATAGAATCACTCACCTACCACCACTGGCAGGTCAAAGCCAAACGAGATGATATAATTTAGAAGATAAAGAAGTAGGGCGTGGTGCCGCACGCCTGTAATCCCAGCACTCTGGGAGGCTGAGGCAGGGGAATTGCAAATTTGAGCCCAGAGTGGGCTATCTAGTGACTTAGCACAACCTCTGCCTCAAGATTTAAAAAATACGTGAAAGTCGGGGGAGGTTACTGATGGATATAGAGTAATGTAAAGGCCCTGATTTTAATTCCAGTACAACAACAAATGAAGGAATGAATAAGACAGTGAGGGAATAAGTATGTAAGTAAAAAAAAATACATAAATAAATAACAAAACATGATAAGCCTATCACTAGAGGTGAAGAACAGCCTCCTACAACTTGCTTGGGTTTCCTTGTCTGCCTCTCCAACTAGAATGCAGCGTGTCCAGGAAAAGATTGTCCTTACCTCTCTTTCCCCCTCCTCCTTTGCACAGTGTCAGGTAGACACTTGTTTCTGGAATAACTGCATGCACGCATGAAAAAATGTCCTCCCCTGAGGAGTAATGTGAGGGCCTTCAAGAAGTGAGAACTTTGAAGTCAGACACATGTGGGTGTGAGGTTTCCTTCATTTCTGGCCAGTTGGGTGATTTGAAAGCAAAATACTAAACATTTTTGAATCTCTGCCTTCATTTTTTTATGTGAAAATAGGAATAATTCCCAGCTGGCTCATCATATGGAAAGGGGAGGAGGCAGTGGGTGGCAGTGCCTGCCCGCTTCTGAGTACAGGTCCTCAGCCCTTCTGCCTTTGCTCCTACTGGAAGAGGGTTGGGAATTGTTCATGAAATCTGACCATCAGGGTTACAGCCCAGTCAGCTGCAAGATGTCTTGGACCTAGGAACCAGAACAGAGCTCCTTAAGTCTCTCTGTTTACTAAGTTAGCGTTTTCCCAGTTACTAAGTCTTCAAGTAGAGTCAAATTTCTGCAGCAATGGAAATATGGGACATTTAGGGAACAACAGCCAGGGAGGGATTGAACAGATGAACCAATTTTTCTTGCAAAAGATGGACTTCTATATGTTTCCTTTATGGGAATAACAGTAAATGGATATGTAATACTCGGCATACAGAAGGCAGCCTCCCTCCTGCTTCCTTTTGTAATCCTTGCCATCTCTAAGGCTCACATGTGATTATAGTTCCGAAGATGAAAGCAAGGTACAGGAAGCTTAGTTACTTGGTCATGGTCACACAGCCACTGGACCAGGAAGTCTGGCTTTGGTTCCACGCTCTCGACCGCCAGCTCTACTGTGCTCAAACTGTTGCCTTTGGCAAGATCTGGCAGCTCTTTCCTGGGAGCCAAGAATCTGGCATTCAGATGGATCTCAGGTTAGATGTCACGTGAAATTCTGTCTCCTGTTCAGAGATAGGGTCAGCTGTGGTAGTTACAGTGGCATGTTCACTTGACTAGCTTTGGGATGCACGGGGTGGGGGGGGGAGGGGGCAAGGGTGAGGGGCACTGGTGGAGCACTTTGGGTGTGTCTAAGCGGACCATGGAGGAACAGTCTGTGTCTAGCCCTCAATCCCTTCTCTCTGGCAGTGTCCCTGCTTTGCTGTCTTGCTACCATGAACTAAACAGCTTCATTCCACCATGTCCATCCACCATGTTGTTTCTTAATTGGAGCCAGCCAACCCTGGACTCAACACTTTGAAACTGTAAGCCAAGTTAAACCTCTTCTCCCTTCAGATGTAAATGTTGAGTATTGTGATTTAGCAACAGGAAAGCTAACTACTACAGTGAGTATCTCTAGTTACTTGAACTCAGCATACTCGTCCAAAGGACACACAGGCTGTAGGCTAGCCATCTTCCATGGTGGCATGGAGAACTAGAATACAAGATGGATAGGGGGTTAAGGGGAGGTCAGGCCTTTTAGGAACAAAGAAGAGACAAGATACCTATGGTCTCAAGGAACCAAGAACGTCACATCTAGTTGCTCAGAAGCTCCTCACGCACTCCTGTTTTTGGATCCCAAAATCAAGTCAGATCCTATGCTAAATTTTTGTTTTTGCTTTTTTGATAAAAAACTGCAAAATTATGACCAGTAAGACAGGCCAAAATACAAAATATTCAAAACATGCTGCAGACAGCATTCAATTAACCCTAACTTTACAGCAGAGAGATTACCTTTCTCCTGGTGCATATACACAAGGGCGAGAGTATGCATTTATTTGTACAAACTTCAAACTAAAACCTGCTGATAAAAAGGTGACAGGGGTTTTCATTGAAATTGAGATAAAAGCCACCCAGGAAATACAGGATAGATTTTTATAAAACTAAATTTCAGGTGAAAGATACTGGGCATGGGGTTCAACTTCTTGAGCCTGCCCTTTCCAATCCACACTTCTATCAGCATTCTGGTCTTCTGAGCTCTGACCATAATCTCCCATCAAGTTCAGCTCAGAGCACTCCAAGGCTTCTCCAGTAGGCATCCTCAAACTTTTCCAAATTCCTCCTGCAAACCAGTTTGAGAGACTTGCAATCCACATGGTCAGGTAAAGCCACACAACAACTCCGCTTCTCTGGTACCAATTTCTGCCTTACTTACTCAATACCTGATATCCACAACTTATGGAAAAATTTATTGTAGCTTATAGTTTCAGAAGGTCATAGTCCATTCACAGGTGGGTGGCTGGAAACTGGTAGAAGCTCATGGCAGGGCTGGAGTGGGGGCAGGGCCAGAGCTCCAGTGGCAGAGATCCTCACAACATAGTGCTAGAGAGAGACCTGGAGGAAGGGAGGAACCAGTACATGCCCCTCCAGGTCAAACCCCAAGCATCCACGCCCTTCCAGCCATGTCCACCTCCCAACAGAACACAGTATCCATAGGTACATGAAGCTTTTAGGGGACACTCCTGATCCAAAGCACAACATCCCATTTGCTGATTCTAGGGGCTATTTCTTTTGTATTCGGTGTCTTATTAAGAAAGTCCTTGCCTGGACCTGTATCTTTTAGATTTTTGCCTAGCTTGTCTTCTAGAAGGTTCAGTGTTTCAGTTTTAATATCTAGGTCTTTGATTCACTTTCTTTCTTCAGTATAATATTCTTTGTAGAGGTCTTTCACTTCTTTAGTCAGGTTTACTCCTAGTTATTTAATTTTTTGATGGGCTATTATGAATAGAATTATTCTTTTGAGCTCTTTCTCAGTGAATTCAGTGTTAGTGTAGAGGCATTTTACTCTTATGCAACAGTCAAGCCTGGGTGGTCCAGAGCTAGAAGCCAAGCCCTTTTGCTATTCGAGGTCTTCTCAGTATTTGATTTCTTCTCTCCTTTACCTCTCCATGGCCTGGATGCCATCTTCATTGATGTGATTAATGGCGATTCACTACTATAACCAAAGAAAGTGGGAAAGAAGAGAATCTGTGATGAGTGCCTTTACGGAGATGGCCTGGTTATAGTCCATGTGTATCTGCGTACATTTCATTAACTCAAACTTAGTCACATGATCATAGCTAGCTGTAAAGAAGCCTGGGAAAGGTAGTTTATGGTTGGATGGACATGAGCCCAATTAAAACTCGGGGTTTTAGCTGAACAAAAAAAAGTAGGAGAATTCTAGAAAACAGTTGGCAATTACCCACCATGAACAAGGTTTTTGTTTTGAAGAATACATCATTCACTAATTTTTAAATTGCAGTAATTGCTCAAAGGCTTAGAAAGATCTCTCTTGTCAGGTTTATAAATTTACCATGTCAGGTGTTTTATGTGTTTTAGAGAATTAGCTATATTTCAATTTTAAATGAATTCAAAATGTTTCAGGAAATTGAATAATAATTGTATAAATAAACTTCATTATTTAGGAGAATTTACTATGTCAAATTTGAGTCATTTCAACATTAATTTAAAAATTAAAGTGCTAAATCTTATTTTACGCAGAAATAAAAAGAATAGGGCTTGTGAGTTAAACATAAAGTAAACATTATGACTTTAACAACTCAAATATTAATCAAAACGAGTAACTATAAGTGGTCTTCTCCACATAAGATCCTTCCTCAAGTACTAAAGTTTTCAAGTGATATATTTAAAGGATGGGGGCGGCAAGGGTGGGGGGCACTAGTGGAGCACTTTGGGTGTGTCTCAGTGGACCATGTCTCTGTGTATTTCCATAACAGAATTACCTGAGACTGGTTAATTTATAAAACACAGAAATTTATTTTCTTATATTCTGGAGGCTAGGAAGTCAAAGACCAAGGTGCAAGAAAATCTGGCTGTCTGATGAGGGTCCAGTCTCTACTGACAAGACAGTGTCTTGAATGCTATATCCTTGGGAAGGGAAGAATGTTTTGTCTTCACCTGGTGGAAGGCAAAGTTCAAGCAAAGCAAACTCCCCCTATGAATCCCCTTTTAAAGAGCACCTCATTCACAAGGAAGGAGCCGTCAAGGCCCAATAAGCTCCTAAAGGCTCTAACTCTAAACATTTTAACGTTGGCAACACCTAAAATTTGAAGAGGACATATTTTAAAAATAACAGTCTTCAAATAGGCTTTTATGATGACCAGAAAATCCTAAGACATGTTTTCCTCTAGCCCATTATCTTATGTTTTTATCTGTCTCAGTAGCACAGATCATTACGCTGCATTTCTAAATGTATGACAACCCTCATGTATGAGAAGAGATATCTATGGGGCTGAAGTAAGCTGATGGGCAGAGAAACAGAAACAAAAGATACAGAACACTCCAGTTCTAGTCACTTCCAGAGACTACCAGCTGTACATTCTTGTGTGTCCTAGAAGACAGCTGGAATACTTATAATTTCTACTTCCTTTCTGAACAAGCTACAGACAGATTCTAGTATTCATAACCAAAACAATTTTATCTGACATGCATGAAAATATACTAAACTCATCATGTGAACTAAATTTGTGTGCTTTGTTTTCAAGTGGAATAGTTGTTTGATTGTTTCAATTTGTGGAAAATTTTATTGTTGATACAACCATTAGGTCTTATTCCCTGGTAAACTTATTCAATCAAATTTACCAAAAACTCAATTCTTTCAATAACTCTAGCCTGATAGTTGTATTCAATATACCCAACATTGACAGAGGAGTTGCAGCAAATTAACCATGTTTGACTTGTGTAGTATCTCATCACACTTTGAATATCTCATAAGAAGATACTGAAATAGTACTGTAAGTCTAGAGCAGAGAGCTCTAGTTTACTCCTCTTTTCCAACTGCATTTTGCAGCTCCCCCTGAAGGAAGGGTGAGGCCTCAGGAAGGAATAAATTCTGAAACATGAAATATAAGTGTCAGTTCCAACTTTGAAACACCTCCTCAGAAGGAATAAACCAAGACTTTCCTGCTCCTGAAATGTGAACATGGTGCTGTGAGCAGGAGCATGCATGCTAGACCACAAGATTAAAAGCCTTGTGCTGTAAACAGAGAGAAACAAGTTGGAAAGCGCCTGGGTGCTTAGGCCTACTTACAGTCATATTTTTGCATGAGAAGGAAACAAACTATCTTTGCTTAAATCTCTGTTGTTTTGACTTTTGCTTCAGTTCAAGAACCAGTATTCTGCATACAACATCATCTTTGCATGGAAAACAAAATGAAATGACTCTGTAAAGGTACTGTAGCCAAAAGCAAGATTCTAAAGTAATGAGATTCACCCATTCAACAAATACTTACTGATTCATAAAGATCTGGATATTGATGGTTGAGAAAACTTGGAAAAAATACCTGGCTGGTGAAGCTAGTCCACATGAGATGAGGCGTGTCCCAAAGAAAATGATGACATATGGCCAAGGAACGAAGGGCTCAGGACAGGCAAGAAACCTGTTTTCAGACAAAGGAAGAACTCATGAGGAATAGACTTGCTCCTTGAGGCCCCAGGGAACTAAACTAAAGGCCCTGCAGGTAATAGAGGAGACTGAAACATGGAGATCCAAAGAGCTCTACCAGATGAGATTCTTTGTTGAAAGCAACAAAAACAGATTCTGCCTTGAGAAAAATGTGATTTATTAAAATGATATTTGGGGAAAATCACAGAAATAGCCAGAGGTGAGTGGATTGACACAGAGGCGAAAATACTTTAGATATATAGTCACAGCCATGAACAGGAAGGGTTTGGTCAACAGGACAAATGACCTCTAATTGTTCATATCACTGTGTTGTTGGTCACTCAGGACTCCAAAAAATCATGCAGAGTCTGATTGGCTGTATCTAGGTCATTTTCCCTTCCCTGGACGAATGTGGGGTATGTTAGGGGAAAATCTGGCCTTGACAGTTTTGACTTGAGATTCAGACACCAACTCTAAGGAAACCCAATTGCTTCAGATAAATATTCTGGGCCACCTCCAGCAATGCTTTCAAAGCCCAAGAATCTGTAGCCAGCGTGTCAGGCATGCGACATGCCTATTAGAAAGTAACCTTCTTTGCACACGCTTCCCATATACTTGTACACTCAGCTGGATGGTTCCAGTGATGAAGGTTGCACTGATTCCTGAGTATTTCATGTTAAGTACATCAAGGATGAGGAGTTTCTGTCCTCTGGCTGGCACTTGAGACCCTCCAAGTTTGGTCCCACTTTTTTGAGTCCTGTAGTTTTCTTACAGAAAGCCAACCCTGTTAAACTTAGTCACTCAACATCACTATCCCGTGATGCACCAGCTTAGTTTGTGCTTACCTCCTTTCTCCCATCCATCCAAATGTTGTCATTCTTCACATTCTAAATCAAATTCTACATAGAACATTCCCAAGCCACTCCAATCCAAAGTAATTTCTCTTTGGAAATTTTTGCCTACACTCTTCATTAGGCAGCTAATCATTCTCTTTTCATATTTTTCTATTTTTTGAATTGGTACTTATTATCATTACACAATTTGATTTTAAACACATTTATGTCTTCTTTTGCTCCCTAGATTATAATTTCTTCAGGACATGAGCTATTTCATGTTTGCATCATCTCTGTAAGATGGAACTCATCCTCTGTGGTTTTCTTTTTGTTTGTTTTTGCTTTGCTTAATTGAACTGAATTTCAAATGTGAGTGTAATCGCTATCTTCATTTGAGAGTTTGGGGAAAAGGAAACGTGGGGCAATGAGGATACAGCTATCGGACAATGGCATAAGATGACTTTTCCCAATGTAAATGATGTGAATAATTTATACTTTCATAGTTCTGAGATACAACTAATATGTAATAAAATGTACATAAAGTACACAATTTAGTAAGTTTTTACATGTATATACATGCATGAAACCACTACCCTAATCAAGATAATACATATATTAACCATGCCCAAAAAATTTCCTCGTGCCTGTACATAGTCTATCTGCTTCACTTCTACACCAAGCAATTGTTGATTTGTTTTATGTCTTTGCAAGTTAGCATTTTCTAGAGTTTGTTTTTTTTGGTACTGGGGATCAAATTTGGATCCTCACACAGAGGTACATCTCAGTCCTCCTTTCACTTTGTTTTTTTGAGACAGGATCTTGCTAACTCGCTAAGTTGCCCAGGCTGGGCTGGAACTTGTGATCTTTCTGCCCCTGTGTACAATTTATATACATAAGATTAAATAGCATGTACTCTTCTCTGGTTTATTTCATTTGGCATAATTGTTATCCATAATGTTAAATATGCCAATGGTTTCTCTTCGGGGAGGAGGCTGAGCTGAGCAGTATTACCGCGTGTGAGTATATCACATTTTGTTCATTGTTCAGCTGTTAATGGTTGTTTGAGATGTTTCCAGTTTCTTTTTCTTTTGCTAGTGCCCGCTACTTTTATAAAATAATATGTTTCTATTCATGTATTTGGATCATATTCACCCCTTGTTTTCCCTTCCACCCCCTTCTGCCTTCCACCTTTCTGTTCCTCTTATTTAGTAATAATGTCCCTTTCATGTTAATGTCATTTCTTTTAGATGATGCATATTAGGGAGAACATAGGTACTTGTCTTTCTCCATCAGGTTTATTTTACTTAACATGATGATCTTCAGTTCCGTTCATTTTCCTACAAATAACATGACTTCATTCTTCTTTGTGGTAGAATAATTCTCCATTGTGTACATATACCACATTTCCTTTGTCCATTCATCTGTTGATGGGCACCTGGCTATTTTGAATTGTTCAAGAAGCATGAATATTTAGGTATCCCTATAATATACTGACCTTATTCTTTAATTTTACCTTTATTCTTATATTCCAAAGAATAGTATATCTGGGTCAATTGGTAGCTCTACTTTCAATTTTTTTTGGAAATTTCCATATTGATTTCCATAATAGCTGCACTAATTTACGTCCTCACTCGCAGTATAGAAAGATTCCTTCCCCACACCCTGTGAATTCTTGTCAGCATTTATTTTCTGTACTCTTCATGACAGCCATTCTAACTAGAGTGAGATGGAATCTCAGTATAGTTTTGATTTGCATTTCTTTATTGGCTGAAGATATTTAATATCTTCCAAATTTTTATTAGTAGGTTTATATGATACACAATGGTTACATTAAACTTGAAAATTTTGTGAACATGAATATCCTAATAACTTCACATTTGCTTCCTCCCCCCTTCCTTGCCCTCCCACCATCTCCCTCATTCTCCATAATGCCCAGCATTGCACTTATTTGACTTCATTATTTATTTACAGTCTGGGTGTCTCATATTAGAAAATTATACAATATTTAATCCCTGGTCTGATTCAATCAAGCATGATGGTCTCAAGTTGTATCTATTTACTTACAAATCTATCTGTCTTTATTGCAGAGTGATGTTCCATTGTGTGTATATATACCATATTTCTTTAATTCGTTGGTCTACTGATGAACATTTTGGAATCTTCTATGATTTAGCTGTTAGCTGTGCTGCTGTCAACATGGGTATGCTTATATCTTTGCTGTTATATGTTACTTTTAACTCTACTTTCAGTTTTCTGAGAAATCTCCATACTGCGTCCCGTGTGGTTGGACCAGTTTACAGTCCCACCAGTAATGTAAAAGAGTTCCTTCTCCCCCACAACATCTCCAGCATCTCTTGCTTTTTGAGTTCTTGGTATCAGGCATTCTCACCAGGGTAAGATATCTTCGTGTTGTTTTGACTTGTATTTTTCTAATGGCTAAGGATGTTGAACATTTTCCCATGTATTTGCTGGCCATTTGTACATCTTTGGAGAACTGTCTATTCATTTCAATTGTCCATTTTTTAATTGGGTCTTTCAGTACCACTAAAGAATTCCAAGTCCAAAGTCACCTCTGGGGTGCAAGGCAAACTCTCAGCTGCGAGCGCCTATGAAAATCAAGGAAAGATTAAACACCTCCAACATATAGCAACACAAGGTAAACATTCCCATTCCAAAGGAAAGAATAGGAGAATAGAACGGAATCGGACCAAAACGAGTTCTCAACCTGGCAGTTCCAGAGTTCACTCCTGTAGCTCCACGTCCAGAACTCGGGGAACGGTGGTGGCAGCAAGGTGTGAACTTCAAAGGGCTCATATGGCCCCCCTTCTACAGCATTGCTGTTGGCCACAACTGCCATCTTCTTTACTTTGGGCTGAATCTGCTCATGACCCGTAGCTTTGCTCAGCTGACGTCCACGCCTTGTTTCTCCTTGAGTCATCCATCAGCTGTTGCATCTAGCCTCTTTCTTGTCTTTTTTGTTTTTCAATCATCACCAACCACACGGTCAAGTTTGTCAACCTTATCTTCAAGATCTAATAATCTCTCTTCAAGATGCTGTAGCCGATTTCCCATTTTTTGTGTGAGTTTTTCATATCCTGGAGTTCAGCTTGGAACCTTTTCTGTCTTTCTATTTCTCAACTAAAATGTTCTTTCATTTCTTGCATTTGTTTTATTTGCCCTTCCCTTTGTATGAGTCTTATTTATAATCCTTAAGCTTTTTTTTTTTAATCTGTTAAGACTACTGTTTCTTTGATTATACCCCCTTTGAACTCAGAGAGCATCTTTGGCATTTGTTTCAGTGTATCTTGTTTGAGCTCTTTGGCCGATCGGTCCACTTGTTGCTTGACTTCTTTTCCTGTAAGTTCTGCTACTTCAGGGCCCGTGACGTCAGATTCTGAGGAGTTGGTCCTTTTGCTCATGACTTATGGCCTTGTTTCCCCATGCTTCTATTGCTGTGGGTTCTAGATCAGGCAGTGTCAACAGGCTCTGTCCCTACTATACAGATTTCATTTAGATATTAGGGTTTTTTTTTGAGACAGGGTCTTACTCTGTAGCCCAGGCTGGTCCTGAACTCACTATGGAGCCCAGGCTAGCCTTGGACTCATGGCAATCCTCCTGCCTCAACCACCTCCACGCTGGGATTACAGGCATGAGCCACCATGCATGGCTTATATGGTTTGGGGAACTGAACTCTGTTACTTAGGGCTTGACTTAGCACTTGCTAGGCAAATGCTTTAACAGCTGAGCCATTCCCCTAGCCCTAGATTTTAGTATTTATGTGTGTTTTTAGCTTACTTATTTAATAATTTTAGGGGTCTTTTCAGTGACGAATGCTCCTCTACTTTTCAGTGAAGGAGGAAGAGATTACAGAACTGTATGTGGTCTATAGACAAGATATTTATTGGCATACATTGGAAATCAAGGTCAATGTCTATGTCATTGTCCACAATTTGAATAAATATTTACAATAACACTATAATCTAAGACTAACAAATTATTGATAGAGACTGCTAACCAGTTTAATACTACAAATAATCTACCTTTAAATTAAAAGGCATGGCATATTCCATCAATGTGTCTATATAAATAAACTTGATATTGACTTATTGAAATATTCCACAAATATCAGCACTATATCACTGTCACTAATAAACTAGGCTTCTATATTGCTTACCTAGGTGAAACCAAACAACCAGAAGTTATCAACCCTACTTAATAGGCTCTCCCTGCTAAGCCCTCTTTAACAGTAGGATGGATATTGAAATCAATGGTCAAACTTTATATATACCAGCCATAGACACACAACAAGATATTAACTCATATGACCATTCTATTCTTAATATTAGAAATGTGATCTACACCACTAATGAAGATTTCTATACAGGTTGTCTGGTAACATTTTAGAAGGGTTTGTTGAAGGCAACATTAAATTATTGTTGTTAATATAGAGAAAAGTCTACTTTCATGATCTATGTCTAGCTAAATAGTATACAATTCTTACTTCCCAACATGTCAGGCTGTATGAATATGAGTTACCAATACTTGACAATACTATTAATAAGAGTGATGGGGGAAGACAGAGAGCAGACTGAGACTAAGGCGTAGCTTTGGGAGTGAAACAGAAAACAGAAGAGTGTTTATAAAATACCGAAACACATGAGAGAGCTCCAACCCCAGATCAGAAGACAGCCGGTAAATTTAAGCCATAGAAACAATAGTAAGAAGAGACCGGGAGGGTAATGAGTGAACCAGATAAAGCACATCTCCAGAACCTACAGGAAGGCTTGTCAAAAAGGGCTTGAAGAGCTATTCTAGAGGGAAAGCGTGCACACACCAGCAAGCAGCAGAAACAGGAAGAAGGGAAAGGAAACACAGGGGAAAAAAATCCACGCAAATCAATAGCATAAAAAACACAAAGTTCAATATACCCAAGAAAACCATTAAAATGAGTTTGAAGTCTACGACACCCCACCCCCCGAAAAAAATAAAAACAAAAAAATTACCTCGTCTTGTCTTGTTTGTAGGGGAAGTCTCCACAGTCCAGTCCCTGAATTCTGCAGACCAAGGGTGGAGGTGTAGCCTTTCCCCCTCGTCCTCATATGCCCCAGTCTGCGAAGATGTCCATCCCAAAGCACCTCTCGCCGCTCCTGCTGATATTCTTTGCTCCTGTGATCACCATTCGGGTGCAGCAGATCCTCTGCCTTCCTAGGCTAGAATGTAGACAAGATCCTGTTAGCAAATGTCTGTCTTCCAGCTGGTTCTGGCGGAACCACTGATGAAATGATCCTGTTGCCATCTTGGCCCCACCTTGAATATTTTTCATGTACTTACTGGTCATTTGCGTATCTTAAGAAATGTTTTTTCAACTCATTTGCCCCTTTAATTACTGGGCCATTTGATCTTTCTGTGTTTTTGAGTTCTTTGTAGGTTTCAGATATTAATCCTCTGTTGGAAATGTAGCTGTTAAAAATTTTCTTCAATTCTGTAGGTTTTCTCTTCACTATGTTAGCTTTTTTCTGAACATAATTTCTTTTTAATTTGATGTTAATTTGTGCTACTTTTTCTTATGGCTTTGCAGTACTATTCAAAAAATTTTGCCTGTGCCTTTAAGTGGTTCTTACCTTTTTAGCAGGTTCCATGATTTAGGTCCAACACTTGGGTCTTTGATCCGTGTTGAATCAATTTTTGTATGGATACAGAGATCTCGTTTCAATCTTCTAAAAGTGAATCTCTAGTTTTTCTGGCACCATTTATTAAAGAGACTATCTTCTATCCAATGAAAGTGTTTGGTTCCTGTGTTAAAAATGAGGTGGCTGTAGCTGTGTGCGTTCATTCCTATACCCCCTATTCTACTGATCTACGTGTCCATTTTTGTACTAACACCATATAACTTTGTAGCAAATTTGAAACTGGGTATTATGATGCCTCCAATTTTTCTTTTTGCCTACATTTTCTTTGACTACTTGGGTCTTTTGTGTTTCCACATAAATTTTAGATTTCTTTCTTCTTCTGTGAAGAATACTACTGGCATTTGGATGGAGAGTGCATTAAATTTGTAGGTCATTTTTGGTAATATGGCCATTCTAACAATACTGATTGTCCCTATCCATAAACATGGGAGGTCTTTCTATCTTCTAGACTCTCCTCTGATTTCTTCCTGTAGTAATTAGTAAATTTCATCCTAGAGGCCTTTAACTTCTTGGGTTGATCCCTAGGTATTTTTTTTCCTGTAGCTATTGTGAACAGAATTGCTTTCCTGATTTCTGTCTTAGCTACTTCAATACTGGTGTGTAGAAAAGCTATTGCTTTCTTTTCTTTGCTAAGAGACTGTATTTTTTTCATCAAAGTCATTATTTTTATTAGTATGTATTTGTGATACATAATAATGACATTCAACTTTAGGAATTGGTAGATCCACATATCACATTTTTATCATTTTTACTTTAATGTTGATTTCATATCTTGTTTCCAATTATTGACTACTACAAGGCTCAGATGAACATTTGTAAGAAATGGCCCAAATTATTTAATATTTAATAAATATTCCCAGCAGCACTGTGTATGAATGTCTGAATGCTACTTCTCCTTTCCACCACTTGGGGCTTGATTCTTTTTAGTTTACCCATGTTAATAAGCATACAATGGTATCTTAATTTTTAATTTGATTTTTTTTCTCCCTGCAACAAGGTCTTCCTACTCCATCGTCCAGGCTGGTCACTATATAGCCTAGGCTGGCATTCGTCCTTTCTCAGCCTCCCTGAGTGCTGGAATTATGGTCATGTGCCACCAAAACTCAGCTAATCTTTATGCAGTGCTAGGGGCTCAAACCCAGGGCCTTATGGTAGACAAGTGCTTTAGCCACTGAGCTATGCCCTCCACCATAATTTGCATTTTCTTAAAACTAATGATGTTGAATATCTCTTTAAGTGCTCATGCGTCACCCATTGCTGATGGACTTGTGACATGTCTATTCAGATTTTTTGCCTGTTGTTTATATTTAGTACTTCTGTTTTGTTGAGTTTTATGTTTCCCTATGTATTCTGGCTATTAATATTCTTCATCAGAGAGCACTCCCATGTGTGACATAAATGAGTCTGCTTTCATTCTTCAGTCACTGACTTAGAGCAGTTTGAGAGACAGGGTGGATCTGGGCAGCAACTTGTCACCTCTCTATGTGCATATGACAATATATGATCTGGTGTTCTGGGGGATACAGTGATCAAGACTGAGAAAGGATCAGAAAAATCTTATGCGCTGCCGAAGAAAGTGGAAACTAGTACCACTACTTTGGAAAACCATTTGGAATAATCTGGAAATGCTGAAGTCTTGAATACCATAGAAGGTGGCATTCCATTTCTTGGTCCTGGCCTTACAGAAACTCTTGCATACATACATAGAGACATGAGCCAGTACAAGGCCAGTCCATACAGTACTATTTCTAATAGTTATCCCATAAATAAACAACCCATATTCATCAACAGTAGAATAAACAGTGGTTTAGTTGTATGCTAGGGTAGTATTATCAATGAAAATATGATACACTTAATAACTGGGTGAAACTCATAACTATAATTTTGGATCAGGGAAGGAAAACAGACTATATTAAAAAACAAGCAAAAAATAAACTATTGCTAAGGAATGCAAACAAGAGGAGACTGAAAAATAACAGTGAGTGATTGAATTAAAATTTTATTTCAATACAAGACACATTTGTATTAGCTGCCATCAGAATATCCTCACCCTGAATGCACTTGTCCTATCATTCCTGCCACTTTCAGAAGCAGTTCTGCAAGTCGTTTGTGAGTGTCTTTATGAAGTATAAGAAAAAATGGTGACTGCCACTGCAGAGAGCCATCCAACAGAAAGGCAGGCTTATAAAACCATGATGAGGTGTCCCCATCCACCTAATTCACCAGATCTGGCACTGTGAGACTTCTGGTTCTTCCCAAAAGTCAAACATGCATGTAAGACAAACGTCTGGAATCATTTTCACATTGAAGCAGCCATGGAAGCACAACTAAAGACACTCCTGAAAGAGGACTTCCAGAACAGCTTTTAAAAAATGGCCAAATGATGGGATAGATATGTTTCAAGTAAGTGTGAGGAATACTATGCATCTATAAAGTCCAACAGCGTGGAGGCTTTTACGGGCAAATGGAAGAAACTTGAGAACATAATGCTTAGTGAAGCGAGTCAGAAGCAGAAGGTGAAACATGGAATGGTCTCTTTGATATGAGAGTCCCAGATCACAACTATCTCATGAAACTTAAAACAAAAAACAAAGTGAACCATGGGGGGTAAGGAGGGATGCAGAAGTGGGTAGGGGGAGGGACAAAAAGAGAGTGGGAAAGTCCTTGTCACCTTGACAAGATACATATGCGCACAAAATGCTCAACCTCATTGTAAACCTTAAATTTTGTGCCTATACATATCAATAAAATGGGAGAAAAAGGGGGAATATTTTCAGAAAGATTAATGATTATGTGTCATTTACTGTACATTTTTATTCAAGTACACTGAAATTTTTTGCCATATTATGTATGTAAGTAATAAGACTATGAAAAGAAAGGCAAGAAAAAGGAGAAGCAGAGGCGAGGACAAGGATTCTGAGATGTTTGCTAAATAATTATGTTTTAAAGCCTCTACATGAGTTTTGTGCAATTTGTTTTGAATAATATAGCTCATCATAAAAAAAAAATGGAAAATAGGAGTAGGCTTGGTGAAAGGAAGGGCGTGTGCTCCAGGCAGAGGACAAAGGCCAGGAGGAAAATGCATGCCGAGCACTGGGATGTGCAAATACCCTGGAATGACGGGGAGGAGTGTCAAGAGTAGGCAGGGGGCCCTTGAACAAGGAAGGGCTTCACAGGCCTGGGTAATAAGGAGCCACTGTATTATTTAAGCTGGGGAAGAGACCAAATTGGATTGGTATTTTCAGGAAGATCTTCTGGCCACATGTAGGATGTGCCTCACAGTGACCAGGTAAGAGACAGCGAAATGGGGAAGAGGAAAGGGCTTGGTCCTACAGTTTTGCTGCTGCACACAACACTTACTCAGGGCTTTGTGCCAATGAACCCAAACAGAGCTCTGGGCCCACAGCAAGAATCACTTTTAATAGCGCTTTGCTGAAAGCCTGAGGCTGGGTTTCCTCACCTTTAGGCATGGCTCTACTAGGTGGCCAGAGGATGCACTGGCCTTGCTCATCTAGTGACTTGTCACCTTCTAATCATTGTTGCATTAACAATAGGAGGAAATTTTCTGTGTGGTTGTTCTCTAACGTCAACCAAGCTAATATTTGATACAAGCCATTTAATTTAGATTCTGAATGTTTTGGAGCAAACAATAAAGTATGTGTGGGGAAGAGATCTGAGGGCTTGCAGATAACTAATTATTACAGAAATTCAATCCACTATAGAAATCATTTAACAGCACTATGTGTAATGATGTTTTATGTCTTAAATGACTTGTTCCATCTGCAGTAATATTAAGAGAGGAACATCGGGCAACATTGCTATTTAAAGTCAGCTTAGTGATATGGACTTTATTCAAGGTCAAAACTAAATTCCCAAGATATTTCTGTATATTCTCCTGCTCTCAGTCAACTGAAGCCAAAAGTTCAGAATGATTTATTATAAGAGGTATCATTGATAGATTCTAGTTATCTTGTAATTTTAATTTCACTTATGTGATTTTTTTTTCCTGACAGCATAGATAGCTGCTGCTATTGTATTAGTTTTTTTTAAATGAGCAACTTGAAAAATATATATAATATTAAAATATTATATACTGACTTGATCCTTTTTTTTTTTGAGACATGATCTTTCTCCGTAGTCTAGGCTGACCTCAATCTCATGACAATTTTCCTGCCTCAGCCTTCCAAGTGCTGGGACTACATAGGGTGCAAACACCACGCCCAGTCCTCTAACCTGATACTTTCTAACTACAGAATGTATATAAATCTATGCATATAAACCTTTCTCCAATGCACTTTGGAGGAGTCACATTTACTATGAGCTTTATTCTCCATTGGATACGATCACTCTTGAATTTGTTCTCTGTTGGAATTCCCTCTGCTTCCTGCACACTTTTCCTACCTGTTGTCTTGTTTCTTAGGAAAAGGAAAGGCCAAAGAAGCTCAGATCCAGGGCAATATTCTGTTTTGCCAAGACAAACTTGACCCTGAGCCTTCGCTCACGCTGCTGTAACTATGCATGTAACTTGGTGTTTATAGAGTTTCCTTTACTAGCTGTATTCAACTCTGTCTCATTATAACCCTATTGGGCATCAGAGCCAGGTCCACTCAGTCCCAGCAACAGGAGGGGGCTGGACTTTGAGAGGATTCTTGCATATTGACCTTCTTACCAGGAAGTGTTGACTGGTGGTCATGACAGCAGTATATCAACATTCCTCTGGTGGCAGGTCACTTAGGGGGTAGACTCACTGTAAGCTATAGGACTATTCCTCTCCTTGGCTTGGTTAAAGCCCTGACAAAGACTTGTTTATAGCAATAAAAGATATTCCTTCAGTGCATCAAAAGATTATGATCTTGCTGTGACAATTTACAAAGCTAAGTTATCTGGAGAATGAATGGCTTGGACTGTAACATTAAGCTTTATGAATGAGAAGCTAAGGAAATACAAGAAGGGGGTGTGGTCAGAACCAAGGAAAGGTGGTTCAGAATGCCTCTTGAGAAGAAATGCAAGACCATAGATGGCACCTGTACAGTAATCTGTCACTAAGACATCCGATCAGTCCCCACGTCTCACAGATTTTGTCTCCTAACGCTTTTTCCTTTAATCTCCACTAGTGCTCACCAGTCTGGCTGTGCCTTCTGCAACCCTCAGAGCTGCTGTCTGTGCTCTGCATGCACATGCGTCCCTTTGAGTCTCTAGCCTGATCCCCTTCTGTCTTTTTTCCCTAGAGTCTAAAAACCGTTTGCATGAAATAGCCTGCTCCTGGTGCACTTCTTGGCCTCACTCTGGGTGTCAACTCCATAGTTTATTTTTTGGGTCCTCTGGAAGGCCTTTGTTCAGCACCTGGTCCAGAAGGTGCCATCCCTTGGAGACTCTGGCTGTTACTTCTGCCTGCCATCCCCTCCTCTGTGATCTTTGTTTCTTTCACTAAATCTAAACTGCTTCTGAGTGCATTCATTTGGATTCTGTGCCAGTGGAGAAAGAACATAGAGCTGTTTCATACCTCCACAATATTATTGACATTTAACATTAAGAAACCTTGTGGGCCCATGACAGGCTGTTGCCGGACGCTTCACAACACTTTTAGGAGAAAAGCCAACTCAGCGAGTAGAGATGCAGGAAGTGTTTCGTCTTTCAACGTCAGGAAGTTTAAATATATAGATATAATCTCTCTTTCCTGAAAATGGTAGTGGTAAGAACATCTCCTACAAATATACCATAACTTTTAATTCTAAGTGCAGGGGAAGGTGATAGGGGTGAAAATAAGGGAAATATATTTTGGAAACCTTTGCTTTCCATTTTTACTTCAAGTTAAGCCCAAATTTGAACTCCTCCAAAAGCACAAACTTAGTCGATAGAAATATGCATATACAGATACAGCACATATGTTTCTATTATATATGTACATATATAACACATAATATATGTGTACATATAATATATATGTATGTTATATATAATATATACATTATATATATGTACATTATATATATTTACATATACATAATACACACACATGTGTGCACACACACACACACACACACACATACACACTGGTACTAGAGATCCAGTCCAGGGTATTCACACTGAGCTATATCCCCAGATCTCCAGTCTATTTTTTTGACTTTTGATTCTGAGATGGGGGTCTCAGTTAGTTATTAATTTGCCCAGGGTGAGACTGAATTCGCAATCCCTTGCCTCAGTCTCCCAGAGTGCCAGAATGACAGGCTTGTGTCATATAGGTCTGGCTAAAATTAAAAAAGAGTAACTTGGATATTGGTGAACTAAAAGAGAGAAAATGTTTAAAGAGCTTCCTAACTACCTGCCGTAAGAACATATATTTCACAAATTATTTCATTCAGCAAGGAAGGCAACCAAACACATGTAAGTTGAATTAGGTGACAATTTGTCTGAGCCAAGCCCGACGGTGCAAACCTGTAATTCCAGCACTCTGGGGGTGGAGGCAGGAGTACTGCAAGTTCAACCCCAGCCTGGGCAACTTAGTGACTTAGTGAGACCCTGCCTCAAAATCAAAAGGAAAAATGGGCTGGGCCCTGGGCTTGATCCTCAGTATCACACACACACACAAAACAATTCGTCCAGATAGTCCCTTAAGGCAGGTGAGCATGGCCCTAAAGGTTTGGTAGGGTGTGTAAGAGTTTAGGTATGCCCTGTGACTTGCCCTTCTGGGCTTCTGACAGAAACACAGGTACACACTGAGCAGCCACGCAGAGAAATGGGGCTGTAAGCTGCAGGTTCTGGAGCAGTTAGCCACAGAAAGCTCCTGGTCTCAGCGCATGCTCTTTACCACAGAAGGAGGCTCCCTTCCATCAGGGGCAGATGACAGGCAGATGGGAGTGGTGACCGACAGCACATAATGTAACTTGATGCTGTGGCAGGATCATTTTCTCCATTAACTGGAAACATTCACATTTCACCATTTTCTGAGGGGTGTATTGAGAGCCACCATGCTACGTGAGCAGAACGATATGTATTTATCTTAGCTTTTTCCAGAGACATTGAGGGCCTAGCTTTCAGAATGCTGAAAGGTCACACTCCCTGTAGATTAACCCATTAGCAACAGTAAAACAGCACCACAGCACACAGCACACGAATAGAAGTCTGGCAAAGGTTTTCTTCTCTGTGTTTCGCCAGCCCTAGGATGTATGGCTTGGGATAAATAATTTACCTTGTTTCCTTATCAGATTCCTTATCTGCAGACAGGGAGATCACTCATTCTGTGCTGTTAAGGTAGACTGGAATCCTGGCCAAAAAAAAAAAAAAAAAAGATCAACTCAAGAGTTCTTCAGAGCTGAACTCCAAAGCACTGAATGACTGGAACCCAGGATCCGTGCTGCTCTTGCCATGAGTTCTTGCTGCTGCAATGGTTCCTTGCTTGGGAGAATAACCACACTGAGAAGCAGGGAGGGAAACCAAGTAAGCAAAGGAAAATTCCAAAGGTACAGGTCATGGACAGCAAAAAAGAGAGCACCAAGCATCCAGGGGGGTTCCTGCTTAGGGATAACTGGTGGGCAGGCTCTAGCTGGCTGCGGGGAAGAGCAGTGGTGGTGCTGGGTGAGCACAGGAGAAGAGGGCTGGAGGAGACACAATGGCATGGACACTGCCGAAGAAATGGGGCTAAGAAACAAACTAAGTTGAGAAGGCAACAAGGTTGAGATGAGGCTTTTCTTGGCTAGCAAAAAGAGACCTTTGCGTGCTAGAGGGCAGAAGAAAGAAGCCTGGACAAAAGGAGCATTTGGCAATCAGAGGGGGCCAGTTATACGGTTCTGGTGTGTGTGTGTGTGTGTGTGTGTGTGTGTGTGTGTGTGTGTGTTGGGCACAGTAGGATGTCCACGGTAGGTTGTTGAATCACTGGTAGTTGCTCAGTGTGTGTTGGCTCTTAAATACTGAGATTCTGTGTGGTTTCGGTGTTAAACGTGCATAGCTAGAGCTCTGTATGAATGTGGGCAAGTTATTAAAGATCTGATTCTCACTTTCCTTGTGTGTAAAATGAGAGGAAGGATATATGCCTGTCTCTGTAACAAAAATTGAATGTCGGGGCTGGAGGAATGGCTCAGCGGTTAAAGTGTTTGCCTAGCAAGAGCTAAGTACCTGAGTTTAGTCTCTGCCACCAAATAATCTGGGTGTAGGTGTTACAGGCATGGTGGTGCACTCCTGTAATCCCAGCACTTGGGAGGCTGAGACAGGAGGAGTGCCATGAGTTCAAGGCCAGCCTGGGCTCCACAGTGAGTTCAGGACTAGCTTGGGCTACAGAGCGAGACTCTGTTTAAAAAAAAAAAATTGAATGTCGATGCATGCAAAGCACCTAGAAAGCTTCTAAGCTCATAATGAATGCTCAAAATGTTAGATCTGATAATAAAAAATAACAGCTATCTTTATGAATTAATGATGGAAAACTCAAGGTCAAGTCTGATTATATAGCAATAACAGTTAGAGGGCAAAAGTGATTAAATTGACCTAGGGCAAAGAAAATCATAGTCCATTCACAAGTGGGCAGCTGGAAAATAGAGCACAGGGCAGGGCTGGAGGGAAGGCAGGGCCAGAGCCTGAGCGCCAGCTGCAGAGATCCTCACAACGTGGTGGAGCAGAGAGAGACTGGGAGGAAGGGTGGAACCTGCAACACGCCCCTCAAGGTCAAGCCCATGCCCCTCCAGGTCAAGTTCTATGTATCTGTCCCTCTCCAGCCAGGCTCCACCTCCCAACCCTACACAGTATCCATAGGAACATTAGGCTTTTTGGGGGACACTCTAGATCCAAACTACCACAACTATCTTTATGAACTAATGATTGAAAACTCAAGGTCTTCTCCTTATATAGCAATATGAAGTTAGAAGGGAAAAGTGATTAATTGACTTAGGGGAAATTCTTAAGTTATTATTTTAAAAAAATAGGATCTGATTCCCACTGTTATTCTTCTTGAATATTCCCGCTCAAAAGAGCTTACTTGAACATTAATCAAAACTTCTGATTAATCAAATCTTAAGCACCTACCATTGTGAATGTCTTAGAGACCTTAAGAAGTAGTCATTTCAAAAGACTCATTAAACATTGCAATAATGCTTTATAATTCTATATGCTGACTATACAAAGTATAAAGTTGAAAGATGGTTTTACGTTTATAGTTTTAGTTGGAAGACACTAAATTAGCAGCAGCATTTTTCATGGCCTAAGAAAAAAATTAGAATGAAGCATTGTTATTCATTTATCTAAAAAAAAAAAAAAAGCCACCAGCAACTTTTAGTATCTGCCCCTCTCCAGCCAGGGACCACCTCCCAACCTTAATACTTATAGAGTTGTGAGAAATTTTACGAGACACATTTAACAGCTCTAGCAGGGTGCCTGATACACAGTGACTGACCTATAAATTTTACCAATTATCAGATACTTTAAAATACGATTGCAAGTAGTAAAATAGGGTAGCTGGTTTAATTCATCACTTAAGAAATGGAATGAGTCTGTGGGTGTCCAGCAGCTTGGGCGGGTTAGGGGTGCTGACTCCATGGGGAGGTATTATGCAATCAGGGTAATTTCTTTATACCACTTGTCAAAATAGAGGGCGGGGCTGAGGAAGAAGCCCCTCATCCCTTGGGGCATTAGGGAAAAATTATGAAGCTATGGCATAGAAATGTTGGGTTTATATTTTCCCATTCCCAAAGTCAGCCATGTAACCCACAACAGAAAGGACAGTTGAAGTCGGAACCATGCAAGAAATATCTGTAATTTGCTTTTTTGAGGGGTAGGTTGGCGGTATCATGGCCTTCCCATGAGTTACATCCTTAGACAACCCCTTTTGAGACACGGTCTTACCAAGTCCTTAAGTTGCCCGGCATGTTACACTTTTAAACCAAAGGTGAAGGATGTAGATAATTTATATGGTTTCTTTTTTAGAAGAACATGGGTTGTGGATAAGTCTAATAACAGAAAATGTTAACATTTTTACCACATATCACAGAGAGGAGATGCAAAGCGGTAAGGTCTCTGAGAAAGGTGACAAAGGCATTTTCCACGTGTGAAGAATATAAATTTAACCCACACACCAGCACCTTCATCTCTGTGGTAAAAACTTAAAAGTACGGTGTGCTGCCCCAGTGCTGGCACAGCCTTCAGATAGTCTGAATCCAATTTTGTTTCGACTTCTACGTGCATGACCTTGGACTAGTTACATCCTTGTGTGTCCACATTTCCTAATACTTAAAATGGGGTTAACAGAGCTCTCGCCTCATAGGGGTGTTGTGAGAAACGTTACGAGACACACGTAACAGCCTTAGCATGCTGCCTGATACCCAGTGAGCGACCAATAAATTTTACCAAATAGATTTTACCAATTAAAGCACTTTCAAGTTGACAAACACTTCCCGGACAGACCCTCTTAATGGGACCGGGAAGGGGCAGGGGCAGCAGTTTCAGGGCACTCAATCTGGAAGGAGTGCAGGTGGAGAACCAGCATTTAGCCCCCACAGTGGCTGAGCCCTGGGGTGCCCCTCTAAGGGCGGAGGGGGTGCGGGAGGCCGTCCCTCGACTCCCTCCTCTCCCACCGCAGGGTGCGCTCACAATCTCAGGCGGTAGCCGAACTCCGCCTATCCTTTCGGCAGGCGCTGAAAGAAGACCGGATAGAGCCACATTATTAGCTTTTCCTTGGCAACAACACGTGGTTCAGGCCAAGCACATACAACGGACTTCCGTGTGCACCCCCCACCCCACGTCAGCGCCAGGCAAGCCCTCCGCGGGTGATGGGCATCAGGCCGCTCAGAGGCTCTACCTCCCCGCTTTCTGCCGAGGCTGCCGGCCCAAGGTCACGCGGCCGCCGAGGGACGCGGCCGGACCCGCGCGCGGCGGCCGCTCCGCCGGGGAAGGGGCCTCGACCGGTGGCGCGGGCACCGCGGGCTGCGGGTAGGGAGCGCGTGGCGGCCCCGCTCGCAGCTGCGGGCCGGCCCGGGGACGGTCCCGCATCCGGGGCGGGGGGTCGCGGGCCGGGGGCGCGCGCAGGGGCCCGGCCGCAGCGCAGCGCACGCGCACACGCGCGCCCGCCGCCCGGGAGGAGACGCGAGGCATGGAAAGTTCCAGCCGGTTCGAGAGCCGTAGGTAGAAGGCGAGGCGGGGGCGGGGCCGCGCCGCGGGGCGAGAGATCCCGGGGGGCCGCGGGGGGCCGCGCCCGCGCGCGAGGGCTGCAGAGCGGGTCCGGGGAGAACGGGCGCCGAGGGGAGCGAGCCCTGGGGGGCGGGGGGCGCGCGGGCTCGGCGGAGGGGGCGGGGCGTGCGGCCGCTCGGGGGCGGGGCGTGCCGAGGGGGCGTGGCGCGCCTTCTGCGCAGCTGCCAGAGCCTTAAAGCCCGGGCTCGCGCGCCCGGAGTGCGCTTTCGCCTGCCGGCAGCCGTGAGCCCTGTTCGTGTGCGCGGCCCGCCGGGTCACCGCCCCTTCGCGATTTGGACCCGGCTCGGTTGCGAGCCGCCAGCCGAGCGCTCGGGCATGCCCCGCTACGAGCTGGCTTTGATCTTGAAAGCCATGCAGCGGGTAAGTGACCTTCCCTCAGACCCGTGTTTCCGCGCGGGCCCCACCGCCGCTAGGCCGTCGCTCCCCGCGCGCCCGGGTGGCGGGACGCTGGGCCTCTCCGCAGGGGCGGGAGGGGCCCGGGCCCGCGGGCAGGGGGGCGGCGGGCGTCCGCGCGGAGGGGGCGCGCGTGGGCCGGCTCGCTCGGCCCGGCCGCGTGCGCGCGGGAGGCGGCGGGGGTGTGCCTGCGCGTGTGCGCGGCCGCGGGAGGGAGTGCCGCGCACGCGGCCGGCCGGCCCATCGCCCCCCGCCCGGTCCCGCGGGAGTCCAGTGGAAGGTCCGCGGGAGGACACGCGCGAGCGCCCGCTCCGGCCCCCGGCTCGCCCCCGCCCGTCGTGAAGCTGCTCGTCGCCGGCCCCGCCGCCTGCTCCGTCCTGCCTGCTCGCCCGCCCTCCGGCCGCCGCCGCCGCCCCGCAACGTCCGCGCTCAATAAAACGTTCTTCCAAAGCCGTGTTGGTGCACTTGTCCACCCCGTCTCTTGTAACCGCTCTCAACGTTAAAAAAAAAAAAAAAATCTTTGACTTCTCTTTTTCTGACTTCAGCGAAAATCCTGCACCGGGTGCCCTTAGCCCAGTTCATTCATCCAAGTGTGGCCTTGCTTGCGCCTTGCGAAGACTTTTCTTCCCCAGCTTTTGATTGATCTTGACGTAGGGGCTTTCAGGTTTGGAGGGATGGTAAGCGAACCAGCTCGTTCACTTCTGGTGATGGCGTGTCCGAGGACAGGGGCCGGCAGCTGGAGACGGCTCTTCGTCCTCTGTTCTGGGTCAGGCACTCCTCAAGTCGTCGCTGAAAATCCCCATTCTTCCGAGAACTTGGTAACGTAGTGTGTGGTGTATGCTTTTCCCCCTAACCCATCAGGTATAATAAAAAAATAAGAATCATTGTGCATCTATCGTCTGAACTTCGGAAACGTTGCTTTTTTGCCTACAGTACTAGGGATGTAGACACATTTTATGTTTAAATCAGGCCTTGGGTCAATATTGAACGTAAGCTTGGGATGGTGGTGCAAACTACTTGGAAAAATTAGCGATCACCATGCAACAGAAGATTGTTAAGGAGAATGCTTTGCACGGGGTCAGCTGGGAAGGGACTCCAGGGCTGTTTGGTTGGGTCCAGGGACTGGTCAGGCATGCCATTGTGTCCCCAAGCCTGCTCTCCCTGTGTTGAGCAAAGTTAATGTTGTATTTTTAGCCTCCTTATGTCTCCCTCTCTTGTCCTTCCTCCCGCTTTCCCAGGATATACTGCTTGAAAAGAGTAGGAACAATGGAAGAGGAAAGAAAATTGTTAGAAGATGGCATTGTTTAGCCTGTCAGTATCCCTCTTTCTTGTCATTACTCCCTGTTTATAAGGATGTACTGCTCAGAGAGTGGGAACAATGGAAGAGGAAGGAAAATTATTGGAATGGGAGCCTTTTTAAGTGGAAGTTGTTCTAGCCTTCCCTCTAACTGCTTTTTAGGCAGTGTTGCAGAACTTGGGAAATACGGTTACTGAGATTCTTGTTTGCTTTCCGTGTGTCAGGGAGGTAGCAGGTGATCATGCTAAAGACGCAGTGCATAGGCATAATATTTATTCATGCCATTTGAAATGAGACTCTGCACTCTGGTTAACATGGCTGCAAGTGTACTGATGAAATATTTTCTTCACCATGCTTCTCGTGGGGTTTTTTTGTTTTTGTTTTTTTGTGTCCAGCAAGTCAGAATACACTTGTCTTCAGATGTGGAGCACATGGTTTATACTGTAGTTAAGCTAAGTGTTGGTTGATTAAAATTATAATATATTCCTTGTAGTCTTTGCCTGAGGACAGGAACAATAAAACTTAAGATAATCAATTCTGGTCTGGGTGGCCCTGGTCTGTAATCCCATCATGGGAAGCTAAGGCAGGAGAATTTCAAGTGCAGCCCAGCCTGGGCAACTTAGTAACTTAGTGAGGCCCTATCTCAAAATCAGAAATAAAAAGGAGGGATGTAGCTCTGAAGGCCCTGGGCTGGATCCCTAGTATCTTTCTCCGAAACAAAAAACTTGGCATAAGGAGGAGTCCCTCATGGTAGTACATAAAGTGTAACAATATTGAAGTTATGTTGAGGCGATCCTTGACCTAAATAGTTGGTTCCAAAATCTTTCCTCTGAGCAGGTTGTAAATATGTAGCAAAGATTTATAGATTTTTTTCAACTTTTTTTGCCTTTGATTTAGGAAAATTCTAACATAGATTGAATACTTAGGTGAAAATGAAAATGAATGAAGACTTAAAAATAGGTTCGTTTAATATAACATATTACTGTGAGCTTGAATATTTCTGACAGGCCCTGGTAAACCTCAGTTCCAACCTGAAGTAGTTGTAAATTCTCAATTCTAAGTTACGTATCTTTCATCTTTAGATTCTGGAAACTGGTCCTTGAAAGTGAGAGTATTTTTTCTTTTCTTTAATTGCTTATGTGACTTGGAATTGAGGAAATATGCTAGGCAGTTTTTATAGCCGATAGGGATATTGACTTTAATTTTTCCAGCTTTTTTTCTTAGACTCCAAGAGCTGTTTTGTTTCTTGTTTGTGTACCTAAAGAATATTCCTATCCTACTCTTGGTGGTGGTGGTGGGAATGGGGGTGTTACTCTTCCCCTCCACTGTACTATTTTATTTATTTGACCTTTGGCTTTGCTGTTTAATATTGAGCTTACCGAATATTTACATATTTACGTATCTTATATAAAGTAAAGATAGATAATTTAGAGTCCACAACATCTCCATTGTAGCAGAATCACTTGTGGGAGTTACCTGGAAAGATTTCAAGGTGTAGTATATACAAGTACTTTTTGATTATATAATTGTGCATTAATTAGGCACTTAAGTTCCAGCACCATGTTTTTTTTTTTTTTCTCATTTTGCAGTTGGGAGTTGGTTATAACAAGTCTTTGCTTTTGTCAGATTTCCAAGTTTCTGGTTTATGAATGTATATATACCAGTTTACCTAAAAATTTATCCAGGTACCATTTACAGAAGATTTTTGTGTATGTATAAAAAAGTTGCAATATCTGTATTCTCCCTTTAGCATATAAGTAGTAGATTAAAATGTAGTTGAATTCCAAAATATGATGCAGTAACGTAATGAATATTGTGAAGCCAGGGCTTTGGAGGTGATGACAACTCTTGGGGAAGCAGTTGCTTAGATCATGCTTACAGGAGAGTCTCCAGAATAAAGATTTTGGAAATCTTGTTACTCCTATGTCATATAGCATCAGAAGAGTTTTATTCACAACTGGAAAACAAAGTATTCAGAGGTTATAATGTGGAAGGACATAGCTGCAGAGCAAAGACCAAGACAACTGAATAAAAGGATTGCTTATGAGATGGTGAGTGCTCTCTGATGTCCGCCTGGTCCCCTGCACTGAGGACTTTCAGGTGGATAAGAGGAAAAGCGGCCATCCATGTTTGCTGGTGAGCGTTGACACTCATTTCTAGGCTACTTCCTGCAAGTATGGGAAAATGGCTGATATCCTTTGATTTCACATAGTAATTAGATTTTAAAGATTGGTATTTAATTTTGGTTAGGTAAAAGTATCAGGAAAAGCTATAGAAAACTTGTAAAAGTATTTCACACCTGGGATGGGTATGAGTAGAATTTTGAGACAGATGTGTGTAGTACATATTCCTTGGTTACTTAGTTTAGGAACATTTTATTTATCATGTCTTAATCTGTTTACTCAGAAGATGATCACAGTTGGCAAAGATTTGTGAAAGTCCTTGAAAGATAAGTTTTTTTTGAAATCATAACAGGATTTTAAAAAATGAATGGTTTAATACTTAGCTTAATTGCTAGATAAATGCATGTATAATACAATAGTATTTATATATCCTGTACACATTTTTCTAATACAAAAATAGTTTGAACAGCTTAAGTTCTAATTGAAACAGATGAAGTTATGTTCAGTACTTATTTTTAATTTACTTGGATTATGTCTTAAAGATAATACATTGAAGTATTATGTAGGTATAAAGTTTTATGATGTAATCTGAGTTCAACTTATGATTTGGTTTTATTTTGATACAATTCAGTTTTGAAAATGGAGAAAGCAATGGATTTTCTGATTCGACAGTGAAGAGTCTTCTCTATTTTCTTCACCAATGTTCCCTCACCACCTCCTACCCCCCCCCAAAAAAAAAAAAAAAAAAGAACCAGGGTCTCACCCTGTCATCTAGGCTGATACTGAACTCACCCGCGTAGCCCAGGCTTACCTCAAACTCACAGCAGTTCTCCTGCTTCAGACTCCTGAGTGCTAGGATTATTGGTGTGTGCTACCGTGCATAGCTCATATCATGCTGGGTAGTTGAACCCAGGGCCTTGAGCTTGCTAGGCAAGCACTTTAACCACTGAACTATTCCTTGAGCCCAAGTCTTTTTGATTAGAAAACATGATAATTTGTGTTTTAGGGGTGTATTGGAAGACATTTTGAATGTGATACCTACAAAATGTTTGCATTTTACAAGTCTTGGAGGTACTGAGTGCTAATGAACTCAATGCATAGAGCTGACCAGCCTATGCAGTACCTTGACTTGTTCGACAAAACGTGGTAACTAGGAAATGGAGAAATTTTTGCTTTTAGTTGAGGAGACTTCAGATGGAAGCGTCTTCTACCTGTCAAATGATCAAACCAGTCTTTTTTCTTTTTCTTTTTTTTCCTGTCATGGACCTTCCCTGAGCAGCTTAGCTTATATGTATCTTTAATAAAATATGTCTTTGTGCTTTGTCTATGTGAAACTAGCAATGTAAGATAATTATCCAGTAATGAGAGGTGTGAGCTTTGTGGGCAATGTTGTACTTTCATTTGGTATTAAAGTTTTCTTGGGTTACAGCTTATTGCAGCAGCAAGTGATTGAAGAAGGAGTCCTGTTCCTGCCCCTGAGCTACAGCTAAGGTACAAGGAGTGGCTTGGGGGTAAGGAATCCTTCCTCACCAGATATGGTTTGTATGTGTGGAGACCACTTGTTAGATATCCTGCTCTCTCTTTTTTTTAATTCATGATTCACATTCAATACTGATTTGATAGTTTTTTAAAACTTAGGTTATGTCTGGTATGTATATGCAGACTGTTGAATCTTCTCACCTTGATTGTAAAGTCACTTTAAAGAAAATGTTCAAAAGGAATATGGGATGAATTCTAAAGTAAATGATTTTTAACATGGTGCCAGTGCTGTGTTTGTAGTACACATATTACTCAAGGAAAAGAAAACCAAAATGAAATTTTATTTTACATCAAGGGAAGAATGAGTAGAGAAGGCACAGTATATTTTGATGTGATTATTCATGTGTACAATAATTTGTTGGAATTATTTATCAGACTTAGTTCCCTCAGTTACTGGTTTTGTGTTGAAATTCATTTCTGATATTCTCATGTGTTAATCTTTCTGAGGTCAAGAAAAAATACTGTTAAGTCAGTTGTGTGCTATTAGAGTTCAGGAGTTACTCAAATTAATGTCTGGTAAGTTACCAATTTCTCTAAACGAAAACCATGCACAGTAATTCAGAAAAGGACAGTTAATTCAATCGTTTTCCCATTGTTACTCTTAATTTATAGTAAGGTTAGCACACTGGCTCATCTGCCAGATCTGACTCATCTGCCAGATCTGACTTGCTACTTGTATTTTTGTAGCCTTTAAGCTAAGAGGATTTTACAATTAAATAGTTGAAAAAAATGAGACTATTTTGTGGCCGAATGAAAACTGTGTAAAAACCAAATGTCATACTGAATGAAGTTGTAGTGGGAGAGAACCTTGTTCTTTGTGTTTCCCATCTGGCCTTTGAGCGCGGTGTTCAGATGTTGCTTGACTTTTTGAGGTGTGTGTCTCTGACTTTTTCCTTTGACCCTTCACTTTCTGCGTGTGCTGTACCTTTAGTTCTCGTATGGATGATTTGCTGTTTTTCTAACAAGCTGACAACGTGTATTTCCCTCTCTTCTGGCTGCAGTCTACTGCATGTTCCCCTTGCCTGTACAAAATGAATATGGGTCAGAGTTTAACAAGTTGTGTGCCCTATCACTTGTCTCTGTCAGTGCTTACCATATTTCTGTTTATTATTTCTCTCCTCATCTAGGGCTAAACAAATCTACTACTTTATACTCCTGTAGTGTCAGTTTCACAGTCTTTTTCTGCTTTAGCCAAGCTGCTTTTCTTGGGAACTTGGAGTTTAACCTACTTCTGATGTACTCCTGAAGGAATTATAGTAAATACCTGTAAATATTTTTGGAGTACAAAAAATAATACTTTAAAAGAATTAAACTGAGTTGCTTTTGCAAAAAGAAATAGTAACATTCTATAGTGATAGATGATTTTCACACTCAATTGGGCATAGCAGCACTGTTGCCAGTTTGCTTCATATTTCTATTTCTTGAAGACATTCAGAAAAAAGTCTCTGGTGTGACTCCAGCCTGTTTTTGCATCCCTGGCTTTGTGCATGCTATAGAACTGTTCTAGCGCTGAACTACATTCTTCAGTTTTTTTTTTTTTTTTAATGTTATTTTGGGCCAGTACTAAGTTGTTCAGGGTAGCCTTGAAATTTTAGTCTTCCTGCCTCAGCCTTCCAGGAATATCTGGAGTTACATTCTTATGCCATCATGTCCAGCTCAGCCTATTTTTAAAATCACTGTTCAATTTCTTACATTCACCATCCCGTATATTGAATAAACAAAGCTGCTGCAGCATGTATAAATACCATTCCCTTTTCTCTGGTTCTTGTATCATACTGCTTCTCTGGAATGTGCTCCCTTTCCATGTTACTCTGTTACCTGTGTGAAAACCTGCTGAACTATGTGGTACCTTAAATAGCAAGGACCCTGCACCATTTGGAGTGTAGGCTCTGATCATTCTCAGTTTGAGTAGTGTTTTTCTTTGTCTCATAATTCACTTTCTACTTCGTATTAACAGTTAAATGGTGAATGTGTTGTTAATTCCTTTGTTATATAACAGTTGTTAAGGGTCAGATCTTTATTTGTGTCTTCTGCTGTGCTTTGTACTTAACGGTGAATGCTCATTTAATTGTCTTGAGAAGGTTACTGCTCTGACCTAACAATTCTTCAATATAGTTTGTTGATGTCTTGTGCTGATAGATTGCTTTCAGGTCAGTGCACTTGAACTAGGTGAGCTGAAGGATTCCTAGAAGTTGTGTTGATTCCCAAGACTACTTTATGGCAGGTGATACTGTTTTTATAATAGTTTGAATGTTGTACAGACTGATGAAATAAGTACAAACTTTTTCCCCCTGAAAACCAAATTGTATTTTTTGGAAAGACTTGATAAAAGGTGAGTCACTAAAAACTGACTTTAGAATTAGTGTAGCTGAGATAATGACGTTTAGGAGGAACAGGAACAGTAGTCTGGGATTCTGTGTAGATTGCTATACAAGGATCTCTTCAAGTTTCCCACATAACTTTAGACTAGAAATTGTGGATGATGCTCTTGTAGGTGCTTAGAATTCAGGAATTTCCAACCTGCAGACTGCCATTTTCTTTGCCCTTTAAATAAAGTTATAATTGAAAAATTTAAAAAAGAATGTCTTAATAAATACATAAGAACTATATTATATATTTCATATGTGGCTCAAGACAGTTCCTCTTCACTCAAAAAGGGCAAAAAACCTAACAGGCTGCAGGTTGGACACGCCTGGTTTAAATGTGCCAGAAGGAGCTTTATACTTGATCTTAGCGAAAAGACTGAGAAATGATAGCAGAAGGATCTTCAGTCATCAGGAAACTCCGCACCATCACTACTGTTCTCCAAGGGCTTTGTCACTCATGTTAAGGTTGACAGCTGAGTGTACATTTAAGTGTTAACCATAAAATGCCATTAAGGTATGTATGTGTAATTTTTTGATGGGCTATGTATGATTGTTTTGGGTTTGAAAACTTCAGTATAAACTCTGAATTTTTTTTTAAATCAGTAGAAGAACGTAAGATCCCAAGTAAAGATATTAGTTGTTTTATGATGTAGTAAACGATGAACTGGCAATGGGAGATGAGAAAAAAAGCTTTAGAGGCACATCGGTGCATGAGCCTAGTACTTCTTTCTAGCATCTTACCCATTTTATTATCTCAGTTCCTCATCTCTAAAGTGAGTGTATTCCTTATGTCAGAAATCCTTTGAAGATAAAGTTTAACATGATCTTGGAGATGGTAAATGTTTTGTCAAGAGTTAGCTTGATGGTCTTGGGAAAATTACTCAACTTGATTGCTTTCAGTTACTGGCTACTAAAGAGATTGATAAGATAAATTTAAGTTTTTTTAAAAATTAGAATCCCAGAGTTAATCTAGCCTAGATTTAAGTTTTTGCTCAGTATTTGAATTAGTGATGTTGATTTTTATTAGTCGATTTGTGCCATGTGTGGGCTTGGTTTCGCTAACTCCTTTTTCTGTTCTACCTTCTGCTAGTAATTCAGGTTTTATAGGAAATCTAACTTTTATGGTTGGCTCCTAGTTCAAAAATATGTTATGGGCCAGATGAAATTAATCTTTGAGTCAGATAAGGCTTTTGTTATATAATTTTCTGGTTTAGATAAATGGCTTTAGATGGTCTTTAACTTCTTTCAGTATTTGTGTTAACAAAACTTATCTCACTAATTGGTACAGTAGAACTAATGACTAGTCAATAAATGGCAAGCATTTCAATTCTTGAAAGTAATGGTGATTTCTGGCTTTGGATAGTTGGATTACGTGTGTCTCTTTATGTTGAAGAGTACATGAGAATTCAGAGAACTGCGCTTGACTCAAGCATGACATTACAACCTGAACTGTCTGAAACTGGTATTCACAGTCCACTTTGGATGTATGCATGCTGGCTTGTTTTAAGCATTAATACAGTTTGATGTGCAGTGACTTTATTGAAAATTTGAGTGTTTGAAATATTGTTTCCAGGCAGAGATAATAGATTTTTTTATTACTATGGTTCCTAGAAATAAAGCATAAAAAATAACCTCAGGTGCTGGAGGAATGGCATAGCGGTTTCCTTGCAAGCACAAGGCCCTGAGTTCAATTCCTTGTGCACCACATAAAGCTGGGTTTGATGGCACATGCCTATAATCCCAGCCCTTGTGAGGCTGAGGCAGGCAGATTATCCTCAGTCCAAGGCCAGCCTGGTCTATATCCCTGAGTTCATGACCAGCCTGGAGTGAGATCTTGTCTCAAAAAAAAAACAAAAAACAAAAAACAAAAAACAAAAAACAAACAAATAAAAACGATCAGTAGCTTCCCTGGTCAAGATTATAGATGAAGTTGATGGTGATAAGTTCATGTTTCTGTAGAGTATAAGGCAGTTTACCTCAATTTTGTCTTTTTTTTTTTTTGTCTCTTCCCTCTGCTGCTCCCACTCCAAATGCCTAACATCTAATTGCAAATTAAATACTTCAGATTTGGGTTATTAACATATCTTTTGGCTCGTAGTCCAGTTTGTTCCTTTCCCCATCCTAATTATTTTGGCTATGATTACAGTGCCCTAGCTAAAGGAATCCTTAACACTTTGAGGATATCTCTGCAGAGGTTATTATAGATACAAGTGTAAAAATGAAATTACAAATGAAGGCATAAACTTAACAAAAACTTTGGTACTTGGAACTCTCAGGGTTCATAAACTGGCACTTAGCTGCTTCTGCCCCAGAATTAGGAGTTCCTGGTTTTGCTTTTGTTGAGACTTTAGTTTTTAAAACTTGCTTCTTGACACCTACTCTGGCTAAAAGTGTTTTAATTTCGTCAGGAAAAGAAACGTAAGCATAGCTGTTGTCATCAGGTTATTGTCAATATAGTCCAGTTTGTGAACTTTATTTTAGCGATCAGAAGTGCAGTAGTGCACTTGAGGCTTCTGTGGTACATACGCAGTGACTATTTGTCCTTCTGTCTGTCCATCCTTTCTTTCCCTCCCTCCCTTCCTCCCTCCCTTTCCTCCTCCCTTCTCTACTCCCCCTCTCCCCCTTTTTGCGAGATAGTCTTGCTCTATAGTCCACACCGGTCCCGAACTCACTGTGTATCCCAGCCTGGCCTAGAACTCATGGCAGTCCTCCTGCCTCAGTCTCCCTAGTGCTCAGGTGTGTGCCACCATGCCCAGCTTATTTGGTGCTGGTTTTGAGCTCACGGCCTTGAGCTTGCCTGGCAAGCGCTTTAACTACTGGGTTATTCCTCCAGCCCCAATACTTCTGTTAGAAAGGTACAGTGTCACCTAATGTCCCCAGTGCCTGTTTGTTTTCAGTTTGTGTTCAAATGCGCTGTGTGTGAATTATTTGTGCAGTACTGGTTTTGATTGTTTTAAGGTGAGTTTATGTTTGTGAATGAGAAGCTAAACTTGAGGGCAGCCTTTTTGCTAGATATGTTACAGAGTTGGTGTGTTTAAAGTTCTGTGCTTTTTAAATTAATTGTGTGACCCTTTTGAGTAAATGACCTAGTCTGATTGCTTTGATTGCCATTCTTTTGTTGGTATACTGCTTGCCTTCTGTTTTGTTAGCAATCATGGGAAAGCAGGTGTGCAGTGTATGTGCTCTGGAGACCTTGGAAGACTAAGGGGCTGTCAGGGACAGTTGGTGCCAGCAGACTGTGGTAGTGTTGGTATCACAAGAATGCAATGCTCATGTGTGGACTGGTTTCGCAAATGCAGCTTGTGTATAAGAGAAAGTGAAGGAAACAAGTTTCTCCTAATCTCCTAATGTCATTTTCTTCAAAAATCTGACTGGAGTGAAATCATTGGACACTACTAAGAACTTTCAAGGTCTTCTTTCTTCTGAAATTCTGAACCTGTTTGTCTGGATTTTTTTTTATACTGTCATCCTATTTGAAATAAAAGAAAATCTATATTCACAGTAAACAAAACCATGTTCCTGTTGTTACTGCTTCTTAGGGTATATTTTCTACCTACCCTCCTAAATAGTGCTAAGAGTTCCCTGTCTTGTTTGTTTATTTATTTATTTATTTATTTTTGGTAATCCTGTACATCCAGACTGACGCCTTTTCACTGAGCTACATGCCAGCTCATTTTTTAGTTATTTCAAATCTTACTAAGATTCTAAATTGCCCAGGCAGGGTTTGAACCTTGTGTCCTCTCTTGCCTCACTGAGTGCTGGCATGATAGTCCTGTGCCGCTGGGCCTAGCATTATGGCCTTTTTGATTTTTTTGAAAAATCTTACGTTCTCCACAGCTTCGTGAAAATGAGGTTTTTACATTTTCCAACCAAAATTATTTTTCTGAGGAAGAATCCAATTTCAAGATCTGTTTACAACTTTCTTTCCTCTGAGAGTTTAGAATCTAGTCTACCAGGAAGATGCTTGTGTTTATACGTTCTGTCTCCGACATGTGGGTGGTGAGGAACTATTTAATATCTGTTCAAGGAACAGTTTTTTTTTTTTTCTAGGAACGTAAGTTGGAATCAAGTAGGATGTTAACCGAAAAAAAATGAAGGTCAGCCGTGAAGTTGACCTGGTTGGATGTTTTGCCTCTTTAAAACTTATTACAGTTTGTTAGCCTTTGAAGGATGATAGATGAATTGTAGTGTCTTAATCACCTTCTTGTTGCTGGAACATGGCCCTGAACACCCACAACTTAGGGAACGAAAGGTTTATTTTAGCTCATAGTTCAGAGGCCTCAGTTAGTCCATGCATGGTCGGCTGATCATGGAAAGGCTTGGTGGAGGAAAACTGTCTATTGCATCGTAATGGGAAGCATTATGACAGCAGAGAAGTCAGGGTAAGAGTGTATCCTTCCAGTCCTACCCTCATGGCTGTGCCTTTCCCAGCCAGGCCCTACCTCTGAACAGCACATGAAATAAGTAGAATAATCTACGTGATCTATTTAAGCCCACTGTTCACTCGTCTTCCCAATAGATGAGGCTTTGAGGGAACATTCCAGATCCAACCATGACAGGTAGTAACACCTAACATTAGTGATTGAATAAAACAGAGGCTGATACATACGTAGGTAAAGACGTGTATTTTTCTCTTTTTGCCCAGGTAGTGTGAGTTATGTTTTGTAAGTGGACAAAATTGAAGCAAGAAGGTGTGTAAATGAAAATTTTAAGCTGGTCAGACTTTTGATTACTATATCTGTAAAAAAGAATGTACTGTAGTTAACCTACAGTTAAAGTCTCTGTACAGGAGAGAAAGGTTAAAGAATTGGCAAGGTATTACAATTAGTGGTTAATATATTTTCCATTTGACATTTAGTAATCTTTTTATTTCTTTACTTTTCTATACTGAGGATTGAACCCAGGGTCTTCCTGCTGAGCTCTATCCCCTGACCATTTTTAGTTTTGATTTTGAGACAAAGCCACCTTGAGTTGCTCAGGTTGGACTGGAATTTGTGATCCTCCTGACTCAATCTGCCCCAGGCTTATCCACTGGGACTGGCTGTACCTAGTAAACCATCTTGATGATGTTATCTCAACTTGCATTTTTTTTCAGTTTTATAGAAGTGAGAAATAAGACTCGCATACATAAAAGTAAATAATTTAATAACGAGGTCTCATTGACTTAACACTTACCTTCAATACTTAGCATTTTAACCAACTGTACTTGAATTCTCCCTTTTTAATATTTTTGTTGTATTACATTTTTCATTTTTCTGTATCTTGACGTTTTAAACGTTAGGGGGCTGGAGAAATAGCACAGCATTTAGAGTTCTTGCCAGTCATGCCCAAAGCCCTGTGTTCAGTTCTCCAGCACCGCACAAGGCGGGTGTGGTGGTGTGTGTTCTGTAATCCCAGCACTGATGAGGCTTAGGCAGGAAGATTGCCATGAGTTCAAGGCCAGTTTGGACTACAGAGTGAAACCTTGTCTCAAAAAAAAAAAGTTTCAAACTTTAAAGAAGAGTCCATTTGATGATTGTTAAGACTTCATCACACCTATTTTACCTTGCTTTAGCTGTACCATTTGGAGTTGCAGACATCTTGACATGCCATTCTTAGGAATAAAAGCCTTTCCCCCATGACAACATAACCATTACACTGTAAATTGATATCAGTAGAACAGTATTACAAAATAGTTCACTTTGAAACTTAAACTGTTAATTCCATTAAATTTTAAGGTTTTATTAAAGTTTTAAAAATCCAGTATTCAAAGAAGGACCATGCATTTAGTCCTTGAGTAGTCCAGGAGCATTTTCTGCTAATGACAGTCGCACTCTGAAGAGCTTCATGCTCTGTTCTGTAGATTCCCTCATTCACAATTTGTACGTTGGTGCTTTCTCATGACTAGAGATAGGGGAAACATTGGCAGGCATAGTAATAGAGATACTGGTTTATCTACTGTTAGGAATGTTAAGCAGTCATTTGGTTTGGATGATTTCCACCAAATTGCCACATTGTAAATGTACCTTTTTTCTTCTTGTAATAAGTGACTTATGAAATAAAAACCTTGAATATTTTATTCTCCAGCCATCATCCATTGGCTTCAGTATCTCTTGGCAATTCTTAATCGGCTATTGCTAGAGTATTTTAAAGCAAACAAAAGTGTATCATTTCTCCTACAAATGTTTGGTATGTATGTAAAAGATAATGGCTTAATTTACAGTAACTTTATGATACCTTACCACAGCTTGTTAACATCTGGTATCCATGTTCAAATTCCCCGAATTATCTCTTCACAGACATGCTTGAGTCTGTATCTAAATAAGATCCACAGGTTACATTTACTTAGTATTTCAAGCCTCTTAACCAGTTAGCAGCTTTCCTGTCTGAGTTTGTCTGATCACTTCCTAGTATTTTATATGCTGTTATAGTCTAGGTGTTTTCTTGAATGGATAGGTAGACATTTGATTAGATTCAGGTTTTATTTGCAAGAATTTAAATGTTTCTAGGGACAGTATCACTTCAGGAGCACACATGACTGCCTTGTAGAGATGCAATTCTTGGCTTGTGTAGATATCTTTTCATTTTAAAGTTCTTATCAGCCTTTCACCTGAGGGTGTTAACACCCATTATAGTCATTGCTTTGTGTACATTGTTGCATTAAGGGTTGAAAATGATTTTCTCATTGTATCATTTTTCTATATCAATTAGATTGTTTTGTGATGCGCACGTGCGCGCGTGTGTGTATCCCTTCTTAAAAAGGATCTATTTTTCATCTTTATTCCAGAGAGGATGTTCCTGGACTTAATTGATCCTCCAAAGCAGATGTGCCTAATCTGTGGGCCACCATTTTGTTTTTGTCCTTGGATTTTGTGAGCATGTATGTGGTGATTCTAGACATCCAACTTACTGCCTTTGCAATGAGCTACAGCTCATTTTTACATTTTTGTATTTTTTGGTTTTGAAACAGTCTTGACTAAATTGCCCAGGCTAGACTTAAATTTGTAATCCTCTTCAGCCTCCAGATTTCTGGGACTACAAGCTTGTGACACTGGACTCATACTGATTTCTTTAATACTATAATAAAAAGGAACATTTAGTACTTACATATGTATATTTTATATGTACCCTCAGACAGTTCATTTTTACTCAAAAAAAAAAAAACGACTCAGCATTGGGTGTGTCTGCTGAAGTCCTCAATTTTTTCATTTGTAACTGGGATAATTACACCTTTTTGAGTTTTTTTTTTTTTTGGAAGGATTAGTGGAGCTTCTGTATAGACTATAAAAATAGTATTTGCATGTAGAGTTTGGTATTTGCCAGTTTAAAGTAATTCTTTTGGGCAGAAGGGGATAACTAGGTGGCAGAGCCTTTGCTTAGCATGCATGAGGCCCTTAGTTCAATCCCCACACCTTCCCCTCTAAAATAATAAAGTAACCCAGTTGTACTGGAATACTGAGCTGAAGTGGAAGGAAGAGAAAAAGAAGTGAGTAGTTAAGAGTGGACATCGGCAGAAAGCATTGGCTTTTGTAGCGAACCAAAGGGAAGCACTACCTGCACACACTGACCTGCCTGCCCTTTTGAGGAAACAACCAGCAGACAGGAAGCATGAACAGGGAAAGCAGCAGTAGAATTTCAACACATTTCATGGTGGGTTAGTAGGGGACTCCCTTGATGGGTAGGTAAGTAAGTGGATGTTGATGGCTCCAGATGAAGATTTGTACTGGTGTGGCCTACAGAGAATTTTACCTAAACAGAGGCCTTGCCCAGTCTCATTTGCCTTTGCCATTCCATATCCCCTCAGTTACGAAACGCTGAAATTGAGGGAAGGAAATGCTCTACCCCCCCTCAGTCTTTTAAATCTGCCATCTCATATTTCTTAAATGTCGATAAAAGGTTGTACATGATAATGGAAATTTAACAGTTTTGATGAAGTACTTAATTGTTAGTATTTGGTTCATTTATTAAAAAAAAAACCTGTAAAATAGTGTCTGGACACTGAGATCACATTAGTAACCAGAATCTTTGCCTTTGTGGGGTTTTTGTTGTTGTTGTGCTAGTGATAAGGAGATGAACAGACAGTATAGTAAATGTATTATGAGGAAAAGAGTGGTGTGGGAGGTGTTGAGATAGTCAGGGAGGTTACTTTCGATAAAGAATCTAAAGAGAAAGGAAAGCAAGTCTTGTAGAAATCTTTGGTGTACCAAGTGCTGGCTACATAGGGAATAGTCTTGTTTGGTGAAGTGTATGTACATATGTACATATGTATGTATGTATGTATGTATTTACTGAGAGTTTTGATCTGTAGCCTGGGCTCATTCTGAACTTACTGTGAAGTCTAGGCTAGCTGTGGACTCGTGTGAATCCTCCTGCCTCCGCCTCCTCAGTGCTGGGATTACAGGTATGCACCATCATGCTCAGCTTTACATGGTGCTGGGGAATCAAATTCATGCCTTGAGTTTGCTAGACAAGTGTTTTAACCACTGTGCCATTTCCTCCAGCCATGCATGGTACACAAAAAAAGGAACTATTGTGTTCTGTGGTCAGGCCCTGTAATTGGTAAAAGACAGAGGCGTGGAGATAAGATAGGAGATTAGGGTTAGTTCTCTGGCGAGATGAAATGAGAAGAAATGGCAGTTTGGACATGAAATGAGAAGAAATGGCAGTTTGGACAGGGCTGTTAGCATTTTATGTATAAGTGATGTGATTCTGGCTATATTCTGAAGGAAGAACTGGTAGGATTTGCTATAGGTTGTTTGCATGTGGGTTGAAAAAGACTGAGCCAGCACTCAAAGATGAGAGAATAGTGTTGGCCTGAGCAATAGGGAGATCATTAAGAATAAGTCAACCTTTGGGGACCAATAACAAAAGTAGGTAGTCACAAATGCTGCATTCATTAAGAACAGTGGTTCAGGCTCAATCCCAGCACTTGGCAGGCTGAGGTAGTGAATTTTCCTGAGTCCAAGGCCAGTCTGGGCTAGAGAGCGAGACCCTGTCTCAAAAAAAACCACAGTGGTTCATGCTATTAAGATTCTTGAACCTGTAGACTATGCAACTGACTTTTTTCAGCATGTCTTAAAAGATGTGGAAATTAATAGATAAAGATTACCTTCAATAGATTTATGTGGCCTGTGGTAACTGTCAAGTTTAATGATCTAATTTTCTTAATTCATTGGTAAAAGGACTACTTAGTACAGAAAATGAAGACAAAAGCCTTTGACTGGGACAGTAAGAACCTTGGAATTCTGGTCTTGGAACTGACTTGCCAAGGTGTCTGCTTACCTAGGAAGCCTATGCCTGGACTTCTTTTTGTTCTTAATCTCATTTTCTTCATGTATATTTTCATTCACATGTTACTATTCATAAAAACTGTAACTGGACTTTATCATATTATTTGGAGTCTTTGTTAATATTGGTTGTATATCCACATTGGGCATTTTCTCTGCAAACACGCAAGATGTTAAATGATCTTTTGTAAACATTTTTAATGTTTCTTCCTATAAATAAAAATCTTTTTCTTTGAAGGTGATAATTGCATTGCAATTAAAAGCAGAAGCTATTTAGACATAGATAAGAGTATAAATCAAACACAGATTACTTACTGTCTTCTTGGTTTCAGATTTTCCATCAGTAAAATGGTCGTAATTGTCCCTACCTTATATTGCTGTGAGGATTAAAGTAATCCACACAGCACTGTAGATGCAAGACCTACATGGTGTTAGGTGGGACTTGGTTCATAGGTCAGGTTTGTTTTTTCAGTCTTCCATTTATAACTCCTTTATCTTGATAAGTAGTCTTACTAGCAGATAGTGCTGAGCTTGAATTTTTCCTGGTGGGTTACACAAAGTTTTAGTCATTGAGATTTCATGATATGATACATCCTTTATTACTGTTTTATGTTTTTATTTACCTCAAAAAAAGAGGTTGGAGTTTACTGTCTACACATGATTAGTGTCATTTACGTAAAAGTTAAAATCAGAAGTAGTTTCACACCTGTTCCCTCATATCCAAAAGATTTAATTTCTTTGAGACTTTAAAAAAATTCGTTGTGAGCCAACTTGCACTGAAGCAGGGTGAAATGAGTATTTCTTGGCAGGTAGTATGTAGATGAAATGATAAATTTGGTAGTTTTTGAACTTTGAATGAAAGAACTAGTTTATTTACGCACACCTCAAGACAAATTGATGAAAGTGAAGCTATTCTGGTTTGTAAACATTTGTGAGAATGGTCTGAAATCTCTCCTGCTTCTCCTACCCATCATGGTACATGAGGAATTACAAGCCCAATTGACACACTTAGGTGAGTCTAACCAGGGTTTCCTATACTTAAGATCCGCTTAAAAACCTAACTAACTAGCCAAGTAATACCATGGGAAGTTGGGCAGGAGGATGCCAATGCCAAGCTTGGCCCAGGGAACTTAACTATCGTTAAGACTGTCTCCCCCAAAAGGGGCCTAGGGTGGGGCTGGCAGTGTAGTTCAGTGTTGAAGTCCCTGAGTTAAGTCCTAACTACCACAGAGCAACATAAAAGTTAAAGTTGTTGGCATAATGAAAATATTCTTAGGGAGTTTTAAGTGTACACTATTAAAATGTTTAGGAACTTAGTTGTGTAGTTAACCTTATGTTTTCCACTCCACTTGTGACTGGAGTTATGTCATTTGAATTAGTGTAACTCAAGTTTTGCTTTTTTACTGTTACTGATAAGCCCTGTCAGGCCCACAGTTTTGAGGTCAACAAAGATTAAGGGCAGTCCTTTGTGAGTACTTACTACGCTCAGTAGCAGACACATTTACTATTCCTCTCATAGAATTTACTTTGTTGGACCTTGATTTGGGATGACCAAAATTGAAAATAAGTTTTGTTAGTAATCATTTGGTGTTTTATTCAAATGAAGTGATGTTAAATAGGAGCTAAGAGTTGATGAGGTAATTGGGAGCATCTTGAATTTTTTTATGGGAGAATATATTATTTATCTATTTTTAAGTAGCTTTTGTAAAGATCCTAGTATACCTGGCACATAATTGATGTTTAATTTGAAAGGGCTGATACCATCCTCAATCCATACAGCAGGTTGTAGAGACCAAACTGACATTTACTGAGCCACTGGCCTGTTGTACTGGGCCATATTACTTGCTTTCTATATCTTGTTTCTAGGCATTGGTTGCATTATAAAAACAGTTGAGGTTCATAGAGATAAGTTGTTTAAGATCCTACATTTAGGAAATGCATGATCTTGGAATCCAGCCCTGTGAGGCTGACTGCTTTCAGTATATTGTGCCATCTGCACTTCCTTGGTGGTAGCCTACACTTACCTCCTTTACAGAATCATGCAGTCTGGTGGTAGCAAGAGCCTTTGTTGCTGTTGAAGGTAGGGAGAGGCAGTTGTAATTCAGGCAGTCAGGTTTTTGGCAGTTGGAAATCTCTGTGCTCTTAATTTTTTTTTTTTTTTTTTGAGACAAGGTCTTGCTCTAGCCCAGGCTGGTCCTGAACTCACTATGGAGCCCAGGCTGGCTTTGGACTCACAGCAATCCTCCTGTCTCAGTGTTGAGTGCAGGCATTATAGGCGTGTACCACCATACCCGGCTTATATGGTGCTGGGAAATTGAACTCAGATACTTAGCTCTTGACTTAGCATTTGCTAGGCAAGCTCTTTAACCGCTGAGCCATTCTTCCAGCCCTGTGCTTTAAACTTTTTAAGTGCTCTGGTTGTGTAAATGTTCTTCATCTGGATCAGTGTACAAATAGGACTCATCAAGTGTAGTTTCTGGGCCTGTTCAGATGGTTGCACGCCCGTGTGCGTGCATGTGTATTGACCCCAAAGCTAAATATGTTGTGATTTGGTCACTTTTAGAGGGCTCATATTTTACTCTCTTTTTTAGCCCACATGTGTTACTGAACTTATTACTGTGGAACTCTGAGCTCAGGGAGCATTTTCTTTGTTTTCTTTTGGATTTTTATGAGGTGATTTTTAAATTTTTTTATATTTGTGTTTCAGATAAGAGTAAACAGGGAAGGAGGATGTGGCTGGGGTTTGAAGGAGTGGGAAGGGGAAAGGGATGTGAAATGTAAAGAATAAAATAATAAAAAAGATGATCCCTGAAAGGAAAAAAAAATCCTGGATTTTATAGATTATATCAGAATAACTTCCTGGTTTAGTAGATAAATAATATGGTTACCCTAGATGGTAGGGGAGAGTTTTGACTGAACTGTATATTTTATTAAGCATGTTTTATATCACCTGAAGGAATTTAATAGCTAATTTAAATTTGGTCTTTTTTTTTTTCTAGTTGATCAGATACAACAGATTTATGACTACTTCTCTTTCAGTTATACAGTTGTAATGCAGTTCATTCACATACATGACACGTTGCCAAAATTATATCCTAATTTTCTGTAAAACTTACTAAAATACTACTTTCTGAGGAAATGCCCTTTTGTCAGAAATACACAGTTTCAGAACTTTTGTTTGAGGATGACTGCCGTCACTCGTGGACTACATGCTTATGTATTCTATCAGTAGTCCTCTGACAGTAGAGAGAGTGCATTAGGGCGCCGCCAGGGGATCAGCCTGTACTGCATGCTTCCCACCACTACCTGTTTGGTTGTCTCACATTCCTATGTAAGTGGTTTATCTGAATTATGAGCCATGAGAGAAACGCCTAATATAAATAAATATGTTTAAAAAGATTCACATTAACGGAATAAACAGGTTTTTTTGTGTGTATGCATTCTTACAAAGAAAGGAACTGTGGAAGTATTTATTTCATTTTTGTTGAATGTTTGCTTCTTTAAAAAGAAAAATATATGCAACTTAATTCAAAGCTGTTAACAATCTCCACAACTAGAATAGAATATCAACCTGCATTATATTAATAGCATTTTATATCATTATACAAACTAAATTGATCTCTGTTTAGTTTTGTTTTTCCTTGTTTTTAGTAGGTGCTGTCTACTGGATGTGTATTTTGTTTAAATTTTAAAAAAACGCTGAAAATCTATGTGCAGCTTTTGAAGGATCAGATGCAGCATAGGCAGAAAGAGTTGAACTCAAATTTGAGCTAGAGTTTAGACACTACCTGTTACCTTCCCTGTGGGCAGAATGTATTTTAGGGCAGTTAGAGGTCAGTCCTTGCATGGGAATTCGACCAGTCTGAGCATTCCACAGGGAGCACGATATGAATTAGATATCTGTATTGCATACATCATATTTGACAATGAGAAACTGTGACTGGCACTGCATCCTAGTCACGGAGAGGAAGGAAACAGTTCATTTTGTTTGAGTACTTAGTCTCTGAACAAATACACAAGTGCAACTCCCGCCCCCACCCTCCCTTCAAAAAAAAGGCACTGCATGTTTTTCTCTCCTTTCTTGAAGCTATTGCTATCGAGAAGAGCAGTACTTGAAAGATTTTCAGGTGCCAAGGGTATGACTTGGATGCTGAGGAGCAAGGAGGTCATTATTGAAAGCAGAATTTCTTGTCTGGAAGCAACACTTGGTTGTGAGGAACTGTCCCTTATATAGAAACAACTAAATGTATCCTTTTGAATAAATTACATTTAATAGTCATTTGGGATTTTACTAAAAATTGTTGTAAATAATTTCAAAGTATTGATTAATTTATTCTGGGTATCGAGCCCAGGGACTTAACGTGGAGCTATGTCCCCAAGCCCAATTTTAATTTGTGATTTTAATACAGAGTCTAGATTGCTAAGTTACCCAGGCTGGGTTTGAATTTGGGAACCTACTGCCTCATCCTCCTAAAGTGCTGGGCTTGTGCCATTTGTCCTAGTTACAGAATATTTATTTAAAAACTAGAAAAAAAATGTTTTTTTTGGAGAAGGTTAGGAAAGTTTACTTTGGGAAGTATAAGATGATACAAATTCCAGCTTAAGAGTATGTTTTTGCCTTTGAGAGTTTATGCCAGTTAGTTTTAGAACAGGGTTCTGACTGTTTTCTTTCCTGTTCTGTTCTGTTTTTTGAGACAAGGTCTCACTGTGTAGTCCAGGCTAGTTCTGAGCTCACTGGGTAGCCCAGACTGGCCTCGAACTCACAACAATCCTGCCTTAGTCTCCCGAGTGCTAGAATTATAGGCCAATACATCTGGCTTACGTGGTGCTTGGAAATTGAACTTGGGTACTCTTTGCTTGCTGGGCAAGCACTTTATCCGCTGAGCTATTCTCCAGCCCGTACAATAGAAGAATATGTTTTTGTCTTTGGCAGTTGTATTTATGCCAGTTATTAACACTGACTTTTAGGAGGTAGGATTTTGAAAGTTTTCTTAACATAGTTAAAAAAGGGATGAAGATGGTATTGACATTCAGTCAGCTTTATAAATTATACCTAAAAATTAATTTGATAGAGCATGAGTCTTGAGGCATTATGTCTAGTTTTTTGCCAGTAAAAACTGCAAGATTTTTGGCACTGTGATCTGTTTTCATTACTTTTGAGAAGAGGTGGCCTTAGTATAATTATGGGATTTAAGCTTACATTTGATTTTAAAAGGGAAATGAGTGCATGCATTCTTTACAAAGTATAGCCTCAGTAAAAAAGGAAAAATTTAGAAACAATATGTGAAAGTATTAGATGGAATGATAATTTTTTTGTTCTACCTATCAGCTCCTATTATAGTCAACTTCGTAGACTTAGAATTTGAAAAACCATCAGATCCACAAATAAGATTTTAGGTCAGTTTAAATGTTCTGTAGAATAATTATGTAGGAAATCATAGATTTACTGAAGAGGATTTAACAGTTCACAAATATCTGTTTTTTTAGGTTTGGAAGATACAATAATGAAATTAACAGTTTTCCAGAAAACTTTTTCTTCTACTTTCTATAACCCTCAGTGAAAAGGCATTGGAAGGAAACAACTCAGCAAAATTAAACCTGATTCAGTACCTTTATCCTGTCAGAAATTCTCTTGGAAATAATGCCCGAAGAAACGGAAGAGAAAGAAGTTACCTTTTTTAAAGTTTTATTTGAAAATACCTTCTCACTATTAAATTTTAGAGTAGTCCCACAGGTTCTCTAGTTTTACCTGAGAGAGCATGTTTTTTATTAGGTGTATATTTTAGGTTACTGTGTTTTAACTATGCACATTTACAGCAGAAATTTGAATTTGGCAAGTTATAGAGCATTGGATTTATACAGATTGAGAAATGCTCTGGGATATATGCTAATACCTACTAAACACATCTGTTGCTCCATCCAGGATTCTGACTGGCTGTAACAATACCTCTAGAGAGAGAGAGGGCGGGGGGAGAGAGAGATACTGGGGATGGACTAAGCGCAGGGTCTTCACACTGAGCTATATTCCCAGTCCCTTTTTATTTTTGATTTTGAAACAGGTTCACTTTAAGTTACTAAGTTGCCCATGCTGGTGTCAAACTTGTGATCCTTGTGCCTCAGCTTCCCAGAGTGCTTGGAATTACAGGGCTGTGCCACCAGACCTGAACTCTTAGGATTTGTAATATTTGAAGATTTGTTTTGGTGTCTTTATTGTGAACACCCTTGCCTCCTTTAGGGTCCCTTAAGATCTTGATGCAGTCGGTTCCAAACAAACTGCCACAATAAGTTAAGAAAGGTCACTTTGGCGGGCAGTTAATTGCAGGAGAAGTTAGGCTAGTTAATTAAGAAGTTGATTGAATTTTTGTTTAGTTCAAAATAATGAAGGCTGTGTCCTTGACTTTGAAGTATTAGCTGTAATCATACAGCGTATGGATTAGTGTTTTGCTCTGAGACTAAAGTATATTTTAATAGTTTGCTTTTTTAATAGAATGTTGCGCCGTGTTTATTCGACTGAAAGTTTCCTCATCACTTGGTGAGACCCTCCTCTAATTCAATCTTTGTCTTTTGTCTTTGCTGCCTTGCAGGGTTGGTACAGTAGGCTTCACTAGACTTAGCTGCAACTCAGAATTTCTCCTCCAGCACCTGAGTAAATGCTGATGGTCTTGTGGAGAGTGGATTAAGAGTACGAGCTAAGTTCTCAATCTCAATTAAGAAGCGGAGGAAAATTTAAACTGTCTCCTTCAAAGTTTATCACAGCCACCACCATCAAGACAGCAAACCAAAGGACAAAGACTTTGACCTGCTGTGTTACTCTGTGTAGTCCGGTTCACGTATGGTTTACAGACTTGGCTGGGGTTACTAATAAGTAAAAAGTTGGACACTTCTGTCATTTGGACTGTTTCATTTAAAGTTAACAGAATGAGGGCTGTACTGGAGACAGCAGACATTGCCATAGTGGCCCTGTATTTTATCCTGGTCATGTGCATTGGTTTTTTTGCCATGTGGAAATCTAATAGAAGCACCGTGAGTGGATACTTCCTGGCGGGGCGCTCTATGACCTGGGTAGCAATTGGTGCCTCTCTGTTTGTGAGCAATATTGGGAGTGAGCACTTCATTGGGCTGGCAGGATCTGGAGCTGCAAGTGGATTTGCAGTGGGCGCATGGGAATTCAATGCCTTACTGCTTTTGCAACTTCTGGGATGGGTTTTCATCCCTATTTACATCCGATCAGGGGTGTACACCATGCCTGAATACTTGTCCAAGCGATTCGGTGGCCATAGGATTCAGGTCTATTTTGCAGCCTTGTCTCTGATTCTCTATATCTTCACCAAGCTCTCAGTGGATTTGTATTCGGGGGCCCTATTTATCCAGGAGTCTTTGGGTTGGAACCTTTATGTGTCTGTCATCCTGCTCATTGGCATGACTGCTTTGCTGACCGTCACCGGAGGCCTTGTTGCAGTGATCTACACAGACACTCTGCAGGCCCTGCTCATGATTGTTGGCGCACTCACGCTTATGATTATTAGCATGATGGAGATTGGCGGGTTTGAGGAAGTTAAGAGAAGGTACATGTTGGCCTCCCCCAATCTTACTTCCATCTTTTTGAGGTACAACCTTTCCAACACAAATTCTTGTAATGTCTACCCTAAGAATGATTCCCTAAAGATGTTGCGGGATCCAACAGATGAAGATGTTCCTTGGCCTGGATTTATTCTCGGGCAGACTCCGGCTTCAGTATGGTATTGGTGTGCTGACCAAGTCATCGTGCAGAGGGTCCTAGCAGCCAAAAACATTGCTCATGCCAAAGGCTCTACTCTTATGGCTGGCTTCTTGAAGCTTCTGCCAATGTTTATCATAGTTGTCCCAGGAATGATTTCCAGGATACTGTTTGCTGATGACATTGCTTGCATCAACCCAGAGCACTGCATGCAAGTGTGTGGAAGCCGAGCTGGGTGTTCCAACATTGCTTACCCACGCCTGGTGATGAAGCTGGTTCCTGTGGGCCTTCGGGGCTTGATGATGGCGGTGATGATTGCAGCTCTGATGAGTGACTTGGACTCTATCTTTAACAGTGCCAGTACCATATTTACCCTTGATGTGTACAAACTCATCCGCAAGAGTGCAAGCTCCCGGGAACTAATGATTGTGGGGAGGATATTTGTGGCTTTTATGGTGGTGATCAGCATAGCATGGGTGCCCATCATCGTGGAGATGCAAGGAGGCCAAATGTACCTTTACATTCAGGAGGTAGCCGATTACTTGACACCTCCAGTGGCAGCCCTGTTCCTTCTGGCAATTTTCTGGAAGCGCTGCAATGAACAAGGGGCTTTCTATGGTGGAATGGCTGGCTTTGTTCTTGGAGCAGTTCGTTTAGTACTGGCCTTTACTTACCGGGCCCCAGAGTGTGACCAACCTGATAACAGGCCGGCCTTCATCAAAGATGTGCATTATATGTATGTGGCCACAGCACTGTTTTGGGTCACAGGACTCATAACTGTAATTGTTAGCCTCCTCACACCACCGCCCACAAAGGAACAGATTCGCACCACGACCTTTTGGTCTAAGAAGAACCTGGTGACAAAGGAGAGCTGCTCTCAGAAAGATGAGCCATACAAAATGCAAGAGAAGAGCATTCTGCGATGCAGTGAGAATAGCGAGTCCACCAACCACGTCATTCCTAATGGGAAGTCCGAGGATAGCATTAAGGGCCTGCAGCCTGAAGACGTGAATCTGTTGGTGACCTGCAGAGAGGAGGGCAACCCAGTGGCTTCCTTGGGTCATTCAGAAGCAGAAACACCAGTAGATGCTTACTCTAATGGGCAAGCAGCTCTCATGGGTGAGCAAGAAAGAAAAAAAGAAACAGAAGATGGAAGCCGATACTGGAAGTTCATAGATTGGTTTTGTGGCTTTAAAAGTAAGAGCCTTAGCAAGAGGAGTCTCAGAGACTTGATGGAGGAGGAGGCTGTTTGTTTACAGATGTTAGAAGAGACTCCACAAGTTAAAATAATACTAAATATTGGACTTTTTGCTGTGTGTTCTCTTGGAATTTTCATGTTTGTTTATTTCTCCTTATGAACTTAAGGACATGGTGAGACACTTCAAATACTGGTCTTTGGAAAAAAAAATAATGTAACTGTTGCATCTCTCAGGCATTGTTTACGCTGTAGGTTTTAGCCAAATTTTACTTAGCAGAGAATCATTTATTTGCAAGACTTTATTTTCCCAGAGATGAATGAAAGTAAATCTTCAACTTAAATGAAGCAGAACAAACTGAATTGTACAAAAATTTTTTCTTTTTTTCCCATACCAAAGTAAGGAGCGACCAATTCTCAGATCACTCGAGCAGAATATGTGTTAAGGTATAAATAAGGTATATTGTCTGCACTGCTAAGTCTTTGTAGACCTTCTACTGAAGTAGAAGATTTGCTCATTTTTGAGTTTTTTCTCTGTCTCTGTAATCCCTACTACTATTAAAAAAAAATCAGTAGCAACTGAATTCTTAGACATTATATAATCAGTATGTACTGAATCTAACATACGTGTGTGGTACTGATTTCAGGACAAGTTGATTTGCCAGGTTCATGTTGTTAGCCTGAGTCTATGAATTCTGATTGCCAAATGAAAGGAAGAATGTATTTCTGTAGGTATTTTTGTACCACCTGTATGTGAAATGTTAGAAGGAAAATTTTAGTTCCAATGTCCCCCTCCCTGTTTTCCCTTCTTTCTTAGAAGTTTAACTGAACCATACTCAAGTGACCAAGTCTGTCTGTGAAGTACATGACCAAATTGTATCAAATGATTATGGGAGGAGGAAGTGAGATGAATGTTACTGATGACACATTTATTGACCAAATCAAGATTGTTTGTGTTTGTGTTTGTGTGTGTGTGTGTGTGTGTGTGTGTGTGTGTGTGTGTGTGTGTGTGTAGTTTGGGCATTATTAGCTCTCAAGCAGTGTTTGATTAACCTTTGCTAAACAATGTGACTAATCATATTGTACCAGGTTTTTGTCTTCTTTTACATTTGTACATTCTTCATCAGCGAAACGCCTTCTCCAGTAGATCCATCTGGAAGGAAGTTATGTCCAGCGTCATAAAGAAAAATCGACGCTGCTTTTGCATGCTGGGTTATCCTAGTAGATTAGATAATGGTACATATATTGAGATTGAATTTTTAGAGGAAAGTAATTCTGGAGTCATACTGCATTCTTCATGACTTTGCTTCTGATTGTATTTTTCCCCCCTTGGAAAGACTTGCCATCTGTCCACAGCCTCTACATCTTTGTTACAGTGACCTACAGCCTGAGGACTTTTCAATGCAAATTTGCCATCAGTAACAGAGAACTCAGTGCATGCTTGCCATTGGTAGTCTTTTTGTAGGATGTATAGCATGTTCAAGGGATGCCATGAACAAGAACTTCTGGGTTTAGTAGTATGATTGTGTAAATATAGGACCCTTATCTTGAAATTACTTGATACCCGTTGTAACATCTGTGGGTAGGAATCTATTTTTCACCAGCTGTTTCTCTTTAATGAGGATAGGATAAAAAAGATACATCTCTACAAATGGTATAGTTCTGTGTCCTCAACATTATATTGTGTTCTCCATAAAAGAGGAAAGATATATCTACTTTCTTTTAAACTGTTACTTTTCAAATTGCATGGATTTATTAAGCTTTTCTTTAGAGAAAATTACTTTTATACTTTTGTAGATTTTTGAGTGAAAACTCAGTCCAGATGACTTTTAAATTTTTTGTAGTGTATAAACAAAATTGTTTATTATGGACTTGATTGGTCCAGAATTGATTTTAGAAATTATCAGGTAGAGCATAATGTCTTCCTGAAGTCTTCAGGAGGCTTTTTCATGGACTGAGTTGGTAGATGAAAAGTAATTGGTGTCTGAAAAGCATGCGTTTTGGAAGAGCTAGAGTGCCTTGTAGAATTTTTCTCAGTTTCATTCGTGAGGTTTAAAGCTGGGGGCTAAATAGGTATGGGACCATCCTTTTTTGTATGGAGGCTGAAGCTGTGACTTATTTAAGGTTATAAAACCTACTTGGGAAGAACAGAAGCTGGGTGTCCAAACCTGGCCTCAAAGATTTGTCCAGATGTGTCTAGAAAATCATTTGTTTATGCTGTATGTTATTTTTCTGAAGAATAGTTCTTTAGGTATAGTAGGTTTATTTTTGGAAAAGTAGTAGGACCTTAGGCTTTCTAAATTGGCATTAGGTTGCAGGAATGAACATTTTCTATGATTCTGAACACATCGCTGGGTAACTCAGCGATGAGATTTGACACATTGGCTGGACAGTCTTCCTCTCCTCTCCATTTACAGCATAAGTGAATAGGAGTTATTTGTGTATTCCCTTTATTTAATATTGAGTCCTAATAGGTTGGATTATTAGGGTCCCTGTTTTTGCTGTTGTCTTAGTGAGATACATAGAATACATCATCTTGTGTCTTGATGTAGTATAGCAGTAGGTAAAATTTAGTGTGAATGTCTGTAAATAAGGAATGACTATTAGCATATCCATTAGAATTGTTTATTCTTGGCAGTATAAACATCACTATTTAGATTGAGTCCCTGAAGCTTGTCTTTCTTATGGCTTCCCACTAATAGATAATATGCTTGCATAGATTTGTGAATTGCTGATGGCAACTTCATTTCAGGGGACTAACCTTCAGTTGGTACTTAATTATAATGATTGTTCCTGGAATGATGCATAGACTGTCTTTAAGCTAGCAAAATGTTCCTATTTTGTATTGAATAAATGAATCCTAAAAGATGACATTGATCTCTAGACAATATGTGTACATATTTTATGTTGCTTAAGCTAAGTTTCAAAATTAATCAGTGTTGATAATTGACTAAAATAGCAACTGACAGTCACAATGAGTTAGGTGAGAAACTGATCTTCAGAGGTTGAGAAAAATACCATCTTAATAGCTATGAATGGTTTCTAGCTCCTAGACTTTTGTCTTCTTAGGTTGTCTTACCTCCAGACCTCATATGAAGGGCTAATTACACTGGTATGCAGAATAGTTCTTGGTTCTTGCGTGAAACCTCCAGTTTCCTCTTCATCTCAGAAGATTCTGTTCTGCCACCCAAGTAACCAGCTGAGCTAGTCTCTTGTTCCTCAGCTATTCTTTCCTGGGATGGCATTGTTTTTGTTTTTAAGTAACATCAAATAATAGCAGTGGTGTTGTGTCCTTTGGCTCACATTCAGTAGATGGGATCTCCAGGGCTTACTTTTCACTTGACTTAAAGGATCTATTGTCTTGTTGCACAGAGGCAGGCCACAGTCATGCAGCGTTATCTCTTAGGGTTGCCATCTCAAATTATCAGAGACCCATCACTCTTTGAACTTCGCACTTTAAGAATTGGTTGGAAAGGTTATTACTGAGTTACCTAGCTTGAGAGGAGTTTTAAAAGTTTTGTCTAGGTAATTGGAGTGTTTTCCGTATTTGTAGTTTGTGGCTTTTTGTTTGTAAGAGCATAGCTCTTGCTCTTTCTTTGAAAATCATTTCTTGCAGCCTGCGGGTTCTGGTCATTCTTTTCCACGAAATAAACCAGCTGTGTTATTAACCATTAAAGAGTTACGTCCTTCAATGTTCTCTTTGAAAGCTTTAGGTTCACTTGATTCACTCATGCTTTTGTCCCCTGTCTCATTTTCATCTGTCGTATGACTGGAAAGGAGACCCCATGTATGTCTATGTAGTGTTTCCTGGACTTGAGTTCAGCAAAGACCAGACCATTGCTATTAAATATTATAATTATAGTCTTGCTAAGACTATACTTTTAGTAAGAAATCTGAAAAATTAGTGAGATGCTGTAAGTTCCTGGGTGACATAGTTGTGAACAAACTTGGTAAAGCCTAAAATCTGTAGAGAGTTAAAACTCTATTCATTTAATTCTAGAATCTGAAACATCTTGGCTATCAGCCAAATTAAATAGCTCCCATATAAGTGAGGGTTCCAGGAAGTAAGAACTGGCTGTTAAATCTGCTTTAATGTTAAAAGTTATATAGTGTAGATCTATAACATATTAGAGGTTAAAATGATGTTTGATAGTGATTATAGGAAAATATTTTTGGGTTTCAGCTTCTGTGAGATTTCTGATGAGCCAGGTGCTAAGGTGTGTGAGTCGTTTTAGTGTTACAGTACATTGCTATATTTGTCTATATACTCTTACCATTCAAAGGCTAGTCCTTTTGTTTCCGCTCACATTGCTTCTTTAGTTCTTTGCCTGTTCTTTCTTTCAACACTTAAAATTTCTGTTTTCCTCTTTGGTCTGCTTATTTCACTTTCAGGTATATTGTCTTTGTGTGTAAAACTGCTCCTTTGCATCAATTGAAGACTTAGATCCAGATAGTCATTTAATAATAATTATGTTTTAAATATGCTATATTTCTGTTGGTTTAAAATGTTAATTCTTGAGAATTTTCTCAGATTTGTATTGGCTGATGATAAACACAAGTATTTGATTAGTATTTTATTCTCAAAGCTTCGTTTTCAAAAATAAAAAAAATTGTGAAAATTGGTAAGTCCCTTTGAAATGATGGTGGGATCAGAATGCAAAGAGGCAGTAAAATTTATTTTGGTGCCAGAAGAGACTTTTTCATTCAGTAAGTGAAGATAAACATTTGAAACTAGTCAGCTGGCATATACAGAAACCCCTTTGTACTGGCAGGAACCTAGATTATGTAAGAAGTAATCTTTAGCTTACTAGGTTTGGTTGGTTTTTTTAGATTTAGAGCTTCAGACTCTTTCCTCATTAAGATCACTTCTCTTAATTTGGTATGTTTTTGTCAGGCGTTCTAGGTGGAGTAGCTGCTCACCTGCTCAGATTCCTAGGAGAGAGTTTAAGGTTTTTAGTACTTCTCTCCCAGTGCCAAGACTGAAACTTTCAACTGCTGATTGACTTCTAAAGAAATGTTGTGAAATTGGAATAATTTGTTTCTGTTTCACCCCCTTTAAGAAGATTGGGATATAAACCCCACTTACCTGACAATAACAACAGAAACCATACAATCTTCTTTACTCAGAAATGAACAGAAAGGTTTGATATATCTGTATCATTACTTACCTCATGCACTTTACTTTTTAGGGAAGTATCACAAGTATTCTGTGGCTGTTGACTTAAATCAGTAACCTTATTCTGTAACAGCTATTGAATTTGATGACTTGGAATAGCATGTTTGAAGAGAGGAAGCTGAATCAGACCAAGGTGGTGGTCTCAGATTCCTCTTTGTACAGGAGCAGTGTGTATCATACCTGTTGCCCATGATGGCCTACTTTTGGTGAACTCTACCAGAAAGGGAAGTACATAGTGCAGTGATTCTCACAACAGCTCAGGTTGATAGTGGACATTTACAACCTAATTATATCTTGGTGATTTCACTGTATTCCCTAGTGCTGCTGGATAAAGGAATGTTTACTTACTGTTTTTTTAGACAAACTAGATAGTTTTTCAGCTTATCATTATAGTGGAGACATTTGTAAGTGGAGTGGATTTCATTAGTGACTCACTTTTTTCTTCTGCTAGTTGAAGATTGAAATTAGGCTTATGCTATTACTGAGATCCAAAATTGGCTAAAGCCAGTATATATGGTATTCCAGCTTTTGAAGTTTGTATGTTTGGATTAGTGCCTTCTGGCTGCCAGTATTGACTCATAGCCTGCACCATTTCTTTTCTTTTTGAAGTAGAAAATTCTTTATGGTGGTTCTTAAATTTTGGCATAACTAATGAAAATTTAAAGGAGAACCACATATTTGCATGTGTTACATGCAAGCTTTAGGTACAAGGAAATAAGGTAGCTTGGTATTTGGGTTGCAGCTTAAGTTTTTTTTTAACCTTTATTTGCTTATTAAAATGTAAAATTTAAGGTTGCATGTATGGTTCTGTTACTATTTTCCCTTGTAGATTTGATAAGTATATCTGAGAACACATATGACAACGCTTCATATTCCATGATAGAGAAGCTAAAGTGAAAGTCTGTGGAAAGCACAAAATCGTGTTCACGTGTGTGTATCTCCATACATAGAAAGCACAAGATTAATAATGTCTTCAGCTGAAAAGTGCCAGTCATTATCCCCTCTTGCCACGTATTTGTCTCAGTTTTTATGAGGACCACAATATTGAAAGCCCTAGACAGTGAGGTACCTTAGTTACAGGTAGGTCCTACGTGTCAAGGTATTAAAAGAAATATCTAAGTTCTGCTTTGGTGGAGGGAGAAAATAGAAATGTGAAGAGTACTGTGATTATATTTTGGGGGGAGGTTACTAGCAAAAATGGAATCTGACTAATTTCTGCAGTCTGAAAGTGAATTAAGACTGGCTCCTATGGTTTTGGTGAAAACTGGTAACAGCCTTCTTTTTTAAGCTCTAGGGCCTTTTGAGTTTTCCTTTCTTTTTTGGAATAACCATACCTTTCATCAACAGTGCTTTGAAAGATAGGGGAGATGCTCACATTTTAGTAGAGCAAATACTACTTTAATTTTTGTATAGGTGTGTGTGAGAGAGGTGGATAATGTTTTTCTTTGTATGCTTGACTGCGTTTCATTTTAGTAGAAAATTCGATCCAAGTGTTTAAGACATCAGACTAATTCTGAGACAAATTTGCCAAAAGATTTACTTTGCTTTCCCCAGTGACGTAAGAGTCTGAAGGATTCTTTACCTATCCCAATGTCCTCAAGACCAGATTAGAGGAAATTTGTGTGTGTGCAAAAGATGAAAATGGGTTTCTTCCACTTAGCAGCTCCTTATCCTGCCCTTCATTTTGTTGACTTCCAAATGGTCTGTGTTTACCCAGAATGAATAATAGTTCTGTCCTGAATTTTGTCCCTATGGTAAGATGCAACTCTCAGAATAGGAGGAGAATAACTACCTTGTTTCTCTTCTTCTCTATTTTGTATACCGTATTTCAAATTAGGGAAGGATTTGTTTGGTCAACTCTGATTATGTCTAGAATAAAGATTGTAGCTAATGTAGACTAATGTGACAGTGTTTTAGAAGAGTCAACTTAAACATGTTAGGAAGATTTCTCCCTCCAGCAAAAAGCTAGGCAGGTGTGTACCTACAGCATTATTTTAGAATATAAAACTTTAGGCTTGAGTGAGGGGAGAGCAATCCCAGAAGTTTGGGAAACTGGAGAAGTCAAGGAACATCTTGGCTTAGCAGTATGTGAAAATGCAAAGCAGTTACAATGTTAGTTCTATATATTGTGTATTCTGTACCTTTAAATTTAAAGTAGTTAGTAAGAACTTTATGAAAGAATACTTTAAAAAATTCCTTTGGCAGAAATATCTTGGACTTATAATTCCATGGAAAACTGCTTTAATTAGCTTAGGTGAGAAATAGTCCTAGCTGTGTAAATATGTATAGTTGGAGTTTTCTAATTTCACTGTGAGATCCCCAACTTTTGAGTGGCAAACAGATCAAGTCTTTTGCTCATGGACTTTTCTGTGGGATTGTTAAACTGCAAAAGCTTTATTTTTTTTAATGATGACATACTACATTAGTGTCATATAATAGTGTGGAATCTGTAACCCTGCTTTCCCCAGCCATCGTTGCTTCAGTTTATAGATTGCCAGCCGAGCTCAGGAATAGAGCCAGGGACTTAACCCGTTCTTTGCTTCGATATCCCGGTTCTGTGTTGGCAATCACAATATGAACTGTGTTAGGCTTCTCAATGCTTTTGTTTTTTTCTTTTTTTAATAAGATGGATATCAAAAATAGTTGCTGTGCAAAAGTTAGTAGTCTTCTTCAAGAAGAAAACCAATTCCTTTTCTAATAATATCCTGTGAAATTGCTTCATTCATTCCTTTGTTTTTAAGCCAAATGTCAGCAGAGTACTGCTGCTTTTATCTAGTAATTTTGATAATGTAAGTATTAATGCATTTTTAAAAGATGTCTACATTGAAAAATATTTTTTCCCCAGTGTCCTGCCTATTATGCTTCATTCAGACCTGTCCTGTCAGTACACTGGGAGTGTGTATTGTGTACATGTATCATTTTAGTCATGATAGATCAAATGTGATTAGAATGAAATTTGATAAAAGTTAATTTTATTGGTGATTTTTTTAAAAATTGTAAACTGATTTCTAATTCACCCTCCGTTGTCCACAGGTTTTTGTTTTAAAGATTTTTTTTTTTGACTAATTGGGTTCTATCTCATTGTGCAATGTTTTAATTGCCAGCAGACAGTAGAATTCGGTATAAACCAGATTACTTCCATATACAAAGAAAAAAATTAAAATTGTACATTTAAGTTGTTAACCATTCATGACAGTTCTATTTTATGTATAATATGATTTTTTAAATTGTAGACATGTATAATCCTTGGTTTAATGTGTTTTTAAGTGTTTTAGAAATGAAAAAGCAGATCTGCTAAAAAGCTGTCGGTTTTCATTACTGACTCTGTAAAATACACTGTTTTTTGTGTACTGTGTGTTATTTTGCCAGCTGCTGCATTAGCCTTCAGAAGTATTTGGAAACTTAAGATGAACTACATTTCTTGCAAAGTACATTCCTTTCTGTGGTATTTTGTCTTGTAACTGAAATATAGTAATTATTTTATGGAAATGTTAGCACTTCTGTACCAACTTTGAATAAAATGAAAAATTGACATTTCTGTGACTGAGTATTTTTCATTGTGAACATGTCTATCCCTTGAATTTTAGTGTTCTGTGTCTCAAAGTTGAAGTTATGTCTCAATTTTACTGTTTACTCATTAGATTTAGATTGTATTTTTATCAGGGATAAGATATAAGTGGTGTATCCTTAAAAACTTAATGTTAGGAAGCATGTGATGTGTCGTCCCAGTATTGGTGACATTAACTTAGCTATTTGTTTAAAGTAGTGTCTGTCAAATTTTCCCATCAAATTGTTTTCCCCTTTGATGACACATAATTTGTGGAGAGATGAAACTGGAGGCCTTGTAAGTAACCTGCTCCGTATCAAGTTTGTGCCTCCTCTTAGTAATTCCTGAACAGATTTTTTTTGGCCCTACTGAATTCTTTGTTATCATGAACGATTATTCTATTTAGTGAGTCATGATTCCTTACTATAATTTTGCTTAAATGTTTCCAGAGTTTATTGATGATGGGATCTCTTTGAGTGCAGTTTTTGTGTTCTCTAACATGTTTCCATCCGTGATTTGAATACTTATTTTCCGGTACGACAGTACTATGAGTCTCATCTCGTCCTTTACGTGCCCCACTTGGGTTGGCATTTTGTAGGGAATGGCTTGGGTGTGCTCCTTGCTACAGTAATGTCACAGCTTCACTCTTTTACTCTACTAACCCGGAAGTTCATGTACATGTCTACCGATGAGTCTCGTTCTAAACCAGCACCAGAGGTTTCCTTACAGTCTTCCCTCATTCTTTCTGTATTTGCTTTCTCTTAAGTGTGAGAAATCTGGTAATAAAACACTTTTAAAATTTTAATTCTTTAGAAAAAAGAAGTCATATCTGAAAATGTCTGCCTGACTGTAGGATTCTAGGTTGGAAAGCACTTTCAGAACTTAGTACCAGAAGTATACTGGAAATATGGGAGCATAAGTTCTCATTTTTCTGGCTTCTAGTCCTTGTGTTCTGGGACTCATAATTACATGCTTTAAATGTTTAATTAAATGGCCCTTAGTGGGCTCTTCCAGTATGGCAACCCAGTTCTGGAATAATGTTTTTTTTCCCCCTGTCCTTTTGTTTTTATTCTTGGCCTTCTTGGACAAATACACTTCGTTTCATAGGTGTTTTTAAAATTTTATCTGTATTTTGCCCATTCTGGAGGATTCTGTA